>LPNX010696147.1:92760-103458 GCA_001517045.1 Pseudotsuga menziesii
ATTTGGGGAGAAAGAAAGCGTGGAGGGAGAGGTTTTAGGTGTTAGGAGTGAGAAAGAGGTGCTAGAAGGGGGTGTGTGTGTGTGTGAGAGAGAGAGAGAGAGAGGTTTATGGGTTTCAGTAGGGATGGGGGAGCTAAGTGATTAGACATAGAACAATAGGGGGTGTTTAAGAGTTACAGGTAGAGAGAAAGGGTTATGGGTTTAGGGGGTGGGGGGGAGGGGACATACATGTGTTAGTGATAAGGGGAGACATAGGCATGAGAGAGAGAGAGAGAGAGAGAGAGAGAGAGAATGAATGGGGCGGTGGGGTGTTAGGAAGAGAGAGGAAGGGGGTTTAAGGTAGGGAGAGGAGGAGGGGATCTTAGAGGTAGGGAGAGGAGGAGGCGAGGATAGTAAGAGTTAGGGGGAAGAGGAGGACATAAAATAATAAAAGTATTGGTATAATTGACAAAAAGAGCACTCATTGTAGTATTTAAAAATGTGTGAGCGTTGTGCTTCATTAAAACGCGCTCCCGTCTTGCTTCAATAAAATGCGCTCCCATTTTGCTTCAATAAAATGTGTTCCCATTTTGTTTAAATTCAAGAATGCATTCCCTTCAAATGATAAGGCCGAGCCTCCACCCATGCTTGCATGGAATTCTTATGCCTATGTATCTGCTTCTGACTTTGCTTCAGATTCAACATGCCTATGCCTTGGATTCAATATGCTCGTGTTTATCTGTTCGTCTAAGTATGCTGCACACCTCCATTTTTTATTAGATTTTAGAAACAGATATGGTTTTTTTGCAGATTCCAAATATGTAAATTTTAACAAGAATACATAATTTTTTCTATTTTTTTCTTATTTATCTTCTGTTATCACTCCTCTACTCAAAAAACACATTGTTAGTGTTTCATCCATATCTCTTTCGTTTCTCAACCATTTAAAAAAAATTGTATGGTGAACTAAAGAACACCGAACTCTACATGCTATAAATAACCCATTTCCAAATAATTATATTAAAAAATTCAAATGCTGCACCCATAATCAATGTACCGTTTTCGAGGTTTGATCTCTTAGATTTAAAAAAAAAAAAAATATTATTTTTATTATTGGAAAAATAGTCGTGCACTAGTACTATATGTTATCTATATGTATACCGGTTTTTGTAAGTTTATTCCATCATTTGGTCACTCAGAGGTTGCACCCACAAAAACATATACCTTAGAATTTGTCCCAAAAATAAAAAGTGCTTGTTAGAAAATATCTAACTTTAGATAGTTAACCAAATTTTCAATAGAACAAAATTATATATTTGGAAACACCATTCAATTTCCTACATTTATTGTTTTTTACTCATCGCAAGATTCATTGTGTAAGTGTCTCAAAATATCCATGCAAGTTAATGGATACCTGTTTTTTCAGTTTTCTACTGCATCTAACGGGTCAAAAGAGACCCTCATCAGCTTGCACACACCCATATTTATTTCAGGCTACTTACAAATCGTCGGTCTTCTTATGGACATTTCTCTTTCCATCTTGTGTATGTTCAATTGTATGTCTTATTCTCTTCCAGACCTACATTGAGGAATGAGGTATGAAATTATATATTTGTTGTTGCATTAATTCCCTCAATTCACTGCATGTGTGACTATCAAAACAACCGAATTCTTGTTCATAAGTCGGTTATACCTAACCCTAATTTGTAGTTGTGTTTTTTCTTTTCACTATTTTATTTCCACCCTTCATGCTTCCACTCAAATATTATATCCTCTTGATTTATAGACTCCTCCTACCTACTAACCATAGTTTCAATTATAAATTTTCAATGGTTATTTGTGAAAATCACCTCTAGATTTTTGTTTTTTATGAATGCTTTTTCACATAAGTTATGTCAAAAAGTTTTTAGTAGTCTGTACAATTAATGAGTGAAATAGGTTTTGTAGTCGTAATATTGTATGAGATGTATGTTGAGAAGCTGTGAATTCCATATTTGGTCGGCCTCCATGAGCGTGACTTCCTTATGGGAGAGTTTTGAGATGCAACTTCGACCGCATACTGACAGTTGAATTCTATGACCTGCTGAGGTGAGATCTCGATATTCAAAAGTAAGAATTTGCTAAATATTGAAGCCACCTTGCTATTTTTCTACTACAAGTTTGTTGAATACCGGCTATTGAAGACTATTGGTGGAAGATTCATGCCACTTCTCAATTGGGTGAGGTAAAATATTGGTGTTGTATTTCTTATGACCATTGGACTGCATAAAACCTAATTTTTGTTAGCCAAAACTAAGCCGACTAAACTTTAGTTTACCGCTCAGTTATTAAAAATTTCACACTAACCTCTTTTTCTTTTTCTTGTCGGGTGAAACTTGTCTAACTCCTGACTAGACAAGTATATCAAATTTGGTTGACTAATTTACTTCCACAAGTTCTTACTTGTCGGTTCTACCGACATGTTTTACTTCGACCACTTGTCGGTTTTGGTAACCGACAAATTTTTGGCTTGACCTCTTTGACCACTAGTCAGCTGATCACTTTGACCACTAGTTGGTTTTACTCAATTGACCTTGTCGGTTCACTTCACTTACTTTGGTTTGGTTTTAGTCGGATTTTAGAGTATGTTTCTTAGTCTAAAAGACTTAAGAAATTACAAATATTTTTCACCTGTGAGTAAGATGAAGTAAAAACCAACACAATAACAATTCTAGAGAACTTATAAAAACATATATCGAAATATTTAGGAAGACTTGAGTCAACCACTCTGCCGTAAAACCTGGAACTTTCACAAAGTGAGAAATTTATGGATTCTTTGATCTTTCACTAAAACCGTAAATGTAAACAACATTACTCAAGTAAATATGGAAATAATGTGCGGCTAAATAAAAATTCATTCAACCATAAACTATTTCATATATATATCTTGATGGAAATAACAAAGGTAATACAAACTTGTCGATCCAAACTTGTCGGCTCACTAACTAATCCTTTTTCAGAGCTTCGGCTCTTCGATGAAATCACATACACAGAAGCTTGAGCTTCAACTTCACTTTCTCTCTTTTCTCACCCAGATTTCTCTTGTCTCTTGTGTCTATTGTCTACCTTGATTTACAATTATCTTCTTCTATTTATAGGAAACCTGAAACTTGCTTCTACGTGAATCGACTGACTCACCATTAAAGACTGTAATAACTATCTACCTAACAACTTAGCTTCAAAAATTAATTCGACTAGTTTAGATTGTCGAATCATGGACTCTTCCCTCTTGCTAGACTGACCGACAAGATATTGAATGATACAGACTCTGACAGTGTCAGCTGAGATCACACGGATCTACGAGTAATTAATATTTCCAACACTCCCCCTTAATTATGAGCAGATGGGGATTTTTAAAACAAAATTTACAAAATGTTTCAGATCTTAGACTTTCTCTATGCATGACAGAGTTCACTGTGCAGAACTTGTCATTCCAAGATAACTATGGAGATACTAGAATGTGTCCTTTGCAAATGGTTTTGTAAAGATGTCTGCAAGTTGATCTTCAGACCTACAAAATTACAAACAAATTTCTTTGTTGTTCACCAATTCTCTTGTGAAATGAAACCTTGTGTCGATGTGCTTGGATCTCTTATGGAAAACATGATTCTTGGATAATGCAATGGCTGACTTGTTGTCGCAGAAGATTGTTGTTGATTCTTGATGGTTCTTTGACAATTATTTTAACACTCTCCTCATCCAGGAAGCTTGACATGCATCACTTGTTGCTACAACATACTCTGCTTCTGCTGAAGACAGAGTTACTATGGGTTGTTTCTTTGAAGCCCATGAAACAACACCTATACCAAAATGAAATGTGTACCCAGATGTGTTTTTCCTGTCATCTATGCTCCCTCCATTATCACTGTCAGTGTAGCCAACGAGTTTAAAATTTTCTGAGTTTGAATACAAAATTCCAAGATCTTTTGTGCCACTTAAATACCTCAAAATTCTTTTACCTGCTTGTCAATGTGAGTCTTTTGGTGAATCCATGAATATTGAGATCAGACTTACTCCATACATGATGTCTGGTCTTGTCACTGTCAAATACATAAAGATACCAACAAGCCTTTTGAACAGTGTAGGATCTATAGTTGATCCTTCATCATCCTTGCTCAATTTTAAACCTGTTATTACTGGTGTTGGGGCTGTCTTGCAATTAGACATGTTAAATATTTTTAAAACTTTACTTGCATACTTTGTATGGGATATAAAAATGCCACTATCATACTGCTAAAATTCAATGCCCAGAAAAAACTTCATAAGCCCCAGATCAGTCATTTCAAATTCACTTTCCATGACTGCTTTAAAATCTGCTATGCCAAAATCACCAATAAATATTAAATCATCAACATACAGGAAGACAATTAACATCTTACCTTTCTCATTTACTTTGGTGTACAATGTCGGTTCACTTTCACTTCTGTGAAATCCATTTTCAGTGACATAGAAATCAATTCGACTGTACCAAGCTCTAAAAGCTTGCTTCAAACCATAGAGTGCCTTTTTCAGCCTGCACACTTTATTCTCTTGACCTAGAACTCCATAGCCTTGTGGCTGTTCCACATATACTTCTTCTTCTAGATAGCCATTTAAGAATGCCGATTTGACATCCATTTGATAAATAGGCCATTTTTTTTGTGCAGCAATGGCCAAGACTGTTCTGACTGTATCCATGTGTGCAACAGGTGCAAATGTTTCATTGAAGTCTATGCCGGGTTGCTAAGTGAACCCTCTTGAAACCATTCTTTCTTTGTGCTTCTAAACATTCCCATCAACATCTTGCATGGTCTTGTAAATCCATTTGACACAGGTTGCATCTTTGTCTTTTGGTACGTCAACCAGTTCCCATGTCTGGTTCTTCTCAATGCATGTTATTTCTTCATCCATGGCTTGTGCCCATACTTCTTCTTTGACAGATTCTTCAAATGTTAGTGTATCATATATAGGAGAAAATAATGCAAAGAGAGAGAGTGAATTTGGTGTACCAGCTTCATATATCTCACGTAGACTTCTTGTCTTCATCGGTTCTGTCAATGTTGATCTCGATGAAATGCTTGATGGAGTCTGATGTCCTCTTGGTGTGCTTGTGGGTGTAGCTTGAGCTGTTACTTGTGTCGATGGTGCTTGTGTTGAACCATGTCGCGGTGTCATGACAGTCAACGGTGTTGTGACCAGTTGAATTACATGTGGTGTTTGAACCACTTCTTCTTCCATATCATCATTGTCGACATTAGACACAATCTTGAAATTTATGTCTCCAGCTTCATCCCATGATTCATTATTGACAAATTGAACATCTCAACTGATTATCACTTTCCTTGTGACAGGATCATACAACTTGTATGCTTTTGTGTCTTCAGAATCGCTGACAAAAATACATTTCTGTCCCTTTTTGTCTAGCTTCTTTCTCAGCTCATCTGGAACATGAGCACATGCAACACAACCAAAAAATTTTAAATGAGAAACACTATGATTCATACTTGTCCATGCTTCTTGGGGAACTTTGTTCTTCACACTCTTTGTCAGACATCGGTTCATAATGTATACAACAGTTGCAACTTCTTCACCCCAATATTCATGTGGCAAATGCTTGGCTGCCAACATGTTGTGCGCCATCTCCATGATGGTTCAATTCTTTCTTTTGGCAATACCGTTATGCTGAGGTGTATACCTTGTAGTGAATTTCTTTTGAAGGAAATGGGCCTTGCAAAAATTTAGAAATTCATTTGAAACATATTCACTTCCTTTGTCGGTCCTTAAGATCTTGATTCAGTGTCCAGTCTGGTTCTCCATGAGTGCCTTGAACTGCTGAAAATAACTAAATGCATCAGATTTATGTTTAAGAAAATATACCCATGTTTTTCTTGAGTAGTCATCAACAAAAGCTAGAAAATAATTGCAGCCACCAATGGATGATGTCTGCATTGGACCACAAATGTCAGAGTGCACAATTTCAAGTGGTGTGCATGCTCTATAATATTTTTCGACTGGAAAAGTCTCTCTATGCTGCTTGCCGAAAATACAGCCTTCACAAACCCTTTATGGTCTGTCGATCAATGGTAATCCTTTCACCATATTATTTGTGTGTATTAGCTTCATCCCACCAAATATGTCCAAATCTGAAATGCCACAACTAGGATTCATCCTGAACTTCTTTTAGAAATGAAGCTTGTGAATCAGCACTACCATTTTCTTTCTGGTCGAGGGGATCGAGTGTTTCTTTACTTTTTGCCTTGAATGCAGCTCCTACATTTGTCTTCCCTTTGATGTCGAGAACTATCCTTGATGGAAACAAATGATTGATTTTCATTGGTACTTTTGCTATAAGTTGGTCGCTTTGACGCTTATCTTTGATCACATAGTGATCATCTTCTATATAGACTCTGTAGCCTTTTTGTATCAACTTTACAATGCTTAGAAAATTATGTTTCAGAACTTCGACATGATAGACATCGGGGGTATACTTACTCTCCCCCTGTTTGGTTAGAAAATCAATAGTTCCTTTTCCTAAAATAGTAACTTAGACATTGTTTCCAAGTGTAACATCAATTTGAACTGTATTTTCTAGACTGGAAAACAAATTTAAATTACCAGCCATATGATTGCTTTAGCCTAAATCTAAGTACCATATGTCATGTGTAATTTCTTGAACAACATTTCTTTCAATTAGAGATGTAGATTCCATTAACATTGCACTTGTCGGAGTGTTGGTGTTGGTTGATTGATTTGGGCTTTGCCTTCCTTGGTCATATTGCTTCTTCCTACATTCATATGCATAATGACCAAATTTCTTACTGTAATGACATTGAACTTTTGATTTATCAAAACTCTAGCCACTTGGCTAACTTTGATTCTGATTCTCTCCTCTACCATTGACATTTGCAAGAATTATTCCTCGTCCTCCTCTTGAAGAAATTATTCCTCTACCTCTGAAGTTGTTTCTTCCCCTGCCTCTACCATGGCTTATGGATGACTGTGCTGTGAATGCAACTTCCAATGATGTCTATGTTCTGCTGAGTATGTGTTCATGATTGATGAGTGAAGCTTGCAACTCATCAATGGTAAATGTCGACATGTCTGTGTTTTCTTCCAAGGTCACAACCAAGTTTTCAAATCTTGGGGGAAGACTTCTGATAATTTTTTCAACCACCCTTTGGTATTCTATGTCTTATCCATGAGATTTCAGTTGGTTTATCAAACCAACAACTATGGTGTAGAATGAGTCTACAGTCTCTGAATCTTTCATGGACAGAGATTCAAAATCTCTTCTCAGAATATACAACTTGGAAGTCTTTACCTTTCTCAAACCTTGATAGGCGGTCTCCAATGTATCCCATGCCTGCTTAGTGTTAACTGCTGCTGCTACTCTTGGGAGTATGCTTTCATGCATGGCCTGATGTATGTAGAATAGAGCTTTTCCCTCTTTCTTCCTCTGTTCCCTCTAGACATCTTTCTCACCTTGTGTGAGATTTTTATATGCTATCATATTTGTTGGTTCTGCATAACCATGTTGAACTATCTCCCAGACATATTGAACTATGAATAAAGCCTTCATAGTTAGAGACCAATATTCATAATTATTTCCTAGAAAAATTGGAGTTTGCAATGAACCAGAAGTGGAAGCCATTTTTAATTTTTTAAACTTTCCTTAGAAAATTACTTTTCCACTTTTTAAGATAATATTTATTTCCTAATCCTTGCTCTGATACCATTTAGCCCAAACCGAGCCAACTAAACTTGATTTTACCGCTTAGTTATTAAAAATTTCACATCGACCTTTTTTCTTTTTCTTGTCGGGTTAAACTTGTCTAACTCTCAACTAGACAAGTTTATCAAATTTGTTCAGCCTTTTAGACTCGACTAATTTAATTCAACAAGTTCTTACTTGTCATTTCTACCAACAGGTTTTACTTCAACCACTTGTTGGTTTTGGTAACCGACAACTTGTCGTCTTGACCTCTTTGACCACTAGTCAACTGATCACTTCGACCACTAGTTGGTTTTACTCAACTGACCTTGTCGGTTCACTTAGTTTGGTTTGGTTTTAGTCGGTGTTTACAGAATATGTTTCTTAGTCTAAAAGACTTAAGAAATTACAAATATTTTTCACCTGTGAGTAAGATGAAGTAAAAACCAACACAATAACAATTCTAGAGAGCTTATAAAAACATATATCCAAATATTTAGGAAGACTTGAGTCGACCACTCTGCTGTAAAGCCTAGAACTTTCACAGAGTGAGAAATTTATGGATTCTTTGATATTTCACTAAAACCGTAAATGTAAACAACATTTACTCAAATAACTCTGGAAATAATGTACAGCTAAATAAACATGCATTCAACCATAAACTATTTCATATATATATATATATATCTTGATGGAAATAACAAAGGTAATACAAACTTGTCGGCTCCTCGACTGATCCTTTTACAGAGCTTCGACTCTTCGACAGAATCACATACACAAAATCTTGAGCTTCAACTTCATTTTCTCTCTTTTCTCACCTAGAGTTCTCTTCTCTCTTGTGTCTATTGTCTAACTCGATTTACAATTTTCTTCTTCTATTTATAGGCAACCTGAAAATTTCTTCTACATGAATCGAATGACTCACCATTAAAGACTGTAATAACTATCTACCTAACAACTTAGCTTCATAAATTAATTCTAATGGTTTAGATTAATGAATCGTGGACTCTTCCCTCTTGTCAGATTGACCGACAAGATCTTGACTAATACAGACTCTGACAGAGTCGACTGAGATCACATACCGATCTGTGAGTAATTAATATTTCCAACAATTTTACCCTATTTCCTTGCTTGGAGATTGAGTGGGAATTCTATAAATATTTTATTATGTATATGAACTATGAATAATGCGGTTGTTTTATGATCCGTGTGACATGTATGCGCCATGATCATTGTGTATTGATGAACTATGACTCCTATAATCTATGTATGAGTTGGAGAATAGTATATGTTGCACTTAACCTTTTTGATGCGATTCTCTTCCTTGTGAACTACTGCAAATTGAAGCTACAACTACATTATTGGCGTTGAATACTGAGACACGACCTTCATCCATTTGTATGGTTATAAGAAGTATTTTGAAGTTTGTTGCATTGTTGGGGTTGTTTGCATAGAAGGCTGACTTGTTGGAGCTAAGAGTTGAGGCTAGACCTCCTCATCTATGCACTATTGTGATTTATATCGTCCTGTTAGTGTGGGGTCGCATTGCTGAAACCTTAAGAGTTTCATACTAGATCGTGAGGCATGCTGCTAGAGCTACAACCTGCTTTGGAGGATAAAATTTGTGCAAAACAAGTCTGCAAGTTGACGTATTATTGTATTTTTCATCTTCTATGTCGATTTGAAATGTGGTGTTTATGTAATATATCTCTAGAATTAGTGATATATAGTTGCCAAATTGAATATAAAGTAATTGAAAATTTGTTTTGATAAGATGTAGAAGAATTTTTATAGGGATCCAAAATTGTTTTTAAGAGACTTACAATCATCTTGTAACTTGTAAAGGAGCAAGAACTTAAACATCCATCCCATATTTTTTTCAAGTATTATGCAAGTTACAGGTTCCAGATTGAAGATGCACTCTTTGGAATAAATAGTGGGTGTTTTCCTCACTGCCAAGGACACATATCCAGAATGGTCTAGAAAAAACAAATCCACCTTCATATAGACTGACTTATGGGATGGATTTGTGAAGGAAAGACCATTCATACAGAGACAGATGCAGTCATAACCATTGATCCAAATCCTCGTATATCAGAAAAAAAAAAAAAAAAAACTTTCTATTTGGCAGTCCAAAGACAAGAAATCCCTAGCTATGATCACTTTCACTATCACTCAAGAGGCCAACCAACATATTTTACTTGCAAAATCATGTTTCGAGGAATTAAATACATTAAAATAATTGTATGACTCACATTTTGAGATGGATATAATACAATTAATGTTAAAATTGTTCATTTGGGAAGTAAAAGATAATGATCCTATGTTGGTCTGCATATGAGATCACATCGATCATGCATAAGATACAAGCATCTGGTATGAAACTTGACCTTCCACTTGAAGCATATTTAAAGTCACTTTATTCATCTCACTCCAACTACCCAGAGTCCCTGCATGATTGGGGATATAAATCAATCCTTTGGAAATAAATTGAGTGAGCCTGCTTGAGAGTCACTTTTCTTTGTTTAGAAAGAAAATAATCAACCCAAAGACCCTTCCAAGGGATATAAAATATTATAAGTAAGTGGACAATAAATAACCTCCTTTCATATCTAGGACCTTATGTGATGGCTCTTCACCTTAACTCTCATAAGCAACTGGGCCACGGCTCCTTCCCTGCACTCCTCTACCTCTACCAGAAGGTTGTGTGGAAAGAACTCTAATATCTTTTTCAATTTGAGCACCAGTTTTCCTCTGTCCATTACCCACATGGAAATGGCCAAGTTGAAGCTGTCAACAAGGTCCTCAAAACCATTGTCAACAATGTAACCACCTATATATATATATATATATATATATATATAATCAAAACTCAAATTAACATTTTGATTTTACAAAATTAAAAATGCCAAATTTTGAAAAGAAAAAAAAATCTAATCCAAAAGCTTAGAATTAATTGATTCAATGCAACCACCAAAATCATAAATAAA
>LPNX010696147.1:104352-184300 GCA_001517045.1 Pseudotsuga menziesii
AAAAATATAACTATATAATTCTTTTGCTAACCAAAGGCCTCCAGCCTATTGAATGGTGCATACCAATTTTTTATGGCAATTTCAGCAATGTAGATAGTTTTAAAATTAGGATTTAGTTTAGAACGAGTGCTGGAATTTGGTTTTTATTTTACGGATCAAATTTTTTTTATAACTTTTTGGCATTTTATATTCCTCGTGGTTTGACATAGAAATATGTGGATTCATTGTTATCGATAAGAGAACTAACAGTTCCATAACTTATCTTGGTGTTTCCATGGTATGGGGACTTGCATTTATGATCATAATTTAAGGCGTAATCCATAGGTCATTTTTCTGGAGCTCATTTGAATCCTTCAGTAACCGTGTCCTTTGCAGTTGTTTGGAGATTTCCTTGGACTCAAGTATGCATGCAATTCTCTCCCAGATTAAAATGACTTAACTTGTGTCCTAGCCCATGAATACCCATACGCACAAATGATTAGTTATCACATTTAAATTGAGATCTTTTTTGTATAACCATTTACAAAGAGGAACCTATCGTTGAGAGATTATGTTTAATGCTAACTCTCCACAATTTTTGTAAGAGATGTTTAATGGTTGATAGAATGCTATGATCGCTAAACCGCCAACAGTCCCATGTGGAAATATGAGAACATTAATTGGTCCCATATGAGAACGTTAATTGGTTCCATATTGTGGAATACCCTTTTCCACATGCAAGTTGTGCACTATGCACCTGGAAGTGAATGCACTCGAACGATGGTAGACATTTCTATGTATAACAAAGTTATTTGATAACACCGGAGTGGTTCTAATTCAGTGTTGGAGTTACAGGTCAACTTTTCCCTTTTTTTTGGATGCAATTCTTAGAGAGGCTACATGAATCGATCATGTATTTATGAATACACCCTACAAACTCGACCAATAAAGACATCATGGCATTTAATTACAACTTGTAAGGCATTTAAATATAAATTTGAATTCCTTTTTCCACACAGGTTTGTGGATGGAGGCGATTTATATCATTTTTAAGGTGAAACTAAGAGTCGAGCACACCCTCGGAGCTGGTCTACTATGCATAAATACATTTGATTAAGAAAACGCTTTAAATTTGATATTCATGTGGGATAACAAACTCAGATGGCCCATATTTGAAATAATGTCACCAGGTTAATGGATGGCCTGCAATTTAGCAAGATGTTCAAGATTTTCGTAGGAATTGGTGTTTGTCAACTATGGCCCAAAAGAGGACTATTAGACTTTTAGAGACCTGGGATTGGACACCAAAGGTGCCATTATTATGGCCAAATATGGAAAAATGTACAGAGGAGACATCGTAGAGATTGTTGCAAGAGGAGCAGTTGGAATGCTTGTAGATTCTTTCTTTCTAACAACTTTGAACGTTGGTTTCCCCATCTATTCACTTAGTGGTGACAAATTGGCAATGGCTCTGATAGAACAAATTTTTAAGATTTTCCAAAGCTTTCAAAACACTTGTTGTGATCCGTTTGCAATGCTTTTGCATACAGTGCAACAAGTGAGGTGAAGTTTAAATTGATGAACCATGTTTATTGAAAAAATGCCTAAAATGAAATGTGATGATCTCCGGGATTGATTTCGGTTTTATTAAGTATATTTTATGGGTATGGAGATTTAAAAAAATGGATACCTATTCCATAATTAAACAACCTCCACTGTTAATATTATATCAAATACAAGCCAGGTCTTTTAATGCTAACAAAATCGAGGTCACTTGGATAAAATAACTCTTGGATAAAATAACTCTGTTCATAACGTGTTTTCAAAATCAGCCTTCAACTTTGTCTTAGACTCTTCACATGTAAATTGAAAATTACAAATTCATATTTTACTTTGCCTTAGATAACTTTTCAACTAGTACAAAGATGGAATCATTTTGCTTTTTTCTTTTTGGTATCCCCATAATAAAATCCATACTAATGGCCTCTCACTTCCATTCTAGAATGAGTAACAATTGTAGTAATCCCAAAGGATGTTGGTGCTTATCTTTGACCAGCTGACATTCTTGACATTTTGCAATGAATAACGCTATGTCAGCCTTTTAGGCTAGAAAAAGTGTTTCTTTACTGCTTATATTATCTTTTGATATCTCGGATGCCACAAGTAGGGTTTTCGATGGAATTCTGTTAGGATGTTGGACTTGATGTCCCCTCCTTCTGGAACATACAATTTCTCTTTGGACCACAATAGTCTGGTCTCGTATACCTTATACTCTTTTTGTTGTTAAAACAACCTGTCCTCTTGGCTCTTTTTGAGGAATTCAACATAGAAACAGTCAACTTCGTTTTCCCTCCTCATCCTATCGTGCGAATCCGAATCGGTTCTTCTTAAGGTTACCTGATAAAACATATGAGCTCGTCGACTTAAAGCATAAAAATTTTTATTCTCCTTTCCCTTTATATGCTTTAATTTGAAATGGTACTCGCTAAGGAAGGCCATGTTACGATTTATAATCCTCCCTTGACCAAACTGTCTATTAGATTATTTTAGCCTAACTTAGAAGTCTTTTATTAATTATTGGATCCACTAGTACCTTTGGGTCCACTTGGCCTAATGGGGCCACATGTACCAGTCACTAGAGTGTGGGGAAAACCGATAGAGGATAACTGAGACTGACTACAGTTGCATGCATCTGTTTAGGCACCTCCAAGGCCAATCCCTACATTTTAGGATCCACTGCGAGTCCCGAAACCAACCTCCTTCAGTTACTTGGAGTTGGTAACTAGTTAAGCTTACATATTCTTTAGTTACATTCAGTTAGTTCACTTTCAGTTCAGTTAGCACCAGTTATGCATGGTTGCATGTGGGGAGGTGCTTTTTCTCACCTACCACTTGTAGTTTTACTGGTTAGACTGATTATAACTGATTGTTTGACTGGATTATTCATTTGGACTTAAACTGTTGGAATACGATAGTGATTTAGACATGTTTATTTAGCCATGTAGTCATATACATTTAGATTTAGTTGGTAGATTCGAATTCATCCCTAATGAATTCAAATTCTTCCTTATGTAACACTATTGTAACACCAGATTCTTTGATGAACATGATACTGTAATTATATGAGATATACTCATTTGTTTCCTATGAGATTTGATTTGTTAAGTGTGTATTGTCATTCCTCTTTCACTACATAATAATAATTTCAACTCATTGCTTGATGATCTAGATGGCACAACAATTCTAACATGGTATCAGATTCATCTCAAGCAATCTTCAATTCTGTCTACTCTCCATTCAACACCAAAATCAGCTAGGTTTCTATAGAAGTCCCTTAAAGAGTGCCTTGCTTCCTCTGAATTGATTTAGAGTGGTGGTGTGGCCATGATGGACCCTGAGAAAGTGTTCATGTCAGGAGAGAAGGATTGATTCTAACATCTTTCGAATAATTTTGGTTTTGTAGTGAAATTTCTACAGGTGCTAAGTAGCTTGTGTGAAGATATTGTCTTTTCCAGGAGGAGAATTATGGATTCTCAACCCTCCACACCTTGAATCCTAACACCCTTAAATTATGTTGATTGGAGGGAAGATATACAACTATCCCTATGCAAGCAGGGCTACTTCAGGATAATACTTGGAAGGGAGGTCAAGCCCCATCATCCAGCTGAGAAAAACATGTTTTTGAACTGCTTAGATGAAGCTTTTAGTTACATATGTACTCGCATATCCATAGATCTCCTCTTTCACATTGAAGGTTTGAGGACTCCCAGGGAATCTTGGGAGAATCTTGAAGAATTGTTTGGCATACAAGATGAGCTTTGGGGACACATTTTGGAGAAAGATTCAATAGCCATACATCCCAGCAATTTCAAGACCATCCAACAATTCTTTACTAAAATCAAGTTTCTTGTACTTCAATGCAGATAGTGTGGAATAGAAAGAAAGGATGAGCAACATGTGCTCTCCACACTCAACAAACTATGCTCTAAGTATTATGTATTTGTCTCAATATTCCATTCCAAAATGGATTCCATTCCCAATTGGAATATTCCCTCATTTGATTCCCTTTCTAAGTCCTTAATACAGGAGTAAGAGAAGTTGATCCATATTGGAGCCATCAAGAATTCCAAAGATCAATCTCTCCTAGTGAAAGACTCTACCAAACCCCAAGCTAAAGGGAAATCTAAAGGGAACGAGCCTAAAGCAGCTGATTAGAAGCCTAAAGAGAATCAAAAGAATTTTGAAGGAGCTTCATGCTCTAAGAAGAAGAAGAAGTTTGGAAATAAGATGTGTCCCTATTGTATGAGGGGTTTTCATCCAGAAGAATCTTGCATGAAGAAGCAAGTTGACCAGCTGACTGCTTTCCTTAAGCAGAATAACATCACTCTTGCAAAAAGAGAAAAGAAGCTTGATGAAGGACCACAGATAGAAGATGATGAAAGATGCCATGCCTTAAAGGTTATTCTTACTTAGTCAACAACATATTTGATTGATTCTAGAGCATCCAACCACATGGTTTCCTCCAAAGAATCTTTCTCTACCCTAACACTATCAAAAGGGCCTAACATTCACATGGGATATGATTCCAAAATTTTAGCAGAAGGAAGAGGCTCAGTTAAAGCCAAGCATGGTGAGTTCAAAAATGTTCTCTATGTGCCCTCCCTTGCAGCTAATGTGTTGTATGTTTATTAGATGACCCATATAGACTCTCCCAAGAGAGTGACATTTCAAATTTAGATTTAGAAGAGGAGGAACAACAGCATGATCCAAATATTGATCTTACACCTCAAAGAGATCTAGATCCAGATCCAACATCTACCTCATTTCAGCAGCCTAAATGGGGTCAACAACTCATAGAAGCCCCTGGAAATGGTGTTGGGGATCCAGATGATAAGAGAAGAACAAGATCCCGGTATCAAAAAGAGAATGTTTCACTGTCCCACAAGGATCCAATTCTTCATGAAAGGTGTTTTATGATGTTGGGGTCAGATCCTAAAACATTCAAGGAATCTTTCCATGATCCTAGTTGGAAAGCAGCTATGGATGAGGAATTTGATTCACTACATGACAATAAAATCAAGGAACTTGTCACATGCCCCAATTTTGTAAAATAATGTTATTTGTTTTGATTGGATTCCAAGACATTATGTTAAATTTAATGCTAAGTTGAAACTGATGACTCAACAGAGTCAAAAGATGTGGAAGGTAATTCTGAATCTTTTATTTTAAATAAATTAAAGTGGAGACAACAGCTTGGGAGAGCTGTTAAAAAGAGTTTACAGGTCAAGTTGGTGGAAGGAACTAGGTAGAGGACAAAAAGACAAGTGGCAGCATCCTCAAACACTTCCTATGTTGCAAGTGGAAACTTCGCTACATTTGGGGTCATGATCCCCCAAGAAAGTGGGATCAGAGCAAGTGGTTAAATTAATGACAACTAACCCAAAAAGACCTAGGAAATCTTATTAAAAGTGCCCAATGTAAAGAGCTGGGGGTTGCTCATTCCAGGAGAAGAATCATTCAGGTGAATGCACTTCAAGGAATTCATTGGGAAAGGGAAACTGTAAGGAAGGTGTTTTTGAGGGGTAAGCTGCAGGAACTTGATCTAGTACAACTTTTCAGCTGAGAGATCTTACTGCTGTGTGCAGAGTTGGAATTGAGTCTAAGGACTAGTACTTTGTTTATTGCTCCACCTAGTTCCAGCCAAGGAGACCAGAGCAGGCTCGAGGGTCCTGAGAAGTCACTGTTTGAGCGCTCTCCAAGAGTTGGTAGGGAGGAATGACCTCCCATTGTTGTTGTCATCCAACTTTAATAACAGGTTCTACCATATTTAATTTCTGTGTTATAGTTATATCTGTGTGTGAGCAAATGATGTATGTTAAAGGTTTAAACTGTAGAGTGTAAAATATTTTAGCTTGTTTAATGTTGAATCTGTTCTTGATGAAAAATAGATCCTACCTGTGTTTTTCCCCATCTGGAGTAATCCATATCGTACTCTAGCACAGGTAGTGTATTTAAAATAAATGAAATATGATGTAAATATAAAACAAAATGTTAGCTATGAATATCGAAATGTTTTCTTTCATTAGATAACTAATTACCAGAGAAAATATTAATCTGTTCAAAGAGTTGTGTTATATATAGACTGTATATTTTAGATTAAAAAAAAAAGTAATCATACCATTATACTAACCATAGTATGTTCTGGTATGCGAATCATTCTTCTACACAGTATTTACTTCTGCATACGTTATTCTATATAGAAACTGAAAGAAAAGAAAACTAGAATTTGACTGCTTAAATTGTAGGTTAATTAAAAATGTCTTCTTAGCTCTGTAGTTCATTTCTTTTCCTAATAAGGATAATTATTTTATCTACAGCAACTTAAACTGTAAGTAAGGATAGAAAACCCTCATTTAATTCTAATGATAAAACTAATTGGTTTAAGAATGTTAGCTAGGTTTATTTCATTTATGTTGATAATGTAAATAATTTACTTATTTTATTCAACTGTACTTTTGCAATATCTAAAGTTACTAACCTGTCTCCTAAGGAAAGATTCAATTTTAACAAATACCATTATTTTTTTTGTAAGGAAAGGAATTAAGTTATTTGTTTATTACCCTCATTTTCTTTTGTTTAACAATTTCTAATGTCACGTTCTAGATAGGGTAATATAGATATAGAATGGTTCTTATAAATTATTAAACATAGAAATCATAATAGCATAACAATAAGATATTATCTCAGCCGTACACTTTATAAATAGACTAAGTGTAAGGTTAATATAGAAATAATATTTATTTATGAATAACTAATATTTATTAAATCAATTATAAAAAAATATTAACAGGGTCGAAACCCTCACAAGTCAAAACAGTATAAAATATAGTAAAATATTACAATATCATTCCAAATAAGCATAAATCTTGTACTTCAAAGGTGTAACAATATAGTTACATAAGTATGAATCCGAAGCAGTGGATTATGTAATTTTCTGAAGTTTTCATTTATAGAATGATTATTACAAACTCCACAAGGTCTAAGAAAAACGAATAAGAAAACATAAATACTCCTACATATAACATACAATTATATAAACATGTATTATTTAAAATAACATACCGAATAAATTGGAATGTAATTTAGGATTTTTAACAGAACCCAAACATGCTCGATTAACCGAGCTAAAAGAAACAAAATTTATTATACAAGAAAGAGTAGAACAAAACATGGTATTATATCTTTAACAAAAAGTATAATTTAAAAACAGTGGATACATCTATACACAGCAGAGTTAGGGTAAAACCCTAATGTATCAAAAAAAATTACAATAGAAGTATCAAAATAAGCGATTCTAAGCTCTATATTGATGCCTCTTTGCATTTCAAGGTTAACATAATTCATCGTGGGCGTGGACAATGCCACAACCTTTCACCTTATGCAAAGTAGAATATTCATTGAAAAATGATTATAATTCTATCAAGGGTTATGCCAACAATAAAATTTGCAAAATTCATAAACCTTATTCATGTCAAGATATTTTTCATGCTAGATCATATTCTTGATATGCCATATAAGTACCTTTTAAAAACTATTAGGTTTGCAAACGAAGGTGCTAAGCCTTATAGTTTCCTTATTATATCATTTAGGCTTGTAAATAAACTTTTGATGGGCGTAATAACAAAAATGGATAATTTATTTTTCCAAGTATGTTATGCATAAAGAAACTTTAGTTCCTCGCTACTGACTTAACCCAATTGGTAGCATTGTAATAGTATAGACATAATCGTCTCGAAGCCTCAAGCTTTATAAGCTAGGTTAATAGCATAAAATCTCATTAACTACTGTGCATTATTTTCTTATCACAAAAGTTAACAATATTATGTCATGACATGAATTTGTTTATGGATATAGTTTAGGTTAAACCCATAAACTATAAACCCCGCTGTCTTTAACCCAGATGTAAGGAAAGTTTAAAGGCTTTATACACATGATGACTTAGGTAAATATTGTTTAATATCTTAGAAGTTAGTTTGCAACAAAATTATAAACTACAAACTAGAGAGAGATAACAACTGTCGCCAATTACAGTTAGGACATAATCTCTTTATATATATATATATATATATATATATATATATATATATATCTTTGGCATCTTTAAAAAGAATAATAAACTGATTGTTGTACCTCATAGAAGCATTTGGAAATTGAAAATAAATAGCTTATATATATGTTTTACCGAGCTATTTAAATTGCAACGAACGTATATCTGCATGATTTATGAATATTGATAGGTAGCACTGTATCTTTCTTACCTGTGAATCTGTGAAGACAGGTAAACTTTTTGCATCAGCTAAAAATCTAAGTAAGCCCCAGAATCCAAGACAGTTCCACCTTCTTGTCGCAAATAAATTAAAAGAAAAACAAATCATTAAATTGAAAAGAAAAAGAATTATTCTTTAAGCTAAACGTAACCAAGTAAATAACTCAGATTATGTAATAACTAATCTGATAATCAAATAATTTATAAGTAATTGTAACTATTAGTAGACTGCATTATTGATTATTTTTTTTATTTTCAAAATGTTTAAATTTTTTTGGAAGATTTTGGGTTTTGACATGTGGTATCAGAGCACAAGGTTCAAACACTAGACCTTGATGCAGCCCAACTAGCTTTCATAAAATAGTGAATTAAATTATTTTGCTAACGTATCTATTTTTAAAATCTTATTCAATAGAGAATTGTCTTTTGAAGTTTAATAGGTAGGTATGGAAGGGCTGGGAGAGTATGCACAGGAGGAGTCTCCAGATACATAAACAAGAAATTTAGCCAGAGATCCTATACTAGAAGATGTGACTGCAAAATCCTTAGAGCTGTTACAGACTGTAAAAGATTTAAAAACTGAAATGGAGTCTGTAAAGAGGGAAAATGAAAGGATTCTGACGGCTCAGGAAGAACCGAATCAGATCCTAATGGAAAATTTTCAAACCGAAGGAAGGGGTAGAAGGTCAGAATCTGAAGATGCTAGTCATCAAAGAAAATCTAAAAAGATGAAGCATGCAAAAACTAAAAGTAGTTCATCGTTTGAAGGGTTTGGTGAATGACAAAGTTACCATACTACTAGTGACAATAGTGATGATGATCTGTATGACAAGAAGAGAAAATACAAACCATATGAGAAATTTTCAGGGGAATTCAAAAAGATAAAACCACCAATTTTTAATGGAGAGACTGAGAAGGGGGACGAAGCTGAGTCCTAGTTGTCCAGGATGAATAAGTACTTCCAAATATATAATTATTCTAACGAGTTAAAGGCTAGGATGGCTATTTATAACCTCTCAGGAAAAGCTGATATATGGTGGCAGGACTTGAAGAGAGTCAAGAGTATAAGAGAGAAAGAAGTTAATTGGAGTACCTTTCAGAGGTATTTCAAAAAGAAATTCCTATCTGAACAGTATTACGAGGAAAGAGCTAAAGAGTTTTATTAATTAAAATTAGGTTCAATGACAATGAAAGATTTGAACAGCAAATTCTTAAGTCTACTTAGGTATGTACCTTACCTTGTAGATGAGAAAACAAAAGTACATTGATTCCTTAGTTGTCTACCGTATCATATTAAATATAGAATTGAGTATGATAACCCAAAGAGCTTGGAGAAAGCTATGAGGAAGGCTAACTTTTGTTTTGAGCAAAATCGGAAGAAGGAAGGCTTGGCCAACTGGAAGGCCAAGAAAAATAATAATCAGTTTGAATTCAAGAAGAAGGAATTTGTGCCTAACAAGAATTTCAAGAATAATAAGGCCAAAAACTATTCTAAAAACAAGAATTTCCCAGGAAATAGGAATATTACACCCAACAATCAGAACAATTTTAAGGGTAAAGAAACTGCAAATAATCATGGAAATTTTACCAAGAGTTTTGAGCGTAAAGAGCCTGTTAAGTGCTGGGAATGTAATAGCCCGCACTATGCTTCAGAATGTCCAAACCGGAAGAAGACTGTTAATAACATTCATACCATACAAGAGGAGATGATCGTTGGGGAACTAGCAAGGAGCATGCCTAGAATTAACGCAGCTTTGGAGAACCAACAAGCTGAATATCAAACTTCCATGGTGGAAGTAGAAGGTATGATTAATCATACCCCTGTGACTATTTTTATTGATCCAGGAGCTAGTCTCATTTATATTGCACCTCAGATAGTGGAAAAATGTAAGTTGTCTGTCGATAAGTTTGAGGATTCATGGTTAGTTCAATTAGCCAGTGGGGCTAAAAGAAAAATAACTTGTTTTGTGAAAGAATGTGCTTTACTTATCGATAAATTTGAAACTGTTGTTAAACTTAATGTTTTTCCACTCGACTCATATGATTTGCTGATTGGTATGGACTGGGCAGAATAGCATAAAGTAATTTTAAACTGTTACGATAAAACTTTCACATGCTTAAATAGTGATGAACAACCAGTAAATGTTAAAGGTATTCCTAGAAAAACTATGGTAAGGCATATTTCTGCTTTACAACTTAAAAGGGCTATTAGAAAAGGATGTAAAGCTTACGCAGTAACCATTACAGATGAGGAAAGTAAAACTAAAACAAGTAAGTTAAAAATAGAAGATATCCCTGTTTTAAAAGAATATATTGATGTATTCCCAGAAAAAATTCCAGGATTACCTCCGAAAAGGGAATTGGATTTCACCATTGAGCTGGTACCGGGTGTGGTACCTAGCTCAAAGGCCCCTTATTAAATGAACATATTGGAAATGAATGAGTTAAAATCACAATTAAAAGAGTTAATTGATAAAAAGTATATTCGACCAAGTGTGTCTCCCTGGGGGGTACCTGTCATATTTGTTAAAAAGAAAGACAGAACTATGCGATTATGCATAGACTACCATCAGTTAAACAAGATGACTATCAAAAATCGATATTCGTTTCCCCGCATAGATGATCTGTTCGATCAACTACATGAAGCCACGGTGTTTTCAAAGATATATTTAAGGTCAGGATATCATCAAGTGAGGATTAAAGATGAAGATATCTTCAAGACAGCCTTTAGAACAAGATATGGACACTACGAATTTGTCGTAATGCAATTCGGGCTTACTGACGCCCCAGCTGTCTTTATGTGTTTAATGAACAACATAATGCATAAGTATTTAGATAAGTTTGTGGTCGTGTTTATCGATGAAATCCTAATATATTCAAAAACTGAAGAAGAACATAAAGAACACCTAAAAATTGTTTTGCAAAAGTTGTGAGAACATCAACTCTTCGCAAAGTTTAGTAAGTGTGACTTATTTAAAGACAAAATTTAGTATTTAGGTCATGTAGTGACCAAGGAAGGAATTTTCGTAGATCCTGAAAAGATACGGGCAATCGAAGATTGGCCAGTTCCTAAGGATGTGACGGATGTTAGGTCTTTCATGGGAATTACTGGTTACTGTCGAAGGTTCATTGAAGGCTTTTCAAGGATAGAAAATCCGATAACCTCCTTGCAAAATAAAGGAAAGAAGTTCGACTAGAACCCGAAATGTTAAGAAAGCTTTAAGAAGTTAAAAAGTTTATTGACTAGCGCACCTATTTTAAGAATAGTAGATCCTAATAAAGAATTTATAGTGTGTACTGATGCCTGTAATGATGGCTTAGGTGGTGTTCTGACTCAAGAACGGCATGTTATTGCCTATGAGTCTAGAAAGTTAAAAGTTTACGAAAAGTATTACGCAACATATGATCTGGAACTGGCAGCTATAATACACGCCTTAAAAATGTGGTGACATCACCTAATTGGCAAGAAATTTATTTTAATCACTGATAATAAAGGATTGAAATATCTTCTAGATCAGCCTAATTTAAATGCTAGACAAGCTAGGTGGTTAGCTTTTTTAAGCAAGTATGATTTTGAAATTCAGCATATAAAGGGTAAAGAAAATAAGGTTGCTGATGCATTAAGTAGGAACACAAAGCTGAATTTTGCAGCAGCAATCAGCGCTTACGTTTCATACTTAGATGAACAACTTAAAGAAGGGGTAAAACAAGATGAAATTTATCAGAAATTGCAAACTAAAGCGGAGGAAAACCCTACAGAAAGCTTAATAAAAGGTTACAGTTTAAATGAAAATAAATTTTTACTATATAAAGATAAACTGTATGTACCTAACATACCTAAGGTTAAACTGTTAATTCTGGATGAAATCCATAAAACACCATATTCAGGTCACCCAAGTTATCAAAAGACTATAACGATGATAATAAAAGAGCATTTTTGGCCAAATATGAAAACTGAAGTAGCTAAATATATTGCAAGGTGTTTAAAATGTCAACAAGTAAAAACCGAACACCAACACCCAGTTGGTTTGCTACAGTCTTTGCCTATTCCTAGCTGGAAATGGGAAGTGATTAGTCTAGATTTTATTACTGGACTTCCTAGAAATCAGAATTAGAAGGACTCTATTATGGTAGTGGTTGATAAGTTAAGCAAGGCAGCTCATTTTATACCTGTTAAAACTACTTACAAGGCCGCCAATATAGCTGATATTTTTCTAAAGCAGATTTTTCGATTACATGGAGTACCAAAGGTCATAATCTCAGACAGGGATCCTAAGTTCACATGACACTTTTGAAAGTCCTTGTTTAAAGGATTAAATACAACATTGAATTTCAGTACTTCGTTCCATCCTCAAATAGATGGACAAACTGAAAGGGTAAACCAGGTACTGGAAGATTTATTGAGAATGTATGTGAAAGATCAGCCAGGTAAGTGGGAGGACTATTTACATTTAGTAGAATTTGCATATAATAATAATTATTAAACATCAGCTAGATTCAGTCCATTTGAAATTTTATATGGACGAAAATGTAATACTCCTATCTCTTGAGTAATCTAGTAGATAGATTGGTATTAGGTCCAGAATTGTTGAAATAAATAGAGGAAATTGTGAAACAAGTGCAAGGAAATCTGAAAGTGGCACAGGATCGGTAGAAAAGTCAAGCAGACTTGAAAAGAACTCCAAAGGAGTTCTAGGTAGGTGAACATGTGTCCATCAAGGTAAGGCCCAAGAAAATCTCTCTAAGATTGGGGAGTTGTGCAAAATTGGCACCTCGTTACTGTGGTCCGTTTGAAATTCTGTCTAAGATTTGTCAAGTAGCTTATCAATTAGCATTACCACCTAATCTAAGAGTACATAATTTTTTTCACGTTTCTGTTTTAAAGAAATATGTTCATGATGCTACTCATGTGGTTAATTGGAATGTTGTACAGGTGGAACTAGAAGGAGAATTTCTGGTGGAACCGGACTGTATCCTCGGGAGGAGGGAAATTACGCTTTGGAACCGCACCATTGGACAGGTGAAGGTGCAATGGAAGCACCTTAGTCCTGAAGAAGCCACCCGGGAATTGGAAAGTAAGATGCGATATGCATATCCAATTTTGTTCCAGGGGACTTCGGAGGATGGAGAATAAGTAACATCGAGGACGATGTTATATTCTAAGGGGGTGTGTATGTCACATGCCCCAATTTTGTAAAATAATGTTATTTGTTTTGATAAGATTCCAAGGCATTATGTTAAATTTAATGCTAAGTTGAAATTGATGACTTAGCAGAGTCAAAAGATGTGGAATGTAATTCTAAATATTTTATTTTAAATAAATTAAAGTGGAGACAACAACTTGGGAGAGCTGTTAAAAAGAGTGTACTGGTCAAGTTGGTGGAAGGAACTAGGTGGAGGACAAAAACACAAGTGGAAGCATCCTCAAATACTTCCTATGTTGCAGGTGGAAACTTCCCTCCATTTGGGGTCATGATCCCCCAAGAAAGTGGGATCAGAGCAGGTGGCTTAATTAATGGCAACTAACCCAAAAAGACCTAGGCAATCTTATTAAAAGTCCCAAGTGTAAAGAGTTGGGGGATGCTCATTCCAGGAGAAGAATCATTCAGTTGAATGCACTTCAAGGAATTCATTGGGAAAGGGAAACTGTAAGGAAGGTGTTTTTGAGGGGTAAGCTGTAGGAACTTGATCTAGTACAGTTTTTCAGCTGAGAGATTTTACTGCTGTGTGCAGAGTTGGTATTGAGTCTAAGGACTAGTAATTTTTTTATTGCTCCACCTAGTTCTAGCCAAGGAGACCAGAGTAGGCTCGGGGGTCCTGAGAATTCGTTGTTTGAGCGCTCTCCAAGATTTGGTAGGGAGGAACAGCCTCCCATTACTGTTGTCATTCAGCTTTAAGAACCGGTTCTACCATCTTTAATTTCTGTGTTATAGTTATATTTGTGTGTGTGCAAATGATGTATGTTATAGGTTTAAATTGTAGAGTGTAAAATATTTTAGCTTGTTTAATGTTGAATCTGTTCTTGATGAAAAATAAATCCTACTTGTGTTTTTCCCCATCTGGAGTAATCCAATCGTACTCTAGCACATGCAGTGTATCTAAAATAAATGAAATATGATGTAAATATAAAACAAAATGTTAGCTATGAATATCGAAATGTTTTCTTTCATTAGATAACTAATTACCAGAGAAAATATTAATCTGTTCAAAGAGCTGTGTTATATCTAGACTGTATATGTTAAAATTTAAAAAAAAGAAGTAATCATACCATTATACTAACCATAGTATGTTCTGGTATGCGAATCATTCTTCTACACAGTATTTACTTCTGCATACATTATTCTATATAGAAACAGAAAGAAAAGAAAACTAGAATTTGATTGCTTAAATTGTAGGTTAATTAAAAATGTCTTCTTAGATCTGTAGTTCATTTCTTTTCCTAATAAGGATAATTATTTTATCTACAGTAACTTAAGCTGTAAGGATAGAAAACCTTGATTTAATTCTAATGATAAAACTAATTGGTTTAAGAATGTTAGCTAGGTTTATTTCATTTATGTTGATAATGTAAATAATTTACTTATTTTATTCAACTGTACTTTTGCGATATCTAAAGTTACTAACCTGTCTCCTAAGGAAAGATTCAATTTTAACAAATACCATTATTTTTTTTGTAAGGAAAGGAATTAAGTTATTTGTTTATTACCCTCATTTTCTTTTGTTTAACAATTTCTAATGTCATGTTCTAGATAGGGTAATATAGATACATAATGGTTCTTATAAATTATTAAACATAGAAATCATAATAGCATAACAATAAGATATTATCTCATCCGTACACTTTATAAATAGACTAAGTGTAAGGTTAATATAGAAATAATATTTATTTATGAATAACTAATATTTATTAAATCAATTATAAAAAAATATTAACAGGGTCGAAACCCTCACAAGTCAAAACAGTATAAAATATAGTAAAATATTACAATATCATTTCAGATAAGCATAAATCCTGTACTTCAAAGGTGTAACAATATAGTTACATAAGTATGAATCCGAAGCAGTGGATTATGTATTTTTTTGAAGTTTTCATTTATAGAATGATTATTACAAACTCCATAAGGTCTGAGAAAAACGAATAAGAAAACATAAATACTCCTACATATAACATACAATTATATAAACAGGTATTATTTAAAATAACATACAGAATAAATTGGAATGTAATTTAGGATTTTTAACAGAACCCAAACATGCTTGATTAACCGAGCTAAAAGAAAAAAAATTTATTATACAAGAAAGAGCAGAACAAAACATGGTATTATATCTTTAACAAGAACGATAATTTAAAAACAGTAGATACATCTATACACAGCAGAGTTAGGGTAAAACCCTAATGTATCAAAAAAATTATAATGGAAGTATCAAAATAAGCGAGTCTAAGCTCTATACTGATGCCTCTTTGCATTTCAAGGTTAACATAATTCATCGTGGGCGTGGACAATGCCATGACCTTTCACCTTATGCAAAGTAGAATATTCATTGAAAAATGATTATAATTCTATCAAGGGTTATGCCAACAATAAAATTTGCAAAATTCATAAACCTTATTCATGTCAAGATATTTTTCATGCTAGATCATATTCTTGATATGCCATATAAATACCTTTTAAAAACTATTAGGTTTGCAAACGAGGGTGCTAAGCCTTATAGTTTCCTTATTATATCATTTAGGCTTATAAATAAACTTTTGATGGTCGTAATAACAAAAATGGATAATTTATTTTTCCAAGTATGTTATGCATAAAGAAACTTTAGTTCCTCGCTACTGACTTAACCCAATTGGTAGCATTATAATAGTATAGACATAATCGTCTCGAAGCCTCAAGCTTTATAAGCTTGGTTAATTGCATAAAATCTCATTAACTACTATGCATTATTTTCTTATCACAAAAGTTAACAATATTATGTCGTGACATGAACTTTTTTATGGATATAGTTTAGGTTAAACCCATAAACTATAAACCCCGCTATCTTTAACCCGGATGTAAGGAAAGTTTAAAGGATTTATACACATGATGACTTAGGTAAATATTGTTTAATATCTTAGAAGTTAGTTTGCAAGAAAATTATAAATTACAAACTAGAGAGAGATAACAACTGTCGCCAATTACAGTTAGGACAGAATCTCTTATATATATATATATCTTTGGAATCTTTAAAAAGAATAATAAACTGATTGTTTTACCTCATAGAAGCATTTGGAAATTGAAAATAAAAAACTTATATATATGTTTTACTGAGCTATTTAAATTGTAACGAACGTATATCTGCATGCTTTATGAATATTGATAGGCAGCACTAGATCTTTCTAACCTGTGAATCTGTGAAGACAAGTAAATTTTCTGCGTGAGCTAAAATTCTAGGTAAGCCCCAGAATCCAAGATAGTTCCACCTTCTTGTCGCAAAGAAATTAAAAAAAAAACAAATCATTAAATTGAAAAGAAAAAGAATTATTCTTTAAGCTAAACTTAAACAAGTAAATAACTCTGAATATGTAATAACTAATTTGATAATCAAATAATTTATAAGTAATTGTAACTGTTAGCAAACTGCATTATTGATTATTTTCTGTACTTTCAAAATTTTAAATTTTTCGAAAAATTTGGGGTTTTGATAGATCTTGTCTCCTTACCACCAACGAGGAATCTTTTTCAGTGCAAGTGGATCTACAAGACCAATATAGCTTTTGATGGAACCACAACTGAGTACAAGGCTCGGTTGGTGGAAAAATGATACTCTCAGGTTCAAGGTTTGGAAAATAATGAGACATTCGCTCTAGTAGCTAGAATGAATTCCATCAGGCTTGTCTTCGCAGTTCTAGCTTCCAAAAGATGGGAAGTACATCATATGGATGTGAAAAGTGCCTTCCTCCATGATGATTTGAAGGAAGAGATATACATGAAACAACTTGAGGGGTTTATTGATGATCCTTCCTTAGTTTGTAGACTGAGGAAATCACTGTATGGACTCAAACAAGCCCTAAGGGCATGGTACTCCAAGATGGATGCCTTCCTCATATCTAAGAAATTTGAAAGATGCAAATTAGATTGCGATGCCTACATGCAGAAGAAAGAGGGTTTCTTTCTTTTTATTGTATTCTAGGTGGATGGCTTGTTCATTACTAGCAGCTCTGATGCTATATTGAGAAGCATCAAGTCTTCTCTAAACAAATCATTCGTTATGACTGACCTAGGACTGTTAATATAGTTCATTAGTCTTGAAGTAAGTCAAAAGAATTTAGGAATCATGATCTCATAGTCGAGGTATTCATCAGACATGCTTAGGATATTTCACATGGAATATTGTTAGGAAACCCCTTGTTGCTTTATATCTAGCATCAGGCTTGATGAAGAAGGATCCACACCTTTGGTAGATACAACTCTCTAGAGACCGCTCATTGGGAGCCTTCTGTATCTCACACATTCGAGACTAGACATATCATATGCTATGAGTGTTGCTTCCAGGTACATGCATGAGGAACATGAGGTGCACTGGAAGGAAACAAAGAGAATATTGCACTATGTGCAGGGTACTATAGATTATGGGATTCACTATGCAGTTGGAGCACAACTTGATCTCATATGATTCACAGACTCAGACTAGGAAGGAGATGGAAATGATAGGAAATCCACCTTGAGATTTGTATTCATGATTGTATCGTGACCAATTTATTGGCCCAACAAAAATCAAGTAGCACTTGCACTCTCTTTAACAGAAGTAGAGTATCAGGGAGCTATGAATGCATCTATTTAGGCAGTTTGGCTACATGGAATCTTGACAGAGTTCGAGATTCAGACTTCATCTATAGTAGATCTTTATTGTGACAACAAGAGTACTATCAAAATTTCCAGTGATCCATTTCAGAAGCAGAGGACAAAGCACATAGAGGTTCACATGCACTACATTCAGGAACTGGTGCATGTCAGAACCATCACACAGTACTACTGTCCTACAGAGGATCATATTTCAGAAAGTTTCACCAAGTCTTTAACAGAAAAGGATTTTCCTTTCTCATGTCTCTTTTAGGTGTTAAGGCTTGACTCTTCGTTCCTATTTCTTCTTATCTTGAGAGGGGGGGGGGGGGGGGTTCCCATGAGGTTTTCCCCTATTTCCTTGGTTTATTAAGCAACATTTTTTTATCTTTTAGATTGTATAAGGGTGAATTTTGGCCTTGTTTCCAGGGCCCACAGTTGTCCAAGTTTGGATTCAGGGCGGGTCTTAGTATTTATAATCCTCCCTTGACAAAAATCTCTATTAGTTTATTTTAGCCTAACTTAGGAGTCTTTTATTAATTATTGGCTCCACTAGTACCATTGGGTCCACTTAGCCTAATGGGGCCACATGTACCAGTCACTAGAGTGTGGGAAACACTGATAGAGGCTAACTGAGATTGGTTGCAGTTGCATGCATCATTTTAGGTGCCTCCTAGGCCAATCCCTTCATTTTAGGAGCCATCGAGAGTCCCAACACCAACCTCCTTCAGTTACTTGGAGTTGTTAACTAGTTAAGCTTAGTTATTCTTCAGCTACATTCAGTTAGTTCACTTTCAATTCAGTTAGCACCAGTTATGTATGGCTGCATGTGGGAAGGTTCCTTTTCTCACCTACCAATTGCAGTTAGAGTGGTTAGACTGATTATAACTAATTGTTTGACTGGATTAGACATATAGAGTTAAACTGTTGGACTCCAATAGTGATTTAGACATCTTTAGTTATCCATGTAGTAAGATATAGTTAGAGTCAGTTGGTATATTAGCATTCATCCCTAATGAAGTTGAATACTTCCTTATGTAACACTGGATTCTTTGATGAACATGATACTGTAATTATCTGAGCTATACTCAAATGTTTCCTGTGAGATTTGATTTGTTAAGTGTGTATTGTCATTCCTCTTTCACTACATAATAATAATTTTGAATCATTGCTTGATTATATAAATGGCACAACAATTCTAACATGGTATCAGATCCATCTCAAGCAAGCTTCAATTCTGTCTACTCTCCATTCAACACTAGAAGCAGCTGGGTTTCTACAGAAGTCCCACAAAGAGTGACTTGCTTCCTCTGAACTTATTCAGAGATGTGTTGCAGGCATGATGGACCTTGAGAAAGTGTTCATGTTGAGAGTGAAGGATTGATTCTAAAAAATTTCTAATGATTTTGTTTTTTTAGTGAAATTTCTACTGGTGCTACATAGCTTGTGTGAAGATATTGTCTTTTCCAGCAGGAGAATTATGGATTCTCAACCCTCCACACCTCGAATCCTAACACCCTTCAATTATCTTTGTTGGAGGGTAGATATGCAACTATCCTTATGAAATTGGGGCTACTTTAGGATAATACTTGGAAGGGAGGTCAATCCCCATCATCCAGCTGAGAGAAACAAGTTTTTGAATTGCTTAGATGAATCTTTCGGTCACATATGTAATCACATATCCATAGATCTCCTCTTTCACATTGAAGGTTTTAGGACTCCTAGGGAATCTTGGGAGAATATTGAAGACATTTTTGGCATATAAGATGAGCTCCGAGGACACATTTTGGATAACAAGTTGATAGCCATACATCCCAGCAATTTCAAAACCATCCAACAATTCTTTACTAAATTCAAGTTTCTTGCTCTTCAATGCAGACAGTGCGGAATAGAAAGAAAGGATGAGCAGCATGTGCTCTCCATAATCAACAAACTAGGCTCTGAGTATTCTATATTTGTCTCAATATTCCATTTCGGAAGGGATTCTATTCCCAATTGGAAGATTCCCTCACTTGATTCCCTTGCAGAGTCCTTAATAGAGGAGTAAGAGAAGTTGATCCATATGGGAGTCATCAAGAATTCCAAAGATCAATCTCTCCTAGTGATAGACTCTACCAAAACCCAAGCTAAAGAGAAATCTAAGGGGAAGGAGCCTAAACGAGCTAATTCGAATCCTAAAGAGAATAAAAAGACTTCTGAAGGAGCTTCGAGATCTAAGAAGAAGAAGAAGTTTGGAAAGAACATGTGTCCCTATTGTATGTAGGGTTTTCATGCATAAGACTCTTGCATGAAGAAGCAAGTTGACCAGCTAACTACTCTCCTTAAGCAGAATAACATTGCTCTTCCACAAAGAGCAAAGAAGCTGTATGAAGGACCACAGATAGAAGATTATGAAATTTTCCATGCGTTGAATGATAGTCTTACTCAGTCAACAACATATTTAATTTATTCTGGAGCATCCAACCACATGGTTACCTCCAAATAATATTTCTCTACCCCCACACTATCAAAAGGGCCTAACATTCACATGGGAGATAATTCCAAAATTCCAACATAAGGAAGAGGCTCAGTTAAATCCAATCATGGTGAGTTCAAAAATGTTCTCTATGTGCCCTCCCTTGCAGCTAATTTGTTGTATGTTTATCACATGACCCATATAGGCTCTCCCAAGAGAGTGACATTTCAAACTCAGATTCAGAATAGGAGGAACACCAACATGATCTAGATATTGAGCTTACACCTCAAAGAGATCTATATCCAGATCCAACTTCTACCTCATTTTAGTAGCCTAAATTGGCTCAACAACCCATAGAAGTAACAGGAAATGGTGTTGTAGATCCAAATGACAATAGAAGAACAAGGTATCGGTATCAGAAAGAGAATGTTTCACTGTCCCACATAGATCCAATTCTCCCTGAGAGGTGTTTCATGATGTTGGGGTCAGATCCTAAAACATTCAAGGAATCTTTCCATGATCCTAGTTGGAAAGCGGTGTTGGAGACAATTACCACCATACACACTCTTTTTGGTCTTTTTGGCCTTGTTAAACCACTATCCTAAGTATTATTGACTTAATTGATAGCAGAGGAGCACTTGATGACATCAGCTAGTTCACACCCACACCTACCTTCAATCAAGGAGGCTAACTTAGCCTTCTCCTACATTCAGGGAGGCTAATTGGAGCACTCTGGGGGTGATATGAGTGTCATTAATGTCCCATATTGCTAACTGATGGTTACAATTAGTTAAACAGAGTAGTGAAGGTGCCCTCCTTCATTAAATTGATTATTTATTGATTATTTAATGAACTGGAGTCAACAGAGGAACCTCCAACCACTTCTGATGTTCAATTACACTTCAGTTAACCTCATCGGGGTTCATTGGAGTCATTGAAGTGCTACCACTTGTTGGTTGGTTTGCTGTGACATGTGTCTGACCTACTTTCAGTTAGACTCAGTCATTTATTGCACTCTGACTTCAGTTAGGGCTTAGTTGAGTCAATTAGGGTTTTGATCAGTGGTTAACTGGTGTGTTGACTATGGATTACATTCAGTTAAGCTAGACTCACTCATTGAATTCGAATGACCTCCTTGGGAATTCAAATTGCTTTGTCATTCATGCTTGTAGCATGATCATTGTATTGTATTACTCATTCTTTGTGTGAATATACAGAACAACTACTCATTTTGTAGCACAATTACACCATTTTCATGTCTTATTGTTATTAATCTTTTATGAGACTGTGCTTGAGTCCCTAGATTACTGTGACAGATTAATAAGCGACTATGGATGAGGAATGTTATTTGCTACATGACAATAAAATCTGGGAACTTGTATCCTTACCTCCATGGAGGAAGCTTGTTCAGTGAAAGTGGATATATAAGACCAAGATAGCTTCTGATGGAACCACAACCAAGTACAAGGATCATTTGGTGGCCAAATGATACTATCAGGTTCAAGGTTTGGAATACAATGAGACATTTTCTCTAGTAGCTAGAATGGATTCCATTAGGTTTGTCTTGGCAGTTGCAGCTTCCAAAAGATGGGAGGTACACCACATGGATGTGAAAAGTTCCTTCCTCCATGATGATTTGAAGGAAGAGATATACATGAAACAACTTGAGGGGTTTATTGATGATCCTTCCTTAGTTTGTAGATGAGGAAATCATTGTATGGACTCAAACAAGCCCCAAGGGCATGGTACTCCAAGATGGATGCCTTCCTCCTATCTCATAAATTTGAAAGATCCAAATCAGATTGCAATGCCTACATGCATAATAAAGAGGGTTTATTTCTTTTTATTGTATTGCATGTGGATGACATGCTCATTATTAGCAGCTCTATTGCTGTATTGAGAAGCATCAAGTCTTCTCTAAACAAATCATTCGTTATGATTGACCTAGGATTGTTAAGATAGTTCATTGGTCTCGAAGTAAGTCAAAATAATTCAAGAATCATGATGTCACAGTCCAGGTATTCATTAGACATGCTTAGGATATTTCACATGGAATATTGCAAGGAAACCCCTTGTCCCTTTCTATCTAGAATCAGGCTTGATGAAGGTGGCTCCACACCTTTCGTAGATAGAACTCTCTAGAGACAGATCGTTGGGATCCTTCTGTATCTCACACATTCGAAACTAGACATATCCTATGCTATGAGTGCTGCTTCCAGGTACATGCAAGAGGCACATGAGCTGCACTAGAAGGAAACAAAGAGAATCTTGCACTATGTGTAGGGTACTATAGATTATGGGATTCACTATGTAGATGGAGCACAACTTGATCTCATAGGATTTAAACACTCAAACTGGGAAGGATATGGAAATGATAGGAAATCCACCTCGGTATTTGTATTCATGATTGGATCACGACCAATTTATTGGTCCAGCAAGAAACAAGTAGCACTTGCACTCTCTTCAGCAAAGGTAGATTATTAGGGAGCTATGAATGCAGCTAATCAAGCAGTATTGCTACATGGCATCTTGACAGAGTTCGATATTCATAATTAATCTATAATGGATATTTATTGTGACAACTAGAGTACTATCAAAATTTCTAGTGATCCATTTCAGAAGCAGAGGAAAAAAGACATAGAGGTTGAAATGCACTACATTCATTAACTACTGCATGACAAAACCATGACACAGTACTACTGTCCTATAGAGGATCCAATTGCAACCATTTTCACCAAGTCTTTCACAGAAAATAGATTTTCCTTTCTCATGTCTCTTTTAGGTGTTAAGGCTTGTCTGTCAGTTTCTATTTCTTCTTATATTGAGAGGGGGGGTTCCAATGAGGTTTTCCCCTATTTCCTCAGTTTATTAAGCAACATTTTTTATCTTTAGATTGTATATGGGTGACTTTTGGCCTTGTTGCCAGGGCCCATAGTTGTCCAAGTTAGTATTCAGGGGTGGTGTTAGGATTTATAATCCTCCCTTGACCAAACTATCTATTAGATTATTTTATCCTAACTTAGGAGTCTTTTATTAATTATTGGATCTGCTAGTACCATTGGGTCCACTTGGCCTAATGGGGCCACATGTACCAATCACTAGAGTGTGGGGAACACCGATAGAGGTTAACTAAGATTGACTGCAATTGCATGCATCATTTTAGGCGCCTCCTAGGCCAATCCCTTTTTTTTAGGATCCATCGAGAGTCCCGACACCAGCTTCCTTCATTTACTTGGAGTTGTTAACTAGTTAAGCTTTGTTATTCTTCAGTTACATTTAGTTAGTTCACTTTCAGTTCAGCTAGAACAAGTTATGTATGGCTGCATGTGGGAAGGTGACTTTTCTCACCTACCACTTGTAGTTACACTGGTTATATTGATTATAACTGATTTTTTGACTAGATTAGACATATGGAGTTAAAGTGTTGGAATCCAATAGTGATTTAGACATGTTTATTTATTGATGCAGTCAGATACAGTTAGAGTTAGTTGGTAGATTCAAATTCATCCCTAATGAATTCGATTTCTTCCTTATGTAACACTATTGTAACACCAAAATATTTGATGAACATGATACTGTAATTATCTGAGCTATACTCGTCTCTTTCCTGTGAGATTTGATTTGTTAAGTGTGTATTGTCATTCCTCTTTCACTACATAATAATAATTTGGACTCGTTGCTTGATGATCTAAATGGCACAATAATTCTAACATGGTATCAGAGCCATCTCAAGCAAGCTTCAATTCTATCTACTCTCCATTGAACACTAGAAGCAGCTGGGTTTCTACAGAAGTCCCACAAAGAGTGTGTTTCTTCCTTTGAATTTATTTAGAGTGGTGGTGCGGGCGTCACAGACCCTGCGAAAGTGTTCATGTCGAAAGGGAAGGATTGATTCTAACATATTTCGAATGATTTTTTTTATGTAGTGAAATTTATACATGTTCTACGTATCTTGTGTGAAGATATTGTCTTTTCCCGTAGGATAATTATGGATTCTCAACCCTCCACAACTCGAATCCTAACACCCTTCAATTATGTTGATTGGAGGGTAGATATGCAACTATCCTTATGCAAGCAGGGCTGCTTCAGGATAATACTTGGAAGGGAGGTCAAGCCTCATCATCAAGTTGAGAGAAACAAGTTTTTGAACTACTTATATGAAGCTTTCGGTTGCATATGTACTCACATATCCATAGATCTCCTCTTTCAAATTGAAGGTTTGAGGACACCCAAGAAAGCTTGGGAGAAGATTGAAGAATTGTTTGGAATACAAGATGAGCATTGGGGACATATTTTTGGAGAACAAGTTGATAGCCATAGATCCCAGCAATTTTGAGACCATCCAACAATCATTTACTAAATTCAAGTTTCTTTCACTTCAATGCAGATAGTGAGAAATAGAAATAAAGGATGATCAAAAAGTGTTCTCCATACTCAACAAACAAAGCTCTGAGTATTCTGTATTTGTCTCAATATTCCATTTCAGAAGGGCTTCCATTCCCAATTGGAATATTCCCTCACTTGATTCCCTTACCGAGTCCTTAATATAGGAGTAAGAGAAGTTGATCCATATGGGAATCATCAAGAATTTCAAATATCAAGATCTCCCAGTGACAGACTCTACCAAATCCCAAGCTAAAGGGAAATATAAGGGGAAGGATCCTAAAGCAGCTGATTTGAATCCTAAAGAGAATCAAAAGACTTCTGCAGGAGCTTCAGGCTCTAAGAAGAAGAAGAAGTTTGGAAAGAATATGTGTCCCTATTGTATGAGGGGTTTTCATCTAGAAGACTCTTGCATGAATAAGTAAGTTGACCAGTTGAATGATCTCCTTAAGCAGAATAACATTGCTCTTCCACAAAGATCAAAGAAGCTTGATGAAGGACCAGAGACAGAAGATGATGAAAGGTTCCATTCCTTGAAGGCTAGTCTTACTTGGTCAACAACATATTTGATTGATTCTGGAGCATCCAATCACATGGTTGCCTCTAAAGAATCTTTCTCTAACCTCACACTATCAAAAGGGACTAACATTCACATGGGAGATGATTCCAAAATTCCAACAGAAGGAAGAGGCTCAGTTAAAGCCTAGCATGGTGAGTTCAAAAATGTTCTCTATGTGCCCTCCCTTGTAGCTAATTTGTTGTATGTTTATCAGATGACCCATATAGGCTCTCTCAGTGACAGACTCTACCAAAGCCCAAGCTAAAGGGAAATATAAGGGGAAGGATCCTAAAGCAGCTGATTTGAATCCTAAAGAGAATCAAAAGACTTTTGCGGGAGCTTCAGGCTCTAAGAAGAAGAAGAAGTTTGGAAAGAATATGTGTCCCTATTGTATGAGGGGTTTTCATCCAGAAGACTCTTGCATGAATAAGCAATTTGACCAGTTGAATGCTCTCCTTAAGCAGAATAACATTGCTCTTCCACAAATATCAAAGAAGCTTGATGAAGGACCATAGACAGAAGATGATGAAAGGTTCCATTCCTTGAAGGCTAGTCTTACTTCGTCAACAACATATTTGATTGATTCTGGAGCATCCAATCACATGGTTTCCTCTAAAGAATCTTTCTCTACCCTCACACTATCAAAAGGGACTAACATTCACATGGGAGATGATTCCAAAATTCCAACAGAAGGAAGAGGCTCAGTTAAAGCCTAGCATGGTGAGTTCAAAAATGTTCTCTATGTGCCCTCCCTTGTAGCTAATTTGTTGTATGTTTATCAGATGACCCATATAGGCTCTCCCAAGAGAGTGACATTTCAGATTCATATTCAGAAGAGGAGGCACACCAGCATGATCTAGATATTGAGCTTACACCTCAAAGAGATCTAGATCCAGATCCATCATATACCTCATTTCAGCAACCTAAATGGGCTCAATAACTCATAGAAGAAACTAGAAATGGTGTTGGGGATCTAGATGACAAGAGAAGAATGAGCTTCCGGTATCATAAAGAGAATGTTGCACTCTCACACATAGATCCAATTCTCCCTGAGAGGTGTTTCATGATGTTGGGGTCAAATCCTAAAACATTCAAGGAATATTTCCATGATCCTAGTTGGGAAGTGGCTATGGATGAGGAATTTGATTTGCTACATGATAATAAAATATGGAAACTTGTCTCCTGTAATAACCCAAAAATTTGTAAAAATTTAAATTTTTTCAAGTGACATAAAATTTCTAAAGTCATAGCTAAGTACCTGCTAAAGGTTAGCGGGAAATGAAACAGTTTATAAAAGAACATGGGATTGCTTCTTTAAAAGAACCTGTAAACTAAAAGGTGTAATCTTGAAAATTTGTGTTAGTGCTATTAATGACTTAGTAGCTGTAATTCTATCGGAGTTAGAAAAGGACTTGCATTTTTCTTCTGCTAGATATACTGATGTTTATCTTTTTTCAAGTACGTAAGAATTCTTGTATGTGGTCGGGGCTTACTTAGCGTTTATCTAAATCAATTGGATTGCTGGTTCCTGACAGGTTTAGCAGGTAAGCATATGATCTAGTAGGGTCTTATTTAAATTCAAGTCAAGAAGCTACTTCCCTAGCATGATTAATATGCTAGTATTAGAAAATGTTTTAATATGCTTCTTGTCTTCAAGGAGGTAAAGTTAATATTTTTTCTTCATTACAAATCCATAATAAAAGTATAACAAACTGCACCAGCATAGTTATAAAACGCTTTCCAAATACTATGCCGAAGAAAAGTCAAATTAGTGTTTGGTTGGAGTCCAAGAATACCATATACTTTTGTTGAAAGCAAATTTGATCTGGATTTTAACTAGGATAAATTTATAGTACTCAGTATTTTGCTTAGTTGAAGCAATAATTGGATTCTAGTTTTGAGCATCATTAAAATGAATCATACACAAGAACTACTTCGTAATTCCTAAACCACCATCCTAGCCTATTTTTGCTGGAAAAGAGTTACTCTAAAAATCCTACGACCTAACATCCAAAGATGTATACCATTTTTACCTTATCCTAGGTTTTTCATTATATAATTTAGATGTTATATAAGGATGTACTCCTTATTCTTTTGATATGTATCTTTTACTTCAAAAACTGAGTGTATTCTCAACTATGACTAAAACTTCATGCAAGTTGATTAGTAGATTTTTGAAATATCTATATTCAAAGTTTAGCACATGAAGTTAGCAAAAGAATCTATTTAATTTTAACATAGCTTAAGGGTTACTTCGTATCTTAAGATTATGATTTATAACCTATGTATTGTTAATATCCATGGCAATGATATATATTATTGGGTGATTCCATGAAGATGGGTAACACTTTTTGGCCAATTTTGGCGATGAAAACGTGATTTTTTACTCATGTGCTAGATAGAAGCCCTCAAAACGCATATATGCCATGTGAATTTTGAGTTGCAGTGAAAAAAAAATTGTAGAATATTATGTTGGCTTCATAGTGATATTTTTTTTTAAATATTCCGATGTCATTTAATGTGTGAATTTTTGCATTTAATGAACTGTGTNACAACAATTTTTTCTATTTTTTCAAAAATTGAAAAACCAAAGATACCCTTTTGAAGAGGACACGTCGATATGTGATGTGTGCATTTTTAGGAATTTTTTGGTTGTGTATTTTTAACTCTGCAGATTTTTCTTTGAGCTGCTTCGAAGTTGCAGTGTGGTTTTCTAAGTATAAGTTTTAGAAGTAATTAATAAATAAATATCATATGAATGCCAAAATGCGTCTATGATACCTCAATGGATAGAAGATTCGTTGGTGAATTTATCGGTATCAACTCCACTTAGTTATGTGCTAGGAATGGCAGGGTGTACACCTCTGCAAGGCACAAGAAAATTTTTCATTTGTTTGAATGTGGGCTAAGTCTATTTTCTTAAGCCCTCGACTGAGGTATTTAAATACCTCGATCGAGGTATTAACTAAACCTCGACTGAGGTTTTGTAAAGCCCTCGACCGAGGGTTTAACAAACCCTCGGTCGAGGTTTAGTTAATACCTCGTCCGAGGTATGAGCTCGGTCGAGGTCATGTAAACTCCTTTGGAGCAAAAGCCCGGGAGTGAATTCAAACATTAATGACACATGTGCATTAATGTGCATTTTGGAAGCTATATACATAAATTTGTACATTCATGCCCTCTTTTATAAACTTTTTCACTATATTGTTTAAGATTTCGAAGATTGTCCTTGTTTTTAACTTTTCTTGTATTTTTTGGCAATAACAAATGTTGTCAAATTAAGAATGGGAATTCACTTAATTCTCACCTCTTTCATCAAAGTAATGAGTCGTTTAACATCAATCTCAAATCCTCTTACGATTGTTAAGGTTTGGTTGTAAATGTGGTACATTCCAAACACATTGTTAAATAATGAGGAATACAAAGAAAATTCAACTCTTTTAGGTCGTTCACGACTTGGTCATGCATTTGCATACAATTTAACACTATCACAAGAATTTTGATTGTTAATGCAAATAACGACTACACCATAATTTAATGTAGGATCAAGGGATGTAAATTGGCACCACATATATGTAAAATTTGCAACGTTTTTAATGTGTAATTTTTTTAATGTGTAATTTTTTTAATATTTTGGCTCGTTCAAAGAATAAATTTTAATGGGTTAATACTTACCATTTTCCATTTTAATTTAAATTACCATGTTAGAGTACATGCTTTGGGGGTGTTAAGCATAGGAATAGATACCTACATGAACCAGGTGAAAATGCATTACGGATAGAAATAAGCACAATCCCGTCAATACTTTAGGGTAAGCTCACCGTGGCTCTTGGTTGTTGAGGACTTCACTCAACTTCGTTCAACCTAAACTGATTTTAAATTACTTTAATCCTTTTGGAAAACATAGAGGCCTTTACTATATAAGTGTTCACTAGGGGTCTGGAATGGAGGTATTGATACACATTACACTCACATTTTCAAATCATCATCACATTTTACTACCTAAGAAGCTATTTATGATTAAACCCATGAAAGATTTAGAGTATATGTTCTATTTTTCACCCAATATCACCAAAAGTTAACAACTAGAATGACAATAATATTTATGATTGCATGTAAATCAAGACAACCATTATGTAGAGCTTGCAGCCTAGTTTAAAAGGTTTTAATATTTTATATAAAATAAGTATTAAAAAGTTTTTTTGAAAAATAAAAAATAATAATTTTATATTTTTTGAAATTACAAATTTATATTTTTAGAATTAATAAAGACTTATTAATTGACAAATTTTATAGTTTTGAAAAGTATGTACATTAATTTGTTGTTTTATGTAAATAGTAACTTATAATTATTTTGCAAGAAAGGTAAGTACCATCCAAACTACTAGTTAATATTGTGTGGCCTTAGACATTTGTGGGGATTTTGCATAGAGGTTAATATATATTATTTTTACTTGGTAAAAAATATTTTATACTATTTAAAATATGATTGTGGTTGTGTTTTAGCTATATATATTGAAACGGGTTAATATTGCTAGTATACTTATAGTATAACAACAACAACGATAAACCTAACACATTTGATTATCATACTATCCATTGATATTTATGGCATTATACATGTTATTTTATTAATCTAAAAATATAAAGAGTTCTATATCATCATCTCTTTTATTTATTTTAAAACATTTAAGTATTAAACATCTCAAATCACTAAATACAACATCTTAAATCCCGGGAGTGAATTCAAACATTAATGACACTCCCCGAAGTCCCTGGTACAAAACAAAATGGAGCCATTTATTGAGTAGTGGGATGCAACTACAAGCAGTGAAAGCTTTTCACATATTGAAAATAGTTCGCGATTTTCAATATGTGAAAAGCTTTCACTGCTTGCAGTTGCATCCCACTACTCAATAAATGGCTCCATTTCGTTTTGTACCAGGGACTTCAGGGAGTGTCATTAATGTTTGAATTCACTAGAGACTGGAGTTACATAAAGCTCAATTATAATGAATATATTTTGCAGTCTTTGGTAATTTAGTGATTCCCCCGAGGCCTCTTTTTATAAATTTTTTGATAGAGGCACCTTGGTCGAGGTATGTACCTCGACCGAGGTCCATACCTCGACCAAGTTAATACCTCGGTCGAGGTATTTATTAACCCTTGGTCGAGTTTTTAATACCTCGGCCGAGGGTTAATAAATACCTCGACCGAGGGCTGAACAAAACCTCGGTCGAGGGCTTGATAAAACCTCGGTCAAGATATTAATACCTTAGTCGAGGGTTTAACAAGCCCTCGACCGAGGTGCATTTTTTTGTTTTTGCCGAAATGCGCTTGCCGAAAAGTGTTACCCAGGTCCGCGGATTCACCCTATTAGAAATCATAAACAAAGTATAGTTTATAATGATCAATGGTTTGATTGTAAATCAATTTGTTGCAGCGATGACTATGGAACTCTACCCACGATGGAGGAATTATTTAGAAGGACACGTGGGTTGGTTTTATCCACATAAGGGTTGACTTATAACTCCAAAACCCTACTCATCATTAGTTCTGTAGAGCGAGGGTTCCTTCGTCTTGTTGGCTGAGCTGAGAGCTCGCGGCCATTAGAAACCTGTAACCTCCTTCAAGTTTTAACAACCTGCTTCCATTTTCAAATGTTGTGACTGTCTTGAGAGAGGTCATGAGTGGTTTTTGGTCTTTAAAGGTTGAATGTGGTTTCTAGCAAATGTAGATATTGTTTTCTCTTCAAGACTCGAGGTCTGTGTTTGTCTTGAGCCTGTAATCAGATTAACAGAGCTCCACCAGCAGTACTTCTTCATCTAGTTGAGTTATTTGCTCATTTTTCCTTTGCAGAGGTGACTCAGTGTCTTCTTGCCTTTCTGGCCCGGTGCCAAATCGATCCACGGTGGCTGGTTACCTCAGCTTCATCCCGAAAATTTAACAGGTAAAGTCTTACACTCATTTCATTTTTAAGTTAGTTTCTGAAAAAGGGTTTTATAGATTTTACAAAAGACTTGTAATGATAATATGGTTTGTAACCTTGCAGGTCCTTCTCCCAGCTCTGTAGGTGGAAATGAACTACTACTCCAACGTTCCACTTGAACATTCAAATGGTAAGCCCTGGTTGCAAACAAGGGTTTCTTCCTACAATTTGTTGTGGTGGTTGGAAGTTAGGTTCTTTGCAGTTGAAAAATCACGGCCCCGGTTTACCTGCTAGTTTGTTGTTTCTTGCTTGCTTGTTCTGTATGAGTTCGAAACCCTTAGAAGGTACTTTGTGCAAGGAGGAAGAAGGCTATAGTAGCCGTGATAAAAAGAATGGTTTTTATGTCTCTACCTTTACGGCCTAAACAATGTAAACTTCTTTTTCTTCTTTTGATAGAGCTCAACTCTAAGCCCTACGAGGCTGTCGACCTCTATCTGGTTAATTTTTAGTTTTTAAAAATATATTTTAAGGGAAACGAAAAGATTGTTAATCAGTCAAGATTTGTAAAAGAATTAAGGGTTTTTAACTGTCCATGATGTATGGTTACTGTTCGATAAATATTATTTTGTTTTAGCTAATATTTGGACAGGCCCGGGTCTTACCTGTAATTCTAAAGACAATAAGCCATTTCTTCCTATTTGATTTTGTTTTTGATAAATGGTTTTTGTATTACTTTAATTATTTTCATGTAATTAAAACTATTTATAGTGCAATGTAATTATGGAAATTTTTACTATGTTAAGAGTATTATTATTACTCTGTTTGACTCTTAAGGGTAAATTTTCAATTATACCCTACAGTTCGGTGAAAGAATTAATTTTACATGGAAAATTCTTAGCTCTGTTTTATTATTTTTCTTCAATGATTTTTACAACTGTTTTAATTCTTATAAAGGAAGATTTAGGGTAAATACTGCAAGCTTGAGAATAGGATTAAGTTTATCTTTCAAAAACCTAGGTAGTTGTCTTGAGGTTACAGTAGAAACTTCTGTCTTAATAAAGAGACACATATTGTCTGGAAATAAATTATTATAAATTTTATTGAAAACTATCTAAACCTAAACCCTAAGTGATAGTCTGTTTACTATTCCTATGTTTATTCGTTAAACTATATCTATTGTGTTTATAAAGAATAATAATATATTAAAATAATTCTATATATGGTATGATTACTAAATATATTTAAATACGTATGTTCAATTCTTGTCTGAAGTAAATACATTCAATAGATAAAGTATTTACTGTTTCTTTACAGAATAAATCGTAAGCAATCTATAGTAGAATTTAATTACATTTTTCATTCAGGTTAAATGAAAATCATCAGATCTACCTAAACACCCAACTGTACTAGAGTACTTTCTAAGCCAGGCGTGGAAAAATACAGTATGGAATTCTATTTCAATTTATTTCCCATTTAACGTAGTTACTACTATTTATAACATCATTTGTCAATTACTAAGTCCATCAATACACATTTACTCTTTTCTTCATAAACCCTAATAAAATACTAACATTCCTATATTTGAAAACTAGTAAACATTTTACTGAAGACAGTAAATCAATAAAATAATATGAAACAAATAGAAACTACCAATGATGAGGTGACAACAGCTTGAGGTTGTTCCTCCCAACCAACTCCTGAAGAAATCTTAGACTGCTCTTCCTCAGGACCCCCGAGCCTATTTCCTGGTCCTCCTAGTAGAGTACTAGGTGAAGGATATGTCCTTAATACCTTTTGTCACCTGACTGGTCCAATTACCTCAGTAATCCAAATCTGCTCACAGCAATAAGAACTTCAGCCTAATAGTTGGAATAAGTTCAGTCTCAACAGTTAACCCCTTAAACTCACTTCAGTAATCCCCTCCATTGAATTTCTCATGAGAAAATGCATTCACTCTGAATGATCACCTCTCATAAATGAGCAGCCTCAACTGTCTTCAATGGGTCAGTTTTCACTTAATGAGACAGCTGCTCCAATTCCACTTTCTTGGGGAATCATGACCACAAATATAGGGAAGTTTCCACCTGCAACAGTTGGAAGTAGTTTGAGAATGTTGCCACTTGTCAGTGTACTCTCCACCTAGTCTCCTCCACCAAGTGACCAGTTAACACTCTTTTAATAGCTTCCCTAAGCTGTTGTCTCATCATTTATTTATTTATAAATAAATATTCTGAATTACATTAATTATTCTTGACCCCACTTGGTCATCAATTATAAACTTAGCATAAAATATAACACAATGTTTCTCAAATAAGAATAAATTGTTTTTGCAAATTGGAGTATGTGACATACACACCCGCTTAATTTATAACATCATCCTCAATGTTATTTATTCCTTTTCCTCAGAGTTCCCCTGAAATAGAATTGGATATGCATCCCACATATGACTTTCCAATTCCCAGGTGGCTTCTTCTGGACTAAGGTTCTTCCATTGCACCTTAGTCCAGAAGAAGCCACCTGGGAATGGCTTCTGAAGCGAGATCTCCCTTCATTCAAGGACACAATCTAGTTCCACTAGAAAATATCCTTTGGATTCCACCTGCACATCATTCCAATTAATAACATGAGTAGCATCATGTACATATTTTTTTAATATAGAAATGTGAAAAACATTGTGAACTCTTAGATTTGGTGGTAGACCTAACTGATATGCTACATGTCCTATCCTGGATAGTATTTCAAAAGGACCACAATATCGAGGGGCTATCTTGGCACAGCTACCCAGCCTCAGAGAACTCTTTTTGGGTCTCACCTTAATAAAAACATGTTTTCCTACCTAGAACTCCTTTGGAGTTTGTTTAAGGTCTGCTTGTTTTTTCTGTCGATCTTGCACAATTTTCAAATTACCTTGTACCTGTTTTACAATTAACTCCATTTCTTTCAATAATTTAGGTCCTAATACTAACTTGTCCACTGGATTACTCCAAGAGATGGGAGTATTGCATTTCCTTCCATACAGAATCTCAAAAGGACTATACCTAGCTGAAGCTTGATAATGATTATTGTAAGCAAATTCTACCAGGTGTAAATAATATTCCCACTTATCTGGATGCTCCTTTACGTACATTCTAAGTAGATCCTACATTACTTGATTTACTCTTTCAGTGTGTCCATCAGTTTGAGGATGGAAAGAGGTACTAAAGTTTAATGTAGTATTTAATCCTTTAAACAAAGATTTCCAAAAATTACCTGTAAATTTAGGGTCTCGGTTTGAAATTATCACCTTCGGTATTCCATGCAATCAAAAAATTTGTTTTAAGAAAATATCAGCAATATTTGTAGCTTTATAAGTAGTTTTTACAAGTATAAAATGGGTTGTTTTACTCATTTTGTCAACCACTACCATTATTGAGTCACTTAAGTTCTGATTTCTAGGTAATCCTGTAACAAAATCAAGGCTAATTATCTCCCATTTCCAGCTAGGAATAGGCAATGGCTGAAGTAGCCCAGCTGGATGTTGATGTTTAGTTTTTACTTGCTGACATCCGAAGCATCTAGCAATATATTCTCCCAATTCATTTTTCATGTTTGGCCAAAAATAATCCTTTCTTATCATGGTTATAGTTTTTTGATAACCCAGATGCCCTAAATAAGGAGTTTTATGAATTTCGTTTAAAATTAACAGCTTAATCTTAGGTACATTAGGTACGTATAATCTGTCTTTATATAGTAATAATCCTTTTTCATTCAAGATGTACCCTGTACTTAGACTTTCTATTAAATTCTCTTTTACGTTTGCTTGTAATTTTTGGTAATTTTCATCTTGTTCTATTCCAACTTCAAGTTGTTCTTCCAAGTCTGTTGTATAAGTGCTGATGGCTACTATAAAATTCAGCTTTGCATTTCTACTTAATGTATCAGCAACCTTATTCCCCTTTCCTTTAATGGGTTGAATTTCAAAATCGTATTCACTTAGAAAAGCTAGCCACCTAGCTTTCCTAGCATTCAAGTTAGGTTGATCTAACATGTATTTCAATCCTTTATTATCTGTCATTAATATAAACTTTCTTCTAATTAAATGATGATGCCACATCTTTAGGAATGTATGACAACAGCTAATTCTAAGTCATAGTTTGCATAATTTTTCTCATGAATTTTTAACTTTCTAGACTCATAGGAAATGATGTGTCCTTCCTAAGTTAATACTCCACCTAAACCATCATTGCATTCAATACATACTATAAAATCTTTATTAGGGTCAGCAATTCTTAGAATTGGTGCGGTGGTTAATAATGTTTTTAACTTTTTAAAACTATCTTCACACTTCGGATTCCAATCGAATTTATTCCCCTTTTTCTGCAAAGAGGTTACAGGATTTGCAATTCTTGAAAACCCTTCGATGAACCTCCAATAATAGCTGATAATCCCCATGAATGATCGGACGTCAGTTAAATCTTTTGGGACTGGCCAATCTTAGATTGCCTTTATCTTTTCAGGGTCAACATAAATTCCTGCTTTAGTCACCACATGACCTAAATACTGGATTTTATCTTTAAAGAAGTCACATTTACTAAATTTTGCCAAAAGTTTATGCTCTCGTAACTCTTGCAAGACAATTTTTAAGTGTTCTTTATGTTCATCTTCATATTTTGAGTAAATTAAGATGTTGTGAATAAATACAACCACAAATTTATCCGAATATTTGTGCATTACATTATTCATCAGACACATAAAAACAACTGGAGCATTAGTAAGATCGAAGGGAATAACGACAAACTCATAATGTCCATATCGAGTTCTAAAGGTTGTTGTAAAGATGTCTTCATATTTGATATGGACCTGGTGGTATTTAGACCATAAATCAATCTTTGAAAACACCGTGGCTCCACGTAGCTGATCAAACAGATCATCTATGCGAGGTAACGGGTATCTGTTCTTGATAGTCATTTTATTTAATTGACGATAATATATACATAGTCGTAGAGTTCCATCCTTCTTCTTAACAAAGATGACAGGTGTCCCCTAGGGAGACACACTGGGTCTAATGTAATTCTTATCTATAAGTTCTTTTAATTGTGACTTAAGTTCATTTAATTCTAGTATATTCATCCGATAAGGGGCTTTTGAGCTGGGCACTACACCAGGTACCAGCTCAATAGTAAAATCTAATTCCCATTTTGGAGGCAGTCCCAGAATTTCTTCTGGGAATACATCTGAATATTCCCTTAGAATCATAATATCTTCCAATTTTAATTTATCTAAGTTGTTAAGGTTTTCTTCATCGATTATTGTTACTGCATAAGCTTTACAGCCTTTCCTAACAACTCTCTTAAGCTGCAAAGCAGAAATATGCCTTCCAGCTGTTTTCCTTGGGATTCCCCTTACATTTATAACTTTCCATCATTATTTATGCAAGTAAAGGTTTTATCAAAGCAATTCAAGACCACCCTATGCTTCTCTAACCAATCCATACCAATTAACATATCATATGAACCTAAAGGTATCACATTGAGCTCAACAAAAGTTTCAAACTGATCCATAGTTACTGCACAATTCTTAACAAAGCTAATTACCTTTCTCTTTGCACCAGTAGCTAATTGAACTAACCAAGAACTTGCAAACTTTTCAACTTAAAGCTTACACTTTTCTACTAAATTAGGAGAAATATAGCTTAAACTAGCTCCTGGATCAATTAAAATAGATATAGGTATTTGATTTATCTTACCTTCCACTTCCACCATGGAAGTTTGATAATATGCTTGCCGGTTCTCTAATGCTGCATTGATCTTGGGCATTGTTCTCGCTAAATCACCAACTGTCATCTCCTCCTATATTGTGTGTATGTTGCTAACAGTCTTCTTTTGATTAGGGCAGACTGATGCATAATGTGGACCATTGCATTCCCAACACTTTATGGGTTCCTTTCATTCAAAGTTCTTTGTATAGTTACTGTGGTTGTTAGCAGATTCTTTATTCCTTTGATTACTTGGATTGGTCTGTGAATTACTTTTGTTCCCTTGGAAATTCTTACTAGAAAAATTTATGGTGTTATTATTCTTAGAATTTCGATTAGGCACAAAATCTTTCTTTTTCTGTTCAAAGTTATTACTCATTTTGGCCTTCCATTTGGCCATGCTCTCCTTTTTATGATTATGTTCACAACAGAAATTTGCTTTTCTCATTGCTTCTTCTAATGTTTTCGGATTGGCATACTCAATTATGTCCTTTATTTGATAAGGTAAACAGCTGAGAAACCAATGTACCTTAGGTTTCTCATCCACAATATATGGCACATACCTGAGCAGACTTAAGAGTTTACTATTCAGTTCTTTCATATTCATTGTACCCAGTTTTAGCTCATAGAATTCCTTAGCCCTTTCCTTATAGTACTGTTCAGATAAAAATTTCTTTTTGAAATATTTCTTAAATGTACTCCAATTTATGTTTTTCTCCCTTATACATTTTACTCTTTTTAAGTCCTGCCACCATATATCATCTTTTCCTGTAATATTATAAATAGCCATCATGGCCTTCAGTTGATTAGAGTAGTTATAAATTTGGAAGTATTTCTTCATCCTGGACAGCCAGGATTCTGCCTCTTCCCCCTTCTTAGTTTCTCCATTAAAGGTTGGTGGCTTGATCTTCTTGAATTCCCCAGAGATTTCTTCATAAGGTTTATACTTTCTTTTCCTAGTATGGTTATTGTCACTACTGTCACTAGGATAATGAGAGTTTTGTTTATGTAAATCACCATATACTTCAGAATATGAGCTACTTTTGTTTTTAACTTGTTTAGTATTTTTATCTTTATGCGGATAACCTATATCTTCAGACTCAGTTCTTTTACCTTTTTCCTCAGTATGAAATCTTTCCATTAAGATCTGATTTAGCTCCTTTTGAGCTCTTAGAATCCTCTCATTTTCTTTCTTAACCGATTCCGTCTTTGTTTTTAATTCTTTAACTGTTTGTAGTAGTTCAGATGAATTATTAGTTATATCTTCTTATATAGGTTCTTTTTGAAAATTATTTCGTTCAGTGTAAGGAGATTCCTCATCCGCATATTCTTCCAATCTATCCATACCTGTCATTAAATCAGAAACAAAATTCTTTGTGTGTATCATTCAAAAGAAAACAATATCAGCATATTTATTTAAATTTACTGTTCCACACAAGCAAGTTGAGCTGCATTCAGGCCTAGTGTTTGAACCTTGTGCTTTGATACCACATGTAATAACCCAAAAATTCGTAAAAATTTAAAAAATTTCAAGTGACATAAAATGTCTAAAGTCGTAGCTAAGCTAATGGTTAGCGGGAAATGAAACAATTTATAAAAGAACACGAGATTGCTTCTTTACAAGAACTTGTAAACTAAAATGTGTAATCTTGAAAACTTGTGTTAGTGCTATTAATGACTTAGCAGCTATAATTCTATCAGAGTTAGAAAAGGACTTGCATTTTGCTACTGCTAGATATACTGATGTTTATCTTTTGTCAAGTAGGTAAGAATTCTTGTGTGTGGTCAGGGCTTACTTAGCGTTCAAATAACTCAATTGGACTACTAGTTCCTGATAGGTTTAGTAGGTAAGCGTATGATCCAGTAGGGTGTTATTTAACTTCAAGTCGAGAATCTACTTCCCTAGCATGATTAAGATGCTAGTCTTAGAAAATGTTTTAATATGCTGCTTGTCTTCAAGGAGGTAAATTTAATCTTTTTCTATCATTACAACTCCATAATAAAAGTATAACAAACTGCACCAACATAGCTATAAACCGCTTTCCAGATACTATGCCGAAGGAAAAATCAAATTATCGTTTGGTTGGAGTCCAAGAATACCATATACTTTTGTTGAAAGCAAATTTGATCTGGATTTTAACTAGGATGCATTTATAGTACTCAGTCTTTTCCTTAGTTGAAGCATACATTGGATTCTAGTTTTGAGCATCATTAAAATGAATAATACACAAGAACTACTTTGTAATTCCTAAACCACCATCCTAGCCTATTTTTGCTGGAAAAGAGTTACTCTAAAACTCCTACGACCTAACATCCAAAGATGTAAACTATTTTTACCTTATCCTAGGTTTTTCATTATATAATTTTCATGTTATATAAGGATGTACTCCTTATTCTTTTTATATGTATCTTTTACTTCAAAAACTGAGTGTATTCTCAGCTATGACTAAAACTTCAGGCAAGTTGATTAGTAGATTTTTGAAATATCTATATTCAAAGTTTAGCACATGAAGTTAGCAAAATAATCTATTTAATTTTGACATAGCTTAAGGGTTACTTCATATCTTAACATTATGATTTATAACCTATGTATCGTTAATCTCCATGGAAATGATATATATTATTCGCAATCATAAACAAAGTATAGTTTATAATGATCAATGGTTTGATTGTAAATCAATTTGCTGCAGCACTGACTATGGAACTCTACCCATGATGGAGGAATTATTTAGAAGGACACATGGGTTGGTTTTATCCACACAAGGGTTCTGTAGAGCGAGGGTTCCTCTGTCTTGTTGGCTGAGCTGAGAGCTCACGTCCATTAGAGACCTGTAACCTCCTTCAAGTTTTGACAGCTTACTTCCATTTTCAAATGCTGTGACTTTCTTGAGAGAGGTTGTGAGTGGTTTTTGGTCTTTAAAGGTTGAATGTGGTTTCCAGCGAATATAGATATTGTTTTCTCTTCAGGACTTGAGGTCTGTCTTTGTGTTGAGCCTGCAATCAGATTGATAGAGCTCAACCAAGAGTACTTCTTCATCTTGTTGAGTTGTTTTCTCATTTTTCCTTCGCAGAGGTGACTCAGTGTCTTCTTGCCTTTCTGACCCGGTGCCAAATCGATCCACGGCGGCTGGTTACCTCATCTTCATCCCAAAAATTTAACAGCTAAAGTCTTACACTCGTTTCATTTTTAAGTTAGTTTCTGAAAAAGGGTTTTACAGATTTTACAAAAGACTTGAAATGATAATGTGGTTTGTAACCTTACAGGTCCTTCTCCCGGCTTTGTAGGTGGAAACGAGCTTCTCCTTCAAAGTTCCACTTGAGCATTCAAATGGTGAGCCCTGGTTGCAAACGAGGGTTTCTTCCTACAATTTGTTGTGGTGGTTGGAAGTTAGGTTCTTTGCAGTTGAAAAATCACGGCCCCGGTTTACCTCCTAGTTTGTTGTTTCTTGCTTGCTTGTTATGTATGAGTTCAAAACCCTTAGAGGGTACTTTGTGTAGGGAGGAAGAAGGCTATAGTAGTCGTGATAAAAAGAATGGTTTTTATGTCTCTGCCTTTACGGCATGAACAATGTAAACTTCTTTTGCTTCTTTTGATAGAGCTTAGCTCTAAGCCCTACAAGGCTATTGACCTCTATCTGGTTAATTTTTAATTTTTAAAAATAGATTTTAAGGGAAATGAAAAGATTGTTAATTAGTTAGGATTTGTAAAAGAATTAAGGGTTTTTACTTGTCTGTGATGTATGGTTACTGTTCGATAAATATTATTTTGCTTTAGCTAATATTTCGACAGGCCTGAGTCTTACCTGTAATTCCAAAGGAAATAAGCCATTTCTTCCTATTTGATTTTGTTTTTGATAAATGGTTTTTGTATTACTTTAATTATTTTCATGTAATTAAAACTATTTACAGTGCAATGTAATTATGGAAATTTTTACTTTGTAAAGAGTATTAATATTACTATGTTTGGCTCTTAAGGGTAAATTTTCAAGTATACCCTACAGTTCGGTGAAAGAATAAAGTTTACATGGAAAATTCTTAGCTCTGTTTTATTATTTTCCTTTAATGATTTTTACAGCTGTTGTAATCCTTATAAAGGAATATTTAGGGTAATAAATACAAGCTTGAGAATAGGATTAATTTTATCTTTCAAAAACCTAGGTAGTTGTCTTGAGGTTATAGTAGAAACTTCTGTCTTAATACAGAGACACATATTGTCTGGAAATAAATTATTATAAGATTTTATTAAAAACTATCTAAACCTAAACCCTAAGTGATAGTCTGTTTACTATTCCTATGTTTATTTGTTAAATTGTATCTATTGTGTTTATAAAGAATAATAATATATTAAAATAGTTCTATATGTGGTATGATTACTAAACATCTTTAAATACCTATGTTCAGTTCTTGTCTGAAGTAAATACATTCAATAGATAAAGTATTTACTATTTCTTTACAGAATAAATCATTAGCAATCTATAGTAGAATTTAATTACATTTTTCATTTAGGTTAAATGAAAATCATCATATTTACCTAACCACCTAGCTGTACTAGAGTACTTCCTAAGCCAGGCGTGTAAAAATACAGTATGGAATTCTATTTCAATTTATTTCCCATTTAACATAGTTACTACTATTTCTAACATCATCTATCAATTACTAAGTCCATCCATACATAGTTACTCTTTTCTTCATAAACCCTAATAAAATACTAACATGCATGTATTTGAAAACTAGTAAACATTTTACTGAAGACAGTAAATCAATAAAATAACATGAAACAAATAGAACATGTCAATGATGAGGTGACAATAGCTTAAGGAGGCTATTCCTCCCATCCAACTCACGGAGAAAGCTTAGACTGATCTTCCTCAGGACCCTCGAGCCTATTTCCTGGTCCTCCTGGTAGAGTACTGGGTGAAGGATATGTCCTTAAGACCTGCTAGCACCTGACTGGTCCAATTAACTTAGTAATCCAAATCTGCTCACAGCAATAAGAACTTCAGCCTAATAGCTGTAATAAGTTCAGTCTCAGTAGTTAACTCCTCAAACTCACTTTAGTAATCCTCTACATCGAATTTGTCATGAGTAAATTCATTCACTCTGAATGATCACCTCTAAAAAATGAGTAGCCTCATCTGTCTTCAATGGGAAATTTTATAGAAATGCCTAGGTCTTCTGGGTTAGTTTTCACTTAATGAGCCACCTACTCTAATTCCACTTTCTTGGGGAATCATGACCACAAATATAGGGAAGTTGCCACCTACAACAGTTGGAAGTAGTTTGAGGATGCTGCCGCTTGTCAATGTACTCTCCACCCAGTCTCCTCCACCAAGTGACCAGTTAACACTCTTTTAACAGCTTCCCTAAGATGTTGTCTCATCATTTATTTATTTATAAATAAAAGATTCTGAATTACAATAATTATTCTTGACCCCACTTGGTCATCAATTATAAACTTAGCATAAAATATAACACAATGTTCCTCAAATAACATTAAATTGTTTTTGCAAATTGGGGCATGCGACATCTCCTTACCTCCAGGGAGGAAGCTTGTTTAGTGCAAGTGGATCTACAAGACCAAGATAGATTGTGATGGAACCACAACCAAGTACAAGGCTTGGTTGGTGGCCAAATGATACTCTCAGGTTCAAGGTTTAGACTACAATGAGACATTCGCTCCATTAGCTAGAATGGATTCCATCAAGCTTGTCTTGGCAGTTGCAGCTTCCAAAAGATGGGAGGTACATCACATGGATTTGAAAAGTGCCTTCCTCTATGATGATTTGAAGGAAGAGATATATATGAAACAACTCAAGGTTTTTTTGATGATCCTTCCTTAGTTTGTAGACTGAGGAAATCACTGTATGGACTCAAACAATCCCCAAGTCCATGGTACTCCAAGATGGATGCCTTCCTCCTATCTCAGAAATTTGAAATATGCAAATCAGATTGCAATTCCTGCATGCAGAAGAAAGAGGGTTTCTTGATTTTTATTGTATTGTCCGTGGATCACTTGCTCATTACTAGCGGCTTTGCTACTGTATTGAGAAGCATTAAGACTTCTCTAAACAAATCATTCATTATGACTGACGTAGGACTGTTAAGAAAGTTCATTAGTCTTGAAGTAAGTCAAAAGAGCTCAGGAACCATGATCTCACAGTCCAGGTATGCATCAGACATGCTTAGGATATTTCACATGGAATATTGAAAGAAAACCCCTTGTCCCTTTCTATCTGGCATCTGGCTTGATGGAGGTGGCTCCAAACCTTTGGTAGATAGAAATCTCTAGAGACAGATCATTGGGATCCTTTTGTATATCACACATTCGAGACCAGACATATCCTATACTATGAGTGTGGCTGGCAGGTACATGCAAGAAGCACATGAGCTGCACTAGAAGGAAACAAAGAGAATCTTTCATTATGTGTAGGGTACTATAGATTATGGGATTCGCTATGCAGCTGGAGCACAACTTGATCTCATAGGATTCAGAGACTCAAACTGGGAAGGATATGGAAATGATAGGAAATCCACCTTAGAATTTGTATTCATGATTAGATCACGACCAATTTGTTGGTCCAGCAAGAATCAAGTAGCACTCGCACTCTCTTCAGTAGAAGCAGAGTATCGAGGAGCTATGAATGCAGCTTTTCAGGTAGTTTGGCTACATGGCACCTTGATAGAGTTCGGGATTCAGACTTCATCTACATTGGATCTTTATTGTGATAACTAGAGTACTATCAAAATTTCCAGTGATCCATTTCAGAAGTAGAGGAGAAAGCACATAAAGGTTGACATGCACTACATTTAGGAATTGGTGAATGACAGAACCATCACACTGTACTAATGTTCTACAGAGGATCAGATTGCAAACATTTTCACAAAGTCTTTAACAGAAAATATATTTTCCTTTCTCATGTCTTTTTTAGGTGTTAAGGCTTGACTCTTAGTTCCTATTTCTACTTATCTTGAGGGGGCGGGTTTCCATGAGGTTTTCCCCTATTTTCTCAGTTTATTACGCAACATTTTTTATCTTTTAGATTGTATATGGGTGAGTTTTGGCCTTGTTTCTAGGGCCCATAGTTTTCCAAGTTAGGATTCAGGGGGGCTGTTAGGATTTATAATCCTCCATTGACCAAATTGTCTATTATATTATTTTAGCCTAACTTAGGAGTCCTTTATAAATGATTGGATCCACTAGTACCATTGGGTTCACTTGGCCTAATGGGGCCACATTTACCAGTAACTAGAGTGTGGGAAATACCGATAGAGGCTAACTGAGACTGACTGCAGTTGCATGCATCATTTTAGGCATCTCCTAGGCCAATACCTTCATTTTAAGAGCCACCGAGAGTCCCGACACCAACCTCCTTCAATTACTTGGATTTGTTAACTTGTTAAGCTTAGTTATTATTTAGTTACATTCAGTTAGTTCACTTTCAGTTCAGTTAGCACCAGTTATGTATGGATGCATGTGGGAAGGTGCCTTTTCTCACCTACCACTTGCAGTTAGATTGGTTAGACTGATTATAATTGATTGTTTGACTGGATTAGACTTATGGAGTTAAACTGTTGGACTTTGATAGTGATTTAGAAATCTTTAGTTAGCCATGTATTCATATATAGTTAGATTGAGTTGGTAGATTCGAATTCATCCCTAATGAATTCTAATTCTTCCTTATGTAACACTATTATAACACCAGATTCTTTAATGAACATGATACTGCAATTATCTGAGCTATACTTATCTATTTCCTATGAGATTTGATTTCTTAAGTGTGTATTGCCATTCCTCTTTCACTGCATAATAATAATTTGGACTCGTTTCTTGATTATCTAAATGGCACAACAATTCTAATATGGTATAAAATCCATATCAAGCAAGCTTCAATTTTGTCTACTCTCCATTGAACACCAGAAGCAGCTGGGTTTCTACAGAAGTCCCACAAAGAGTTCCTTGCTTCCTCTGAATTTATTTAGAGTGGTGGTGCGAGCGTGACAGACCTTGAGAAAGTGTTCATGTCAAGAGGGAAGGATTGATTCTAACATATTTTGAATGATTTTGGTTTTGTAGTGAAATTTCTATAGGTGCTACATAGCTTGTGTGAAGATGTTATCTTTTCCAGCAGGAAAATTATGGATTCTCAACCCTCCACACCTCGAATCCTAACACCCTTCAAGTATGTTTATTGGAGGGTAGATATGCAACTATCCTTATGCAAGCAAGGCTACTTCAAGATAATACTTGGAAAGGAGGTTAAGCCCCATCATCCAGTTGAGAGAAACAAGTTTTTGAACCTCTTAGATGAAGCTTTCTGTTACATATGGACTCACATATCCATAGATCTCCTATTTCACATTGAAGGTTTGGGGACTCCCAAGGAATATTGGGAGAAGCTTGAAGAGTTGTTTGGAATACAATATGACCTTAGGGGACACATTTTGGAGAACTAGTTGATATCCATACATCCCATCAATTCTTTACTAAATTCAAGTTTCTTGCACTTCAATGCAAACTGTATGGAATAGAAAGAAAGGATGAGAAACATGTTCTCTCCATGCTAAACAAACTAGGCTCTGATTATTCTGTATTTGTCTTGATATTCCATTTCGGAAAAGCTTCCATTCCCAATTGGAATATTCCCTCACTTGATTCCCTTTCTGAGTCCTTAATACAGGAGTAAGAGAAGTTGATCCATATGGGAGTCATCAAGAATTCCAAAGATCAAACTCTCCTAGTGACAGACTCTAGCAAAGCCCAATATAAAGGGAAATCTAAGGGGAAGGAGCCTAAAGCAACTGATTCGAAGCCTAAAGAGAATCAAAAGACTTTTGAAGGAGCTTCGGGCTCTAAGAAGAAGAATAAGTTTGGAAAGAACATGTGTCCCTGTTGTATGAGGGGTTTTCATCTAGAAGGCTCTTGCATGAAGAAGCAAGTTGACCAGCTGACTGCTCTCCTTAATAAGAATAACATTACTCTTCCACGAAGAGAAAAGAATCCTGATGAAGTAACATGGAAATATGATGATGAAAGGTTCCATGCCTTGAAGGCTAGTCTTACTTAGTCCACAACATATTTGATTGATTATGGAGCATCCAACCACAGTGTTGCCTCCAAAGAATCTTTCTCTACCCTCACAATATCAAAAGGGCCTAGAATTCACATGGGAGATGATTCCAAAATTCTAGAAGAACGAAGAGGATCAGTTAAAGCCAAGCATCGTGAGTTCAAAAATATTCTCAATGTGCCCTCCCTTGTAGCTAATTTGTTGTATGTTTATCAGATGACCCATATAGGATCTCCCAAGAGAGTGACATTTCAGATTCAGATTCAGAAGAGGAGGAACACAAGCATGATCCAGTTATTGAGCTCACACCTCAAAGAGATCTATATCCAAATCAAACATCTACCTCATTTCAGTAGCCTAAATGATCTCAACAACTCATAGAAGCAATTGGAAATGGTGTTGGGGATCCAGATGACAAGAGAAGAATAAGGTCCCGGTATCAGAAAGAGAATGTTGCACTATCCCACATAGATCCAATTCTCCCTAAGAGGTGTTTCATGATGTTGGGATCAGATCCTAAAACATTGAAGGAATCTTTCCACGATCCTAGTTGGAAAGAGGATATGGATGAGAAATGTTATTCACTACATGACAATAAAATCTTGGAACTTGTCTCCTTACCTCCAGGCAGGAAGCTTGTTCAATGCAAGTGGATCTACAAGACCAAGATAGCTTCAGATGGAACCACAACCAAGTACAAGGCTCAGTTGGTGGCCAAATTATACTCTTAGGTTCAAGTTTTGGACTACAATGAGTCATTCGCTCTAGTAGCTAGAATGGATTCCATCAGGCTTGTCTTGACCGTTGCAGTTTCCAAAAGATGGGAGGTACATCACATGGATGTGAAACGTTCCTTCCTCCATGATGATTTGAAGGAAGAGATATACATGAAACAACTTGAGGTGTTTATTGATGATCCTTCCTTAGTTTTTAGATCGAGGGAATCCTTCCTCCTATATCAAAAATTTGAAAGATGCAAATCATATTGTAATGCCTACAAAAAGAAGAAAGGCAGTTTCTTTCTTTTTATTGTATTGTATATGGATGACTTGCTCATTACTAGCAGCTCTACTATTGTATTGAGAAGCATCAAGTCTGCTATAAACAAATCATTCGTTATGACTGACCTAGGACTATTAAGATAGTTCATTGGTATCAAAGTAAGTCAAAAGAATTCAGGAATCATGATCTCACAGTCCAGGTATTCATCATACATGATTAGGAGATTTCACATGGAATATTGCAAGTCAAGCCCTTGTCCCTTTCTATCTGGCATCAGGCTTGATGAAGGTGGCTCCACACCTTTGGTAGATAGAACTCTCTAGAGACAGCTCATTGGGAGCCTTCTCTATCTCACACATTTAAGACCAGACATATCCTATGCTATCTGTTCTACTTCCAGGTACATGTAGGAGGCACATGAGATGCACTGGAAGGAAACAAAGATAATCTTGCACTATGTGCAGGGTACTATAGATTATGGGATTCACTATGCAACTGGAGCGCAACTTGATCTCATAGGATTCACAGACTCAGACTGGGAAGGAGATGGAAATGATAGGAAATCCACCTCGGGATTTGTATTCATGATTGGATCACGACCAATTTTTTGGTCCAGCAAGAAGCAAGTAGCACTTGCACTCTCTTCAGCAGAAGCAGAGTATCGGGGAGCTATGAATGCAACTATTTAGGAATTTTGGCTACATAGCATCTTGACAGAGTTCAAGATTCAGACTTCATCTATAGTGGGTCTTTATTGTGACAACTAGAGTACTATCAAAATTTCCAGTGATCCATTTCAGAAGAAAAGGACAAAGCACATATAGGTTGGCAGGCACTACATTCAGGAACTGGTGCATGACAGAACCATCACACTGTACTACTATCCTATAGAGGATCATATTGTAGACATTTTCACCAATTCTTTCACAGAAAAGAGATTTGTCTTTCTCATGTCTCTTTTAGGTGTTAAGGATTGACTCTCAGTTCCTATTTCTGCTTATCTTGAGGGGGGTTTTCCCATGAGGTTTTCCCCTATTTCCTTGGTTTATTAAGAAACATTTTTTATTATTTAGATTGTATATGGGTGACTTTTAGCCTTGTTTCCAGGGCCCATAGTTGTCCAAGTTAGGATTCAGGGGGGGTGTTAGGATTTATAATCCTCCCTTGACCAAACTATCTTTTAGATTATTTTAGCCTAACTTAGGAGTATTTTAACAATTATTGGCTCCACTAGTACCATTGGGTCCACTGGGCCTAATGGGGCCACATGTACCAGTCACTAGAGTGTGCAGAACACCAATAGAGGATAACTGAGACTAACTGCACTTGCATGCATCATCTTAGGCACCTCCAAGGCCAATCCTTTCATTTTAGAAGCCATTGAGAGTCCTGACACCAACCTCCTTCAGTTAATTAGATTTGTTAACTAGTTAAGATTAGTTATTCTTCAGTTACATTCAGTTAGTTCACTTTCAGTTCAGTTAGCGCCAGTTATGTATGGATGCATGTGGGAAGGTGCCTTTTCTCACCTACCACTTGCAGTTAGATTGGTTATACTGATTATAACTGATTGTTTCACTGGATTAGACATATGGAGTTAAAATGTTGGACTCCGATAGTGATTTAGACATCTTTAGTTATCCATGTAGTCATATTCAATTAGAGTCAGTTGGTAGATTCAAATTCATCCCTAATGAATTCAAATTCTTCCTTATGTAACACTATTGTAACACCGGATTCTTTGATGAACATGATACTGTAATTATTTGAGATATACTCATCTGTTTCCTGTGAGATTTGATTTGTTCAGTGTGTATTGTCATTCCTCTTTCACTGCATAGTAATAATTTGGACTCATTGCTTGATGATCTAAATGGAACAACAATTCTAATAGGCCATCCATCTAGCATGCTTGGCATTTAGATTTGGTTGGTCGTATAAATACTTCAGACTCATGTTGTCTGTCTTCAGAAGAAACTTATTCCCCATGAGGTAGTGCCACCACATATTCAAGGCATGGATAATGGCTACTAGCTCAAGATCATGGGTGGGATAATTTTGTTCATGTTCCTTTAATTTCCCCGATTTGTAACAAATCACACAATCATTCTACATGAGGACTCCTCCAAGTCCTTCCTTGCTTGCATCTGTGCAAACAACAAAATCCTCATCAGGATCCACAGTTCATAGTATCAGCACAGTATTCAAAATTTTCTTAAGCTTCTGAAAACTTTCCTCGCACTTGGTTGTCCACAAAAAATTATTTTCCTACTTTTGTAAGGCAGTCATGGGACAAGAAATACTTGAAAATTTCTTGATTAACTTTCAATAGTAACCCACTAATTCCAAAAATGACCTAATGTCTGTGACATAGGTAGTTGTAGGCCAATCCTCTATGGCTTTAATGTTTTATGGGTCAACAACTATCCCCATCTCAGAAATGATGTGACCTAGGTACTGTATCTATGGTTTGTAAAATTCAAACTTACAAAAACTTAGCGTAAATATGGTGTTCCCGTAACACCTATAGTACTATGCGGATATGCTCCTCATTTTCTTCTTTACTATTCGAGTAAACTAATATGTCATCTATAAATACCAACACAAACTTATCTAGGTATTTACTAAGGATATTTTTCATCATGCACATAAAATTTGTCGGTGCATTGGTTAACCCAAAAGGCATTACTACAAACTAGTAATGGTTGTATCGCGTTCGAAAGGTTTTTCTATGTATATCTTCATCGCAAATCCGTACCTAATGGTATCCATACTACAGCTTGATCTTTAAAAAGATATTTGTTGCTCCAACTCGATCGAACAAGTCATCAATCCTAGGGAGTGAGTAACGGTTCTTGATGGTCATATTGTTAACTTGGCGGTAATCGATACACATTCGCATCGTACTATACTTATTCTTTATGAAAAGTATAGGTTCTCCCCAAGGGGACACACTCAGTTGGATATAACCCGTCTCAATCAACTCCTGTAAGTGCAACTTGAGCTCCACCAATTCTGGTGTGCTCATGCAGTATAGGGATTTCGAAGCCGGTACTGACCCTGGTGTCAGTTCTATGGAAAAGTATAAGTGCCATTTTGGTGGTAATCCAGGTATTTCTTTGAGAAATACATCCTTAAATTCCATGAGAACCTGAAAGTCCTTGATGTGTTGTTCTCTCTCCACTTCTACATCCTATATGTTTACTGCAAAACATTTACAACCCTTCCTAATACATTTCTCCACTTGTAAGGTGGATATCTATCTAACAGAAACCTTCTTAGGTATGAATTGAATCTTTGTCTAATTCCCTTAGCTAATTGTGCACACGATGGACTTGTTTAGACAATCGAGTATGACATGGTGTTGTTCAAACTAGTCCATGTCAATAAGTACATCATATGATCCTAAGGGTAAGATATTCAAATCTATTTTAGCGGGAAAATCGTTCAAGTTTACCTCACAGTCTCTCATTATTTCCGAAACCTTTCTTTTTGTACCAGTGGCTAATTGTACCAGCCATGGTTTCTCATGTTTTACTTTGTCTAGTTTACATGTTTCAATAATTTTGGGTGATACATAGCTTTGGAAAGCAACGAGATCAATCAAAATTGAAATAGAAGTGTTTAAAACATTACCTTGTATTTCGACCATACTGGTTTGATGGTATGCTTATCGAAAATCAAGTGCTGCATAGATCGTCAGTAGGCTATCCATGTCCTCTACCGTTGGGTCTTCCTATAGATTGTGTAGGACTCCACCAGTCTTGTTTGGACAATCTCTACCATAATGGGGTCTTTGGTATTTCCAACAGTTAACCTACAGCAGGGAAACTTTGGCTCCTTTGTTTGCTACTGGTCAGTTGGTATTTGGTTAGGAACATTTGGATTTGCAACAGTCTTGTTGAAGTTTCTATTGGCTGGAAAACTGTTCTTCTATTTTCTGTAAGGTGGTGGTTTAAAACCAGGTTTGTGGTTGTCCAAGAAGGTCCTAGACCTGTCCCTACTTCTGTTTATTTTTTCCTTCCTAAGTTTTCCATGCTCATAACAAATCCTAGCTTTGTGTAAGGTAGTGTCCAAAGTTTTAGGCATGTCAAACTCATTTCTCTCTCAAAAATTGGAAGGATGTCATCCTAAAAATTGTTGTATCTTCACTTTTTTGTCCTTTATGTAAGGAATGTAGTATAACATATCCAAGAATATATTGATAAAGGCCTCCATGGTCATGGAGCTCATCCTTAACTCATGAAATTATTTCACTTTCCTGTCAAAGAATATCTCAGACATGTATTTCTCCTGAAATATTCTACGAAAATTACACCATCTGATTTATTTTACTTCATCCTTTTTGGTATGATTTAGGTCTCTTCGTCATCTAGATGTTTTTCCATTTAAATTATAGATGGCTATATGGGCTTTCATTTCACAAGAGTAGTTGTGTACTCGGAAGTATTTTCTCATACCTAGAAGTCATTATTCAACCTTCTCCCCAGTATTCATCTCTCCTTCATAGGTTGGGGCTTTTATCTTGCGGAATTCTCCTTGGAGGTTGTCATCATTTGTCTGCCTCTTTTTGCAAGGAGAAAGTAAATTTTCACTGGAATGATTGTGATAATCTCTTTCTAGAAGTTCGAGTGTGTGCTCTTCTTTTCCCTCTTCCCTTGGGATACTGGCCCTTTTGTGATGATAATTTTATTTATATTTATTGGTTGAATGGGTAGGGTTTCCTCCCGTCATGTTCCGAAGTAAAGCTTCATTGATTGCTTTCTGCTCTTTTCTTTCATTCATAGTGTCATCTTTGAAGCTTTATAAATCTACTTGCAGACTTTGTATGGTCTTCATTAGATCTGAATTTAATTCTACCACCAATTCGTCTTACCATGTTGGGGAATTCAAATTTCCTTGTCGGTTGTTATATTCTTCTGTATTCATGATCTGAACTATTCTTTAATCTTGCAATTAAAACATTTAGTAACAAATTATTTTTTGTTAGTTAACAAAATTTCAAATACAGTTTTGAAATGTTTATTTATGCAACGAATGATTCATAGGTCCCATTATGTCTCTCAGTGTTTGAATCTGGGCTCTAATACCACTTGTAATGTCCCTAAAATACATAAATAAATTTATTTTTTTGTAGGATAATAAAACTACTAGATCTTAAGGACATCTTCATTTTTACTGCGGAATAAAAAACTTGTTTGAAAAACTAAGCCTAAGTTATTTTTGTTGTTTTCATCGTGTGTTTTTTACGTATGGTGATGATGTCTACGTGTCACTATTCTACAATTTGATGTGTTTGCAATTTACTTTTACTTTTCTAGGTTATTTACTAATGTTTCCGATCATTACTTTGTTTTATGTATTACTTTCATTTTACATGTATTTAATTATTTATTTGTTCATTATGAAGACGCTGACTTGACTTTGTATGTCAAGGGGTAGAGTGGTGGAGTTTTCGTCCCTTGACGCTTCACTTGGAAAGGTAAGGTTCCTATGCTATGTTGTAACATCCCCAAATTGATAACCAAAATTTTATTTTGCGTTAGATCGTATATACACCTTATAACCATTAAATAAACAATCTTCTGATTTGTATTTAAAACACTCATATGAAAACTCCATGACTTACAACATCATTAACAGGGAAAAGAAGTACATAAGAAGAACATCATGGTAACATAATATAAAAACACCTTAAGAGAACATAAGACTGAGACCAATGTATGTGGTTCACCCAATCCATGGGTTACATCCACCAAACTGTCACATCATGTAATATTTATCCAAAATAACAGGTTACAACTGCAACAAATTTTATTTCCATACTTCTTATAAATGAAGTTACAAAAGTGTAAAACCCAATTACACATGGAATTATGAGGCATGAAAAAGAAAAATTAATCTTATGAGGAAATGGAAAACCTTTGTACAAAGGACACATATACGGATATATTATATGATATAACATATCCTATCATCCTATCCCCATTCTTTCGTATATACCATATCCTTACTTTAACTAGGTATAATAAAAATAGACACTTCAATACTGTTTAATAACTCGAGGTAGAACTTGACTCTCGTACATCTCACGTATTCCTCAAATAAGGAAGAAAGTTTGCTTCTAAAAACACTTTAACAACTGCTCCTAGAGTTCCTTCTTTTCAACCAAAAGTATAAATATAATATTACTAAAATGGTGGCTTCTCATAGAAGCTATGTTCACGTTATACATTTAAACCATTATCAGAAATACTACAGTTTTAAAGATTCATACAAAGTATGGATCTCTTGGATTTAACATTTCTCAATCAAAATCCAAATCAACTGTAATAATAATGAAAAGGGCGTATTATAAACCATTCTAGGATCTGAAGTTTTTATTTCCTAAGCCCAAAATGTAATGAAGAAAAGACACATATAAAGAATTACTGGATCCCTTGGGTCTGGTGTTTAACATTCATAAGCGAGATCAAAAGTGATCAAGGAGAAAACATGTAACAGAGATGGGTCATACCTAATCAATGCTACCAACTATTGATACAATTTCATGGAATCAAACACCATCCCCTATCGTGGATCTGGAGGATGAATTGATCCCCTTATTAACAATCTATTTATAATTCAAAACATTGACAAAGATACCATTTGCATGTTTTATTAGGGATGATGGGAACTATTTTCATAGTTGAAAAACCCCATATTATCGCAGACACACATTCAGATTGTATAGATCTGACTCTAAATAAAATTGCAAAGGTTTAAATCATATAGATTCGACATCTACAATGTATATAATTTCGGATCCATTTACGGAATCACATACATTAAGGCTATAAAAGTATATAGTCATACCCTAACCATTCAATATCTACGATGTATATAATTTGGATCTATCTACCAGAATGACATCACATACCTTAGAGCTGAAATAGTATATCAAATTGCATACATTAGAGCTGAGATGTATATCGATTCAAAGCATAACAGAATAGGTATGAATTGCAGTCATTAAGGCTACAAACATATATATACTCAGACCCTAACAAATCGTTATCTACAATGTATATAGTTTGGATCTGTTTACAAGGATGACATCGCATACCTTAGAGTTGAAACAGTATATCAAATCGCATACATTAGAGCTGAGATGTATATCAATTCAAAGCATCACGAAATAGGTATGAATCGTAGACATTAAGTCTGTAAACATATATATACTCAGACCCTAACAGATCGCTATCTATGATGTATATAATTTGGATATGTTTACAAGAATGACATCGCATACCTTATAGGTGAAACAGTATATCAAATCACATACCTTAGAGCTGAGATGTATATCAATTTAGAGCATAATGAATTAGATATGAATCGCAAACATTAAGGCATGATCTGATCATAATCTCCAGGAGATGCCACTGCTATAGAGAATGCTGAAAATGATATGATGCATACGATTATTGACCCTGATTTAACCTCGATCTGATCGAAATATCCAATTGTGGTTCCATTTGAACATGTTATATTGTTATGAAAATACTCTTAGGGCCCATTCATCTCAATTGGAGGAATGGCATAGTGACGTCTATCCCAAATCCACAAACCTTCCATCGTTCCTCCATTCGTCCGAGAAAATACTCTCTTCCCCTTTGTGAGTGAGCCCTAGATTTCTTTTAAAGGTGCTATCAAAAGCCCCACCCAATCCTTACTAAGTCATCGTGGCTCATTAAGGGAGTTAGTTGTCTTTGCAAAAAGGAGAAAATCCCCTCTTTTTTTTGGTAGTCTCCCACCTTCATTTGTTTCCTTCAATTTAATAAAACCAATACTTCCATTAACCAGTATCAATAGAAAGAAGTAAATGTTGTGCTCCATCACTCCAACCCAATGATGGCGCACCAATCACACCCGTAGTTAACAATAGTACACAATGGATCCTATCTGTGATTGATCCATCTCAACTTCCTTAGAAATGAAAGGGTAATAAATGAAAATATAACAAAAAGCAGGCATTAGAGAATGAGAAAATGAATGTTGTTTGTGTGTTTTACATTATCCATTGTAATTTCTACCTTTGAATAAGTAAGAATAATGAATAATGTAGATAAACCAATTAGCTCTATTTGTGGGATATTGGAATCGCAAGTGTGTGTCGTCGTAAGTGCACCTATGTATCATGGCAATCGGAAGCTAATAGTGTGATTGTGGGCATCGGTATCGTTCCAAATTTGGGTCTAGAACTCATATATTTTACTTTGAAACTATATATATGTATGTATATATATATGTATGTATGTATGTATGTATGTATATATATATATACATATGTATATATATACATATGTATATATATATATACATATGTATATATATACATATGTATATATACATATGTATATATACATATATATATATATATATATATATATATATACATATACATATACACATACACATACACATNTGACATCTTCCTTTCTATTTTTATGGAGACTACCACGTTTAGTCCCTTAACAATTAATCCCTTAGGTTGTTTTCTCTTTGTTCAGGTTATATATATATATATATATATATAAATTTAAACTTGTAGATAAATTCTTGACCCTTTAAGTCTAGGTTAATAAATTTGTAATCCTCTTTGTCATGGCCTAATTGGGCTTAATAGGACAAATAACTAAGTTGGTATCTTAGTTGGGATAATTTTCGGCGCAATAGGAATCCCTATAGGGGAGAACCTTATCCCTAACACTGCCATAATTAAGACGATGCATAAGACTACGGTATCGAAATTATGGCTCCCTGACCATTTGTTTTTATCCCTAGTGAGTTTAGTTTCCCATCCTTGAGTTGCGTCAAAGTATTAAGTATCCTAGGTTTATAACTTAGGAAATTTAGTCACCTAAATTACAAGGTTTTACTAGTGGGGCCTTGGCCTTGAGCTCCTCACCAGAAAACAAGTAAAATAAACATTCAAAATTATAGACTATTTAGGGCTGTGCAAGAGGGATATTACATATGGGGTTTACTTAGTTCATTTTGAACTAATGCATGTGTTCCTATTTATTTACAAGTGACTTTTCCTATGAACCTAGGCTTGCGAATGTGACGAAACAGACTCCTGGTATCTACAGCTATCAGAAACTAAACAATGCTATTCCTATGCTCAAAGCTAAAGGAGGAAAAAGGGTCCTAAGCCTAATTCATACCTTGTAACTATGGTATAGGGGGTTATACCTTGGATAACACTATGTGCATGTTCTTAAAACTATGTATTGAGGGTTTAACACCTTATTGGTAAATATTTTATGCTTTATACTTTAATGTAGAGGGTTTATGCTATTGCATACTTCATGCCATCAAAACTATGGTAAATACCTATGTTATTCACAACTATAAAAGGGTTTAAGATTATGGAAATGGGGATTAATTTGATGGAAAAGAAAGTGAAGCCAGAATATAGGCTTGCGGTTTTGGATTTGGATGAAGGTGGCGGTCAGGTTGGCGCATTGAATGCTCCTTGGTTTGCACAGTTTGTCTTACTTATTTGTTTCTCTAGGGTTTCACTGGTCATTCCTTCGGTCTTCATTTTGGTTTGGAGGGAGGTCTCATGATCCATATGGGAGATGCGCATACCATGCTGGGTTTTACAGTTGTTTCATGAAAACGTTCACAGGTATGTTAATCTTGTCATGGTTATACTTTTTAACTTCGGTTTGGATTTATCGTTGTTGCATACTTCTAACAATTGCTTTGGTTTCGTTGTTTTGAATGTTTGATAGCATGGGTATTCTGTGTTTTAAAAGGGAAAATATTTTGGGTTTCCCGTGCAACCATTCCAGGTAAGCCCTACATATAGCAAAGGGCCTACACCCAATGTTGAACTTGTTGTGTTATCATAAGGTTTCGATTCTGGGTTTGGAAGATGTTTGGTTGTAAAACTATTTCGCTATTTCGCTTAGGCTTTGGGGTTCCTTCAATTCATTTGGGCATTTGTGTAAACATTTTTATATGGCTCTATAATGTAATGTGATGTTTTAACTCTTTAGTAGAGGATCGTCTCTGTGTTTTGGTTTACCATTTAACTATGTAATGAATTTTTGGTTGAAATAAATCTTTACTAGGTTTTTGTTCTGTTAAAAACGACTTTGTAAATTTTGCATGCGTTTCTAAATGCTAACAGTTCCATTGCTCTACAATGGAACTTCTGATGCCATGGTTTCGTTAATTGATACAAATTGTGGAAATGTGGTTTAGTTGATGCATCTGTTGACAAGAACATAGGTTTGTTAATTTAAATGATTTGGTTTTGATGTGAAAGATCCTAGCTCTGTCTGTAAGTTTAGATGTGGCATATTGATAAATTATGGGCAGCTGTAATGGCCAAATCCTGCATGAATAACACATCCTTTGTAATGTGTTGAATTTTTAGTTTTCATTTAAAAGATTCGATACTAGGTTTGGTTTTTTTATAAATGCTACCAGTTGAGCCTTTATGCGATTCAAATATGGGTAAATGCTTGGTTGGGTTTAATGATTTAATGTTTTGTAGTTTAATTTTTTTTAAACGTAGCGATTATATAGTAGGGGTTTTAATGGATTTGACCTTGGGTTGCATGGATACTTTGACTGTGTTAAAGGTTTTAATCCTTTGTTTTGTTAATATGTTTGATGTAATGATTTTCGTGTTATTCTTTTAATTCCCTCAACGTGATGCATATAGGAATGGAACTCTGTGTGTTTTTGGATTTTATTTGTTGATTGTAATTTAGACAGGTTTGTATTATAGCTTTAGTTTGGAAAGAAAAAGTCCGGCAGCCAATCCTTAACAAGATTCGATTGTTGGGAAGTGATAACTATTGTTTTTATAAGTGTTTGGTATTTAATAGCAGAGCTTTGAAAATCGTGGATAGGCTATCGATGTTCACGCATAGAGGTTATGGTAATTCGATAAATTTGGTAATTGTTTTTTAGATTTGTTTGCAGCGTATTTAAAATGTTCTGTATGTTTAAATTTTAATAGTTTAAATGTCTGTTATGTAGATATCATATTTGGAAAACTAGGCCTGCATTTTCACTGGCAAATAAAATGTGCTATCACTTCATTTAGTTTATAGTTTTGAGTTTGGATTAAAAGGGACTCGATCCTTGGCCTGAATGTTTATAATTTATTTATTTAATAATTATGTTAACGTTGGAATAGAGTTTAAAATGTGTTTGTTTATCATAGAGTTTAATTAGTTTAATTTTGTTTAAGGTCTATTTTAATTTATAATAAGGTCATAGACCTATGCAAGTTCTTTATGAAAATATAATTAGGGTTTTAATTTTAGTAAAAATGTTGACAGAGATCTGGTGATTAGTTTATCTAGAAACTATGGTTTAAATTTAATTTAAATTGTTGACATCAACCTTCTAAAAACTGTTTAAATATAATGTTAAGAGAAACTTCAACTTTTAAAACCTACCTAAGAATTTAAAGGATGAGTTTTAATTTAAACAAATGCAACAACCTGCAATATAAAAATTAACCGTAGAAATTATCCAAGACATTACAGGCTGAGTTTCATATTTAAACAAATGAAATCAATCTGAAGCATGTATTCAAATTCTATATCTTCAATCCAGAGCATAATAATTATAAGTAAAATCTGTAAACATGATTTATAGAACTTGAGAAGGTAGAAACCTCATACCTGCAACTATTCAACTTCTTTAATGCCATAAAAACATTGCACACTTAAACACACAACATTAATAAAAACTAGTTATCTTTGACCTTATATCATTTAACCGACTAACTTGGGAACTACCATGTTCCTCCCAACCATGACCCAAAACTGTTCCTGGTTCTAATCCGGATCCCCTTGAGATGGCTCCAACATGCAAGTAGTCTAGAGCTCCTAAATGTGAGGCTTCTCTTAGTCAGAATATCAGGTTCTGTATAAGATGGATTTTCTTTTGGAAAATGCTCTCCCAAAATTACTTAGGAAAATAATGATCAGATCCCCAAGCCTTCCCTTGGCTTGGGTCTTTATAGACAATCTTTAGGAAAAATGGCAATTGTTTTTAAAACTTTAGTTAGATCAAGAATCCATTATTTTCTTGAAAATAATCTTTAATTTATTTATGTGGATTTAATAATAATTTTTCTAATCTTAGGAACTCTTTTACTAGTTCCTAATTTAACTTCTTAGGATTAAATAATTATTTAATCATTTTAGTAAATGATAAATACATAGACTCTTTATTCATTATTTATATTTATCCCTATTTCTTTACATTTATTCTTTTATTCATAATATATATGGACTACATATATTATTGTTAACATTTATTTATGCATCATGTAACATTAGACCTTGATAATAATAAAATAGTATGATTCTTTCCTTAGCTCATACTATTTTTTTTATCAAGGTCTTAGGTAGGGTTGGTCAACTAAGTTAGGCAGCTCTAGATCCTCCTTGCATGTTGGATTACCTCATGTATCATGGTAGCTCTTCAGTACTCATTGAGAAGTAGATTCAAAATTTCATTTAATCAACTTAAAAATAAGTAAGATAAGGTCAATGCTTTTCAGAGTCGTTCTCACTCAACACAATTAATTTTAGTAACTCCTAGTGCGATTCAGAGCCCAAGCTCAATGCTAAAAACTAGGAGTTACACTTAGTGCAATTCTAGAGCTTCTCGCTTAACACTAATGCTAGGATTTACTTGTATAATACACCTAGGGATACAATGGCCAAGGATCCGATGCTCCAGGGCTTATGCCCAACACTTCCAATTCTTATAACTCACGTGCTACAGAGTTTATTCTCAACACAAAATATCATAACTCATGTGCTCCAGAGCTTGTGCTCAACAAAAAATCTAATCACGCATATGCTCTAGAGCTTGCGCTCAACACAAAATCTCATGACTCGTGTGCTTTAGGGTTTTTTCTCAACACATTATAGAACTTGAATCATGCATTCAGTCTTCTTCACATTTTATCAAAATAATCATCTCATTGTATGCATTAAGGTAAATCACATAATACATAAGTACATCGTACTATGCCGATAATATTTTTCCATCCAATTCCATGCCCAACATATACAATCACATACATGATAATAAACATATGCATCGGCTTACGCCCAATATATCTAACTAATCAGCATAACTCATGTGTAGTGGGGCCTTATTCCCAATATACAACCATAAAAATCAAATTAAATCATGTGCAATGGGACTCATGCCCATCATAGTGAAGGTCAAAATCCGAGGGATATTACATGATACAAATATTAGCTTAACTTCAACTCCAATCATGATTTTTACTTGAACTGTAATTGTTGATGTATTAACTTTTAAATTAACTATTAGATACAACTATTGGCTTAACTCCAATGATTCTACAACTATTAGCTTAACTTCAACTCTAATCATGGTTATATTGGATAACTATTAGATACAAATATTAGCTTAACTCCAATGATTGTACACCTATTAGCTTAACTTCAACTCTAATCAATTAAGGCTTATTCTAAGCACATTTGGCATCTAGGAGTCTTGCTAATGTGCACTCGTGTAAGATTTGAACTAATAATAAAATCGTTTGAACTTCTAATAAACTCCTCCATCTCGCAGTTGGGCATCTAGCTAATTACATTTATATGTGTTTATATCTTAGAATTTTGGGGTGGACTACCATCTATGATTTTCCTCTATGGATGAGAATGAGACAAGTGTACTATCCATATTGATCTTATGGGTGTCATTCAAAATTCATAATTAACAATTTCAAATAAATAAAAAATAAATTAGTTAACATGTGATAAGTACAATTCGTGATAGTTGGAAAAATTAAACTTCAACTTCAACTTGGTAATTAAAACTCAATCATGATGATGTACAACTATTCGATTATTATATACAACTATTACATTGACTCTAATCATGATGATGTATAACTATTTGATTATTATAATATACAACTATTACATTAACTCCCATGATGATACAACTTTATCTTAACTTCAACTCCAATCATGACTTTAACTTGAACTACAATCGCTGATATATTAACTTTTATCGCTGATATATTAAATTTTAAATTGACTATTAGATACAAATTTTAGCTTAACTTCAATGATTTTACAACTATTAGCATAACTTGAACTGTAATTATAGTTATATTAAATTAGCTATTATATAACTATTAATAATTCAAATATATACCTCTCGACATATTACGAACATATTAATCTTATTAATATGGTTGTTGCTAGTTAGATATGATAAATATATATCAATGAGAAATTAATAATGATAATTTTGTTAAAACAATGATGATATATATGGAGATTAAAAGTTAAAGTATTAAATATATTGAAAGTGAAAGTAATATTGCTTATGTAATTATTTATGTAATAATTAAATATGGTATTTAAATAAAATTATATAATAAATGCAATAAAAATATTAATTAAACATGATATTTATCTAAAATAATATAAGAAAAGTGAGAGGGGCGGCAGGGGGGGGTGGGGTCTTCATTTCCCCATATGGACACTCAGAAATAACTTTTTCCTGGGGATTGGGAAGAGAAACCAACAACATTGTAGAAGCTCTAGCACTTTGGAAGGGTCTAGAAATTTCCAGATCTCATGGAATCAGGATATTACTGTGCTGGGGGACTCGAGAATAGTTATCCAAGCCCTCGTGGAAAAATATCCTCCAACAAATTTACATCTTCAGCGGATGATCAAGAAAATTCAAACACTGGTCTCCTCCTTCAACAAAGTTGAGATGTTTCATATTCTCAAAGAATTCAACAGGAAAGCAGATCAAGCGAAAAATAGAGGTGTCACCCTGGTTTTTGGCGTCTTAGCGTGTAATGGGGTCAGATCTCTTTCCCAGCCTCCATAAGACCTTGGATCGATTTAAAGAGCTTATGATGGTTAAATTCCTCCCCATCGATTTTGATGTGACTGTTGATGGCTCACATGCCCTTCACGTGGCCATTTGCTGGAAGGCCCATGTGTGGCACTCTCCAATCTCCTTAGAGCATGTTAAAATCTCGGTAGCTTTATTACTGTACGCCTAATCCCTTGAATGTAGAGTGTTGTTGTGTATCCATCCCGTCCAAAAGCAAGTTGTTTCCTAGGATATAATTTCACTTGACACAAGCCCAATTATGACTTCGCAAGCCAGTATGGACATGCAGGGTGGCTTAGAAGGATTGTATTTTTGGTGGCTCTAGGGTAGAGGTCATTGTCTAAGATTTCAAGCAGTTTATTCCAACCAAGGTTTTGGAGGTCTCTAGATATAAGGGATTTGTGAGGAGTCTATTGGATTGATGGCCTTTGAGAAAGATTGCACCCTGGTTCTGTTCGTCACCATGGAAGATTCTTTAGAGTCCATGGGTTATTCCCCCCTGACTCAATTCATTGAGACCGATATCAAAGAAATGAAGAGGAATTTAAGAGGGATCAACATGATAATTGGCGGGATGGATTCTAATGGCGCTCAACGTTTTGACAATGTTTACAGGGATATGGGTTAGGTGAAGAAAGAGTTCGACCGATCAATTTGTCACAGAGAGAGCATGTTGACTGGTATGATAGCGGACCTGGAAATCAAATTCGAAAAGATGGAGCTGAAAATTGCAAAGTTGGAAATGGAAAAACACCCAGGTTCCTCATCTTTCCATGGCGAGAATTTCAAATGAATTCTGATAGTTTGATCTCTATTTTTTATTTATGTTAATGGGTTGATGTCCTGATGTTTAGTCTGAATTTCCTATGGGTACTGTTAATTTTTTTTCTGCTTTGATAACCTTAGATAGGACTGAAATAGATTTAGCTGAACTTCTTTCCGCTTCCATAAGGGCATCTATATATTGTCTGCAACTCTGAACTATTTTTTCGCTACCATAAGGGATATTTCGTAACTACTGGACCTTTGTTAGTGTGGTTAAACCACCTATTAATATAACCCCTATTGTCTAAGAAATATAAGAAAAGTGAGACTTTTTATTTATAATAATAATGTAAGAAAAAAAAGACAATATGTTTATGATATTGTTTCAACGAGGATTGTATTAACAAAATATTGATACAAAATAACAATAATAATAATAGTTCATCCATATTAAACATTTTATTTTAATATTGCATAATGCTTGTTGTTAGGTACATTTCTTAATGGTTTTGTCGCAACGCGACATTCATCAAGTGCTATGTAAGATTACGATGTTCATTGAATTTCAAGTTGGATTGCGACATTCCTCCATGGTCATGTTTCATTATGATTATGTTCTTTAATGGATTTTGTCGTGTTAGGAGATTCAATATAAGATTTTTCAAGGGTTGGGTTTAGTTATGTTTGGAATGGTTTTGTCCCATTGTGACATTCATCAAGCATTCCTCCATGGTTATGTTCCTTAATGGATTTTTTTGCAGTATGAGATTCATTATAATGTTTTGCAAGGGTTGGGTTTAGTTATATTTGAAATGGTTTTGTCCCATTGTGACATTCAACAAGGGTTGTATTGGATTTCAAAATCCCTCCATGGTTATGTTTTATTATGTTTATGTTACTTAATGGCTTTTGTCGCATTATGAGATTCATTGTAAGGTTTTGCAAAAGTTGAGTTTACTAATGTTTGTAATGGTTTTGTGGAATTGTGACATTCCTCAAGGGTTATGTTGAATTACAACATTCATGAAGGATTATGTTGGATTGCAACATTCCTCCATAGCTATGTTTCATTATGGTTATGTTTCTTAATCATTTTTGTCACCATTATGGTAGTTTTGAGGTAAAAAATGGGCCACAAAACAAAAATTGTACCATTAAAATTCATTTTATAAGAACCAATAGGATTCAAGATGATGATGTCAACCGTAATGGTACAATTTGTAAAACAAAATGGAGAGAAAAAACCTACTTTTTTTATCGTATTTTTGCCATATCTCCTTATCGGTTCACCCCAATTTCGAGTTTGGTGACTCGTTGGATGCAGAACTTAATTTTGCATCCAACCCATACCCACACTCCATACTCATTAGGGGATTTTTGAGGTCTAAAATGGGCCTCATAAGGAAAATAATAAAATAAGAGTTATAATAACAAAATAAAAGTTCTAAATTTTTAAGGGGAAAAATAAAAACTACTTTTTCTTATTGTATTTTTTACATATCGCCTTGTCATTTCACCCAAATTTCGAGTTTAGTGACTCGTTGGATGTATAATATAATTCTGCATCCAACCCATAGCCACACTGCATACTTCTGAGGTACTCACGGCACCCAAAGATGAAAATTTCAATAAAAAAATGTATTTTAATATTAAAATACTTTTTTTATTGAAATTTTCATTTTCAGGTGCCGTGAGTACCTCAGAAGTATGCAGTGTGGGTATGGGTTGGATGAAAAATTAAATTCCGCATCCAACGAATCCCAAAACTTGAAATTTGGGTGAACCTGTAAGGAGATATGCAAAAAATACGATAAGAAAAAGTAATTTTTTATTTTTCCCTCCATTTTTTTTACAAATTTTACCCTTATAGTTGACATCATCATCTTGAATCCTATTGGTTCTTATAAAGTGAATTTTAATGGTACACTTTTTGTTTGGAGGCACATTTTTTACCTCAAAACTCCCCTAATGTATGAGGTACCTATGACACCACAAAAATGAAAATTTCAATAAAAAAACATATTTCATCCAGCCCATACCCACAGTGCATACTTCTAAGGTACCCACGACACCCAAAAATGAAAATTTCAATTAAAAACGTATTTAAACAAATATCTTTTCTATTGAAATTTTAATTTTTGGGTGTCATGGGTAGCTCAGAAGTATGCAGTGTGGGTATGGGTTGGATGCAGAATTAAACTCAGAATCCAACGAGTCCCCAAACTCAAAATTTGGGTGAACAGATAAGGAGATATGCCAAATATGTGATAAGAAAAAATAAATTTTATTTTTCCCCTCCAAAATTTAGAACTTTTATTTTATTATTATAACTCTTATTTTATTATTTCCCTTATGAGGCCCATTTTAGACCTCAAATCTCCCCTAATGATTATGAGATTCATTATAAGGTTTTGTAAGGGTTGGGTTTAGTTATGTTTGGTATATTCCTTAATGATTTTTTTGCATTGTGAAATTCATCAAAGGTTATGTTATTATGATGTTCATCAATGCTTATGTTGGATTACAACATTCCTCCATGGTTATGTTGTATCATTGTTATGTTCATTGATGACTTTTGTTGTATTAGGAGATTCATTGTAAGGTTTTGCAAGGATTGGGTTTAGTTATGTTTAGAATGGCTTTGTCGCGTTACAACATTCGTCAAGGGTTATGTTGGAATATGCCATTCATGGTGGCTTATGTTGGATTGCAACATACCTCCATGGATATGTTGCATTATGGTTATGTTCCTTGATGGATTTTGTCGCATTGTTAAATTCATTCTAAGGTTTTGCAAGGGTTGGGTTTAGTTATGTTTGGTACATTCCTTAATGGTTTTGTTGCATGTGACATTAATAAAGGGTCATGTTAGATTGCAACATTCATGAAGGATTGAGTTGGACTGTGGCATTACTCCATCGTTACGATTCATTATGGTTATGGTCCTTAATGTATTTTGGCGTGCATTACTACTTAAACATCAAGAAATTTAGTAATTCCCATAGTAATTCATAGGATGATCGATAATCCTATGAATTCTTAAAAAATAATAATTGCCCATAGAATTGTAACAATTATAAAGAAATTTACCAAGTAATGGGGATGACTTCAAATTTCAAGATAAATCGACATATAGTTTTAGAGATACATTTGGTTGTTCCATTCAGATTCAATCGGTAGTCATAAAAATTTGGCTAAACACATTTATTTGTTACAAACAATGCTTGATACACATTTAAATGTGATCTTCATTTTCAATATATAAGGAAGCATTGCAATTATGGATGGATTCTCGATAAAACTATGGATTGTTGAAAGTTAAAATTTTCCTTTTTAATTGCAATACCTATATATAATGCTCCAAACACACGAAAATGCCAATAAATTTTGATATGAATCCATACAATTATTATTATTAAAAATAGTATCATTAAATGATATAGTTAATAATATAGTATATTACATAATTCATTAAATATTTATTATTATTATTATTATTATTATTATTATTATTATTATATGGTTTTTCATTAAAAATATTGTAAGGAAAGTAATAATAAAATACTATTATTTAATTGGAAGATAAATTATTTATTTATTTACAATTTAAGTAAATCAATGACGACACATATGAATATTAAAATATATTAAAAAGAAAAATATTAAACATCTTCAAATGGTTGAAAAAATTATAATGTCATATAATTAATTATTATATTATAAATATTCAAATAATGTTATGTTGAATTAAATAGCAATATTTTATTATAAATATTTAAATAATGTTATGTTGAATTCAACGGTAATATTTTAATTAAATACAATACTTGTAAAAATGATATTATTGTTTAGTTAAATTATTTAATATAAGTATAATGATATTAATTTTAATAAAATTATATTAGCGTGCACTAATATAAGAATATTGTAGTTATAATAATATTGTACTTATTACTGTAATGTCCCTTTTTCAAATTTTTATCAAAATGTCTAATTTCTCATTTTTTTCACAATTTTGGCTCTTGAGTAGTTTTAGTGTCTTAGTTTCTGAATCAACCCAATTTCTCCCAAATATTCAGAGAAGGTGTATGAATGATATAGTAACTTAATTATTATGTCCAGGGATGTATTATGGCCCTCTAATCACTTCTTCCAGTATGTACTAAATTCTGAACAAGATAGATGATTTTACTGACAATTTTGGGCTCAAATCCCCCCAGGGTAAGTGGTAGAAATGGCTTCCCAAATGTGAAGAAACCCACTTGAATTCTTAAATTGAATCAGGGGATGTGTAGAGTACATTATCATAGACTCATATGCATAACCAATCGACCTCCCATGGCTGTTATCACTTCTTTCAATGAGATATAAAAAACTAGTTTTGGACCCTTGGGGAAATGAGGTGTAGTTTGCTCCAATCACTATGAAATTTGACCCAATGGAAAAAAATTATCAGTTAATGAACATGAAACCCATAATATACTTTAATTACAATCCATTCATTCATAAATCATCAATATTTTATACATCCATTTGAATCCATCAAGATTAAAAAGAGTTTACAACAAGGTAGTGGGGAAATGCAATTGTCTCTTCATTAATGAGCAATAATACATGAGATTTCTTGGCCTTTAGACCTGATATATTTTTGAACTTAAATAGAAGAGCATTTACATCATAATAAAAAATACTGGAGCAAGAAAATCTCCCTCAAAGAGATGAATAGCTCACCAAGTGCACCTCCCTCCATAGAGCTGAAATATGGTCAGAAAACTTGAGATGAAAGGAATAACAAGACAAACATGATATGTCCACGAGCTACTATAGCTTGCACCTGTAAATTATTACTCCAATGAATCTCCTTGAAATACCTGAGTGGCCTCTTCAAACACCAACGAGGATGGGAATCTTTCAATCTCAAAATTGGCTAAGGCATGAACTAGTCATCCACTAGCTCTCTCTATTCACAATAACAATTTTCACAAATTATCAAAAAAAAATTCTCATGGTTGATCCCTACATTTTATAAACATTGTTTTTCTTCTAAGGTTCCAAATCCATACATAAACCAAATCCAAGTCGAATTAGGGTGTGGGCTCATGAATTGACATGTGTCTCCTCTTTCCTAGCCTTCCACCTTCCCCAAGTTTGAGTAGGAGCCCATTGAGCTTCCAAAAATCACATGAGAGATCTATTGGATGGTATATTTCGACCTAACATGTCAGATATGTCATATATCAGCCTTCATATCTGACTTGTGTCATAACTCTCATAGAATCTCCATCATTGGTGTCATAGATGTCATAAATGTAAGGGGAATCTAGCCAAGTGTCCATGAAACTCTCATTTTGCTCTTCCTCTTCCCATGCAAGTTACAATTCATCCCAAATTTGACCTATGAAGTATATTCACAACTATATTAACCTTATAATCCATCCAAAAACATTAGGCTTCCCATATATTCGAGATTTCAAGAGGAGGATGCCATTTAACAAAGGAATTCTAGCTTGAGTGGGCCCCATAGTATCCATGTGTCTTCATTCTCCATAGCCATTTCATTTTTCACTTGAATTCATTTAATTAGATCCATTAAATAAATATTTATTCCTTCTAATTTCTAAACACCATTTATTAGCTCCCTTATTAAATTCCCAATGTTTCCTCTCAACCTAGGGAACTAGTAGGATTGATGGAATTTTCCTTCTATGCAATTATTTGAATAGGGACATTACATTACTTCCCACCCAATATTAATTTTCCTCAAGCAATTTCAGATTTGGATGATGCAAAATATTATCCTCTTCCCATGTGGCATCTTCACTTGGTAGATCCTTCCATTGCACCAAGTATTCTTTGATTGTTCTACTCCTCATTCTTCTCTCCCTTGTCTTCAAAACCTTTTCAAGAATAAGTGTGAGCTATCCTTCATCATCCAAAGGAGGGAGTGTATATGAAATGACAATTTTCTGACCAATAGATTTCTTGAGACCAGAAACATGAAATACATTATGGATTTTACTCCCTTCCCGAAGTTCCAACTGATACGCTACTTCTCTAATATTCTAGATTACCTTGTAGGGACCATAGTATCTTGGCTTTAGATTTTCTGCTCCATTCCTTTTGAGAGATGTTTGTTTGTATGGCTACAACCTCAAATACACTAAATCATCAACTTGAAACGTCCTTTCCTGTCTATGTTTATTTGCATATTGTTTTTGCTGATTTTGGGCATCCTACAAATTATCTTTTAAAAGCTTTAAAATTTCTTGGCTTTCTTCCACCCATTCCTTAGATTTTGGAGCTCTACTATCACCAAACATCATATCAGCAAATGTAATTGCATCATAACCATATAATTCTCTGAAAGGAGACATCCCTATTGACATGTGAAAGGTGGTGTTGTGGAAAAACTCACCCAAGTGTAGCCATTTTGTCCAAGCTTTTTGTTGTTCTCCCACATAGTTTCGGAGGTACCCTTCCAACCATTTATTCACCCTCTATGTTTTCCCATTAAGTTGGGGATGGTAGCTTGTACTTGGAGTCAACTGAGTTCCCACCAATCTGAAAATTTCTTGCCAAAAACCACTCATGTGTCTACCATCTCTATCACTCACAATGCTCTTGGGGAGCCCATGCAATCTAAAGATTTCTTTGAAAAAAAGGTAAGCCACTTGTGCAGAACTAAAAGAGGATGTAACAACAAATAAATGAGCAAAATTAGTCAATCTATCCACTACCACATATATCCAATCCTTCTTAGTCAAATCAATGTGTGGAGAAGACAACTTGGAGAACCCTTTCACAAACTTCCTGTAGTATGTACATATTCCAATGAATATTTTCGAGAGGAACCACCATGCTTGTTGCTGCACTACTCTGATTAAAATAACATTATTAACTAGGGAATCCATCTCCCATACTTCTTGTTTCCCCAAAAATTTGAAATCAATGGGACTAAAAACTATCCCAGGGTCCCATTTTTTGTATTGCACTCTAACAATTAAGAGTGCTCTCCAACCCATACCATTAGGAAAGAGAGTTTCGGGATCCCATTTTCTTGTATTAATTATTCCAAACATCATGAGTACATAATATATATCATCAAAGTACATAACAACATAATAAAAATGTACATCAAGGAGGTGCCTCATCAAAAAATCATGAAAGTGCTTATACCTCCAAGTAAGTAGACCACCATTTTCCAAGTGCATACAAGCTTCAAGTGACTAGTAAAATATGATCCAATGACATAGGTGAGGGTACCATGTCCTATAATGCTGCTCCAAAAGCATGTGATATGCATCAAAATATTCATCCATGTATTCTTTCATCCAAGAAGTGAATGAAGAATCTCTACTCAAATCTAAACCAAATAATGAGCAAAAAAAAAAGGAGACTTCAAATGTCTCAAAGAAGTCTCACCTATACATCCATGAATGAGAGAATCATAAAGATATAACAAAGTATGTGGCTGGAAACAAAATTTTCTCCAATCATAAATCTATTCACCCCAGGGCTGGATGAAGTTCGTCCAACATCAAATGAACCAAGTGTTGAGCAAGAAAAACCATGAGTCTTCAAGTGATTCAAATGCATATCATAGGTGCATCCATGTTGATGTGTATCATCATAAAGTAATAAAGGATGTTGCTGCAAATGCGAATAAGAATGTTCTCCAACCATGTCATCATAAAATGTAAATCTAGGATTCCATACTCGTCATGTGGCACCATCAAAAAGAACCCTTTCACCCATACTTCATTGAGACTAATGCTGCAGAACATGGAATTGTAGGATGTACGAGAATGAAATAACTCACCCAAATGATAAAAAAATTGCAGAAGTTTCATCATGGGAAGGATCCATATGGTTAGTATCATGCAGCTCCTTCAAAAGTGTGAAACCTTTGTCATCAATTGGTTCCAATGTAGAGGAATCATGCTCTTCTTTAAAAATTGCATAACCTTCATCAAGAGACAATTCAAGTTCCTCTTCCACCACCTCAAGTGTTTGGATCTCTTCAATTTCATCTTCAAACCCATCAAGCACATTCAAATTTCCACATTTCTCATGATACACCATGTCATGAGAATCCTCCAAATAGTCTACCATTTGACAATCTGAAACATAGGAGGAAGAATAAGTGTCTTGCAACTTTTCAAGAAGTTGCTCATTTTGAATTATGAGCTTATGAATAAATTCATTATTCTTCAAGTAGGATTCATGTAACCATTCACTAAGCTCAATGACATATTTTCTATAAAAAATCAAAGACATGAATTACCTTTGATGTTGCACATTGCTCTTTGAATCTTCTCCACGTCTTCAAGGAAGGATGGCTCCTCCAAGGAAGTAGTTCTCCAACAAGAATTTGATACCAATGCTTGAGTGTCATGGAGTATGCTAAGGGTCTCTTATATCTTCTTTTCATTCATATTTAAGGACTCTTCAATAGAATGAGGCTCTTGCAAATGAACTTTCTCATCTTCTTCCTTCTTGCTTGGACCAACTTCATGAATCTCAAGTGTTGATGGGGAAGTTGATCTTGTTTCTTCTTCAACTGCTACAAGGTATTCATTTTCATGTTTAATGGAATTTTGTCTTGCAGCAAAAATTTCAAAATGTATCTCTTTGTCACCAACATAGAGGTGTGAGCACCCATCAGTAGGTACTCCTTCATAGTTCAAGCATCCATCATTAGATTCTCTTTGTTTCATTTCCAAGGTAGAATGTGTCTAAAAATTATCTTCAATATTTTCAATAGAAACTTCTCATACTCATGTGATGTCTCTTCATATTTTTCAAAGTCACTTGGGAGTGAATTTTGATCCTCTTCATTCTACTTCACCTATTTCAGAACTAGGTAGTTCATGGGTCTCCTCCTTTTGCTCCTTCAAGCAAGCTGATGCATTTTTCCCCTTGGTTTTCTTAAAATCAATATATTTTTCCCAACATTAGATAGCCAACAATTAGAATCCTTTCATAATATTACTGGTCATGTCTTCAAATATAGGTTCCATGATTTTTATATGCTCCTTACCATCATATGAGGTTCCCTTTTCATCCCTAGTCATAGTTTCCTCTTCAACAAAATCACTTTTGGGATTCAATATCTAATGGTGGTCCCTGATTTCTTGTCCTCATAAATATCATACCACATCAGGTGCAAAGATAATTCTCGCATACCATTTGTAATGTCCCTGTTTTAAATTTTTACCAAAATTCCCAATTTCCCAATTTTTTCACAATTTTGGATCTTGATTAGTTTTAGTGTCTTGGTCTCCGAATCAGCCCAATTGATCCCAAATATTCAAAGAAGGTGTATGAATGATATAATAACTTAATTATTATGTTCATGGATGTATTATGGCCCTCCCATCACTTCTGCAAGTCTTCACTAAATTCTGAACAAGATAGATTATATTACTGGCAATTTTGGGCTCAAATCCCCCCAGGGTAAGTGGTAGAAATGGATTCCCAAATGTTCGAAAAACCAATTGAATTATTAAATTGAAGCAGGGGATGTGTATAATACATTATTAGAGACTCATATTCATGACCAATTGAGATCCCATGTCTGTTATCACTTCTTTCAATCAGATATAAAAAAAACCGTTTTGGACCCTTGGGGAAATGAGGTGTAGTTTGCTCCAATTGCTATGAAATTTGACCCAATGGCCACAAATTCTCAGTTACTGAACATGAAACCCATAATATTCTTCAATTACATTCCATTTATTCATAAATCATCAATATTTTATACATCCAGTAGAATCCATCAAGATTACAAGAGTTTAAAACAAAGTGGTGGGGAAATGACATTGTTTCTTCATTACTAAGAAATAATACATGATATTTATTGGCCTTTCAACCTGAGAGCTTTCTGAACTTAAATATCAGATCATTTACATCAGAATACAAAATACTAGAGCAAGAGAATCTCCCTCAAAGAGATGAATAACTCACCAAGTGCGCCTCCCTCCATAGAGCTGAAATATGGTGAGAAAACTTGAGATGAAAGGAAGAACAAGTCGAAATTGATATGTCCATGAGCTGTTGTAGCTTGTAGCCGTAACTTATTACTCCATTAAATCTCCTTGAAATACCTGAGTGGCCTCTCCAAACACCAACTAGGATGGTAATATTTCACCCTCAAAATTGGCTAAGGCATGAATTAGTCATCCACTAGCTCTCTCTCTTCACAATAACAATTTTCACAAATGATCAAAAATACCTTCTCATGGCTGATCCCTACATTTTATAAACATTATTTTTCTTCTAATGTTCCAAATCCATCCATAAACCAAATCCAAGTCGAATTAGGGTGTGTGCTCATGAATTGACATGTGTCCCCTCTTTCCTAGCCTTCCACCTTCCCCAAATTTGTGTAGGAGCGCATTGAGCTTCCAAAACTCACATGAGAGCTCTCTTGGATGGTATATTTTGACCTCACATGTCAGATATGTCAGATGTCAGCCTTCATATCTGACTTGTGTCATAAATGTCATAGAATATCCATCATTGGTGTCATAGATGTCATAAATGTAAGGGGAATCTAGCCAAGTGTCCATGAAACTCCCATTTAGCTCTTCCTCTCCCCATGTAAGTTACAATTCATCCCAAATTCTACCTATGAAGTATATGGACAATTATATTAACCTTCTAATCCATCCAAAAACATTAGGCTTCCCATTGATTCAATATTGCAAGATGAGGATACCATTTAACATAAGAATTCTAGCTTGAGTGGGCCCCATAGTCTCCATGTGTCTCCATTCTCCATAGCCATTTCATTTTTCACTTGCATTAATTTAATTAACTCCATTAAATAAATATTTATTCCTTCTAATGTCTAAACACCATTTATTAGCTTCCTTATTAACTTCCCAATGTTTCCACCCAACCTAGGGAACTAGTAGGATTGGTGGAATTTTCCTGCTATCCAATTATTTGAATGGGGACGTTACAATTACATTATAGATATGAATCTAACGATGTGACAAAATTGAAAAGGTTAATATCTTAATGTAACATAACAATGGAGGAATGTTGTAGTTGAACATTGCATTTATATAATGTCGCAATGTAACAAAGGCCTTGCATACCCTTTGAGGAGCATTAATGAATTTCACAATGAAAAATAACCTTGATAAACATTAGAATGTGACATAATCCTTTATTAATGCCAAAGTACACATTATTAATGTGTCACCTCTTGGGTTGTGTCGGTGTACATCAGTTTTGTCTTAGTTGAACATGACACTTAATGAATGTCACAATGAGACAAAAGCCTTGCAAACCCTTTGAGGAGTATTAATGAATATCATAATGCAAAATAACCTTGATAAACATCAGAATTCCACATAATCCTTGATGAATGTCGAATGACACATTATTAATGTGTCACATCTTGGGTTGCGTCTATGTATATCATTTTTTAATCCTTAATGATAGTTCGAATGGGAAATAAAAAAAACATAATCCATCTGCTTGAACAAAACCTAAACAAAGTCTGTAAAATGGGCACAAATTCATTTATTTATTGGCTCTTTTCTTCAGCTTAATTTTCACTCGTTTAATTAAACCCTGTGATTTCTTTAAAAAAACATTCTAATCATACAAGGGTTCTTTAAATTTAAACATGCAAAAAAAATATTTGCCATTCAAATGACGATGGTGTACCTATGATTCGAACAATGATTTTGAAAGTTCATCTTGTAGGGATGATAGCAAACAACAATGGCAAAAATACTTTCTACAATGATGATGAACAAAACTATTGCCACAAGAATGTTCTTAAATCCTCGTAGTAATCCATAGGAACTTGAAAGTAGAATGCAGGGTTAAACTAAAAGCACATTGCAGTCAAATGCAGGAAAAGCAACCTATTTAGCTTGATAATACTGTTACTTGATAATCTTTGCTCTTGGTTGTTGGATGTTGGGTGGATTATGTTAGATAAGGTGACAACCAATTCCCATGGTTTATTAAGGAAACCTAAGTTGGAAATAATAATTAATTGTTCAGTTTAATATAACTATGTAAGAAGAGGTATAATTCCATGTAATCCTGTAGAGGAAATTATCCATCTGTGAGTGAATTTGAGGAATGGTCGTAAGCCTACAAAGCTATAGTAATCCCCATTTTTGAACAACAATAAATACCAATACTATTTTCCCCATGGATGTTTCCTTTTCAATGGTTTTATCATGTAAAATATCTGTGTCAAATTTGTGTGATTAACATCGTTATTTTTCTTTGTTATTGATCTATGTATTAATTAGCTTATGTTTTCAACATAGTAAGTTCAGGAAACACCATATTGTTGGCAATGCACTCTTGATATATTGAAGACTACATAGGAGCGATGAACCTATGCAATGGATGCCACCAAAACCATTTCAAGGACACATAAATACCACCATGTGTCATACAGCCAACACAACCAAGTGCTCATCTCATCGTGGATAACCCATAACAAACTCCATCGATTTCGAAAATGTTTATGATCATATCAACTATAGAGCACATCGACCAGTCTAATGTAACGAACGTCCACAAATCCTTGCCACCAAAATCCATGGATCAGAATGCATATTTGTTAATTAACCAACCTAGATCCAAATCCTAGGCTCTATCAAATGCCGAGAGGGATTGAATCTTCCGAGGTGCAAATCTCTCTTTGAATAGCTCCTTACGTGCAATAACATATTAAATTTTAATATGTTAAAATTAAAAAATTAAATATATTTAAATTTAAATTATATTTTCGTAGTCCCATAATTTAAAAACCCTTATTTAAAACCTTGCAATACTATTCTAAATGCAAACATTAAACTGTTTCAAACCTCGAGATTACATACATTTTAATACTATCCTAAATATAACTACAATTGAGGATCTAGGATAATGTTAATATGATTCTTAAATATTGCATGAATTAAAGTATATTAGATTCAAAACATCTCCCCCATACATGGTTTTAAAACCATGTGCAAGGCCTCCTATACAACCCATGGTTTTATTGTACATGGTTTAGGAGGGCCTTTGAAAATGGTTTTAAAACCATGTGCAAGGCATCCTAAACAACCCATGGTTTAGGAGGGCCTTGCAAATGGTTTTAAAACCATGTGCAAGGCCTCCTAAACAACTCATGGTTTTATTGTATATGGTCTAGGAGCCATTGCACATGGTTTTAAAACCATGGGTTGTTTAAGAAAACCTTGTGCAAGGCCTCCTAAACAACCCATGGTTTTATTGTATATGGTTTAGGATGCCTTGCACATGGTTTTAAAACCATTTGCAAGGCTAACATTTTTTTGCGGATAATTATTTTTTTTTATAATTTTGTTAGGTAGGAACATTACAACATCTCCCCCATATTAGGTTGTATTTTTGGCCGACATTTATTTTGGCGGATAATTAAAATTTTTATGTTTTATTATTTTGTTAGTAACAAACGATACTTGTTAAACTTACAAGATCTCCCTCATATTAGGTTGTTCTTTTTTGCCGACATTTATTTTGGTGGATAATTCAAATTTTTACTTTTTATTATTTTGTTAATAACAAACGTTACAGGATCTCCCTCATATTATGTTGTATTTTTGGGCGACATTTATTTTAGTGGATAATTAAAATTTTTATTTTTTATTATTTTGTTGGGTCGAGAGGCACTCTACAGCCCAGTATGAGGGAGATCTTGTAACGCTTATCCAGCAACGTTTGTTACTAACAAAATAATAAAAAACAACCTGACATTTGTATTCCTATAGCTACAAACAATTACAAGATCTCCCTCATAAGGAATCTCGACAAACATTACTTGACAAATTACAAACAAATGTTACTCGACAAACGTTACAAGATCTCCCTCATACAAGATTCGACAACCATTACAAGATTTCTCTCATACTGGGTTGTAGAGCGCCTCTCGACGTAGTTAATTGAGTGACAAGCCATCTTAAAGACATCAATCATTAGTTAATGATACGGCAAGCGCCAAAAAAATCTCAACTGTACAATTGTTAGATGTTCATGAATCTTGTTGATATGCTCTATGAACTTTAAAGTATGAGATATTAAATCCTATCGAAGTAATTAAGGTAGTAATTATACATATCTGTGTATTTATTTGATAGTTTGGGGTGGATAAGCACCTATGAGTTTTCTATATTGCACATACTAAAGTATGAGACAAATGATGGTACTTGTTCCAAATTTAAAATAAACAATTATAAAAAAAAATATATAAAAAATAATTGATAACACGAAATAAGATAACAGAGCTCTACTTCAATATAATATAAAGGTGGAGTAAGAGCCTTTTTTAAATTGTAATTTTAACAATGAAAGTGTACAAACATATACCTTCAAACCCTAACAAAAATTAAACCTTCCCATGCTCACCTCGCGATAAGGTCGGAATGGTTAGTTCCAGTACAGCACGACAGGGCTGCCATAAGTATGCATACCATTAGTTTTTGCATTTTATCCTTCGTCTCTTGCATCTCTTTCATTTTGTGTTTCATCTCTTGCATTTTATCCTTCAACTCTTTCATCTCTTGCATTTTATCCTTCATCTCTTTCATTTGTTCAATTTTATCCTTCATCTCTTCCGTCGATCCCGGGCAAGTTTCTTTCAATTGCTTAAGGTACATGGCCGATCTATACATTTCGTCCAAAAGAACCAAAAGCATCAGGTGCTCATTACGGTGAGCATAAAGAGTTTCCAATCTCTCTAAAATATCTGCACTGATAAGAAGGCCTGCAGCAGCCCAGTGTGCCTCCCCTATTCCCTCCAGAAGACTCTTAATGATGTCCTTCAACATGTCTTCTTTGTACTCAGACGTAATACTTCCACCACATCCTTCATCTTCTTTGGGATCCTTTTCATCTTCTTCACGATGTGGAGATATAATACTTCCACGATCTCCTTCATCTTCTTTGGGATGTGGAGAATTAATATTTCCACGATGATCTTCATCTTCTTCGGGATGCGACGAAATAAAAATTTTCTGAATGCCATAAAATCAAATAAAAGATTAAATTAGATAAAATCTTCCACATAGAACATGGAAGTGATCCTGGATTTCCACGCGTTGAAATAAAAAATTAATTAATGAATTGTCAAAATTATGAAGTGATTTAGTACGCACAACCCAATTGGCGTTTGTTCCGTAGGAGAGGAAATTCTTTAACCTGGAGAAACCTCTTGAAGTCTGCCAGTAGTGCTGAGTCGCCTTTGGCCGTGGCGATTTCCCCCCCTCCTTCAAAGAAAAAGACCAGCAAAACCATTATGCTCATATAAAATAGTATGATCAAGAAAATTCAGAATAGATATTAAAGATAGCGATTCACCTTATTGAATTTCAAAAGCTGATACAGTAGCTCCATTCCCAAAAGCTCAGATGTGTATTCGCTAAGGCTATTGACATCTGCTCTTTTCATGTTCTCTGTATTATCGGGGACCCTGGAGGTATCAATATCCTTTAGTTTTTCTTCCTTCCTTGAAACCTTGACTAAGGATTGCATCAATCGTTTTGCTCTATTGCTGTCTTTCAATATCCACCCCATATTTTTTCCCCTGCAAGCCGCAACCATTTTTCCATCTTCGTCCATAAAGGTCAAGCATCCATACCCTGTGTCTAATATATCTTTTTTATTTAAAAAACCCAAGGCTCTGTCTTCATCTATAAATTGAAAAGAATTAATTAGTCTTTTCATTTCAAACAATGGGTCGTCATTGCTGTCTATTCCATTACTCTCTTCATTTAAATAGAATAGACGCATCCAAAATCTCAGGATTTCATGCTTGGATAGATGCTCAGATAAATTTAGCACAGATATCCCCTCCATCTCAACTGGCAGTACCTCAAAGCTGGTTTTCAAGACATAATAGTCCTTGTAAATGTTATCCGTGAGCTTTAAAGTCTCCGTGCTTGCAATGTCAAACTGAGGAATATAAATGATGTGGATGTTATCTCTCCATTCTATTAGAGCATTCTTTATAGCACATGTAACCTCCTCGTCCTCCTTCCCGCCATACAAGCATATCACCTTTCCTTGAAACATCACCCTTTTCACCTTTCCAAAAGAAAAATGAAAACAAAACAGAATTGAGAATCAATCACCACTGGTCCATATATCATTACTTTCATTTCACTGTATGATGCTATAAAAATATATAGTAAAGAAAAAAAATTACTGACCTGATCTGCTACTGTACTTTAACCACTTATACTATGAAACAAGAACTTTATACTATGAATGAGAACTCTAGAGAGAAAAACGTTGATTTTTGCAAAAAAAACACCAAAAACACCTCCCAAATAGAAAGTGTTGATACCAGCATACACAATTTTTTTTTTGTTGTTAAAAAATAGAGCCATGGCCTAAACATACCATACATCCCATACTCCTGTTTACAAAAACTTTAAAATCAACCCCTAAATTGGAATTTTTTTTTCTTCAAGAGATAAATTACAACTTTTTTGAAATTTGCATATTAAACAAACAAACAAAAAAATCATAAATAATTTCACCACTCTAACAAATAAAAACCAAAGAAATTATGATGCCATTCATAAAGAAATAATATATTAGACCATACAAGAACAAATAATTTATATAAATATTCAAAAATTTATTTAGAGTTTAAAACTTCTTTAGAGATTAAAACTCATTTTATATTTTTACAAATTTTAAATATAAGATTTGAAATGACAAGAAAATTATCAATTAAAAAAGTTAAAATACTAAATTTTATAGTTAATCAAAAGTATTGTTTCCGACATTACAAGTTTAAAAATGAAACATATATTAATTCCAACATTTGTTTTGTGCCCAACTTATGTTTTACATATTATATATGAATGTAAATATTTTGATTTTGATTTGGGTGCCCGAGTATTCTTGGATATGTGATATGTGTGACAAGATTGCCCTATTTAAAGGTTGAAACTTATTGGAACACATTGATATCTTATCTCTTAAATTGCCTAGTGGATTG
>LPNX010696159.1:0-35721 GCA_001517045.1 Pseudotsuga menziesii
TCTTAAGCGTCGCTTTCCATTTTAAATAATAAACCGATTACGACAAATTATTAAATGATTGAGAAAACATTAGTAAATTATTAAATGATTGAAGCGCCGTTAAAATAAAAAAAAATTATCTTCCTGATTTTTGGCACTGTTAAAATAAAAAATCCGCGCGCCGTCAGAAAAAATCGTCGCATTTTGGATTGAAATCTAGTAGTGAGTACAAGAAATATTGGGGAGGGAGTATTTATCATGTCCCAAAATTTTGAACTGGTTCACAATATCCGATTCAAATTTTCCATATTCATGAGAGTTTGTCAAATTGATGCTAAGGGTCAAATAATTGCCAAGGAGGAAAATTACTAGTTTCTTAGGTTAGGGGTGGAATATTTTGGATTTGGAATAAGAGGGACAATAAATGATGTTAAGAAATTAGAATGGAATAAATATTTAATAAAGGATATAAATAAATAAATACAATGGAAAATAAAAGTGGAAATTGATCATGAAGACACATGGAGGATGTGGGACCCACACAAGCTAGATTTTCTATGCCACATGGTATCCTCCTCTTGTCATTTCGAATCCATAAGAATCCCAAGGGCATTGGGATGATTTATAAGGTAAATATACTTGGAATCAATCAATTAATGTCTAATTGGAGTGCAATACTAACTCCCATGGAAGAGGAAGAGGCATTTTGGAGCTAGTGAGACACTTGGACTAGATTCCTTGGCTCTATGACAACAATGATGAATACGCTATGACACCTATGACACAAATAAGATATGAAGGATGAAATATGAATTATATGAAATTTCAGGGATAAAAATATCTCCAAGAGGGCGCTCAAGGGATTTAGGGCAGCTAAGATGATTCCACATGTGATTTGGTGGAAGTGGGAGACTAGGAATTGTTGTACAAGTGGCATTCTTTGGAATCTCTTCCCAAATAGAGTTGGAATGCATATCTTGGAAGTAATTAGATCCATATAGATCTTGGAAAATTTATAAATTTCAAGAACAAATAATTAAGGAATATTTTTATCCTTTGAGAAATTTTCATTTGTGAATTGAGAGAGCTAGTGGATGACTAGTTTCTTGCCTTAGCCAATTTCGAGGGAGAAATATTCCCATGAAAGTTGATGTTTGGAGAGGACACTCAGGTATTTTATGTATATTTAATGGATTTTGCATTTTTATGTGTAATATATAAGGAATCTTGCGGTTCCTTCTAGTGCATCACTTTCTCTCAACCATTTCCAATTTTTATTGCATATCCTTGGTCATGGAGGGATTGCGCTTTGGGTGAGATATTGTACTCTTTGGGAGAGATTATCCTTATCCATTTATGATTTTAATACGTTTAATATAATATTTTTTTCATTCTCATAAAGTATCAGGTAGAAATACCAAATGGTTGTGTGTGAAAATGATTTTTAATGAGCAAACAATGACCATTTCCCCACTATATTGATATTGCACTTTGGGTGAGCTATTGTACTCTTTGGGAGAGCTTATAATGGTAAATTTATGATTTTAATAAGTTTAATATTATATTTTATTAATTCTCATAAAGTATCATGTCTAAATATCAAAGGTTTGTATGTAAAAGTGACTATTAATGAGCAAACAATGACCATTTCCCCACTATATTGATGTATGCCATGGCAATGATGATTATTTTAATTGGAAGAATGTATCTATGATATATTGCTGATGAATTAAATTAAATTTATCATTATTACAATTTTCATGTTCATCACTTAAGCATTTGAGGTCATTTTACTCAGTTCATTTGCATTTGAGAAGATTTGGTGATATTTCCCCAAGGGTCGAATTAGTGATTTTGTAGCTGTTTGGGAGAGGGTCATAATAGATTGTATAAAATGAATAATGATGCATAGGATAAATTAAAAAAGTCCCTTAAAAATACTCTTCCTCTATTAATAAATTTTAGTGGGTTTGGGAGCCTTTGAGAAACAATTTCCAACATTTACCCAAGGGGAATTGGAACCCCAATTTGCTAGTAAAGACTCCTACTTTGACCAGAATATTAAACAGATTTTCAGAAGTAATTGGAGGTTCATAAATCATCCTTGAAAATCATTTTCAAGACTTAATATAATTCATATACCTTCTCAAAGTATTTGGGAGAATTTAGGTCAATTTGGAGACCTAGACACCATAACTAGTCAAAGGTCGAAATAGGAGAAAAAGTGAAAAATTGGTCATTTTAATAAAATTCTTAAAAAGGGACATTACATATGTTCATATAAATTTTCTTCCCATCCTTTTCTTGGTTTGAAATCCAGATTCAATTCCTAATTTTCAAGAACATAGTTATATTAAGAAGGTAATGTCAATATATAGACAAAAAATTCAAAACTTGTAATAAATTTCAATAGCTTACAAGGAGCAAGTCTGTTGACATTGCATAACATTCAGAAATAGTATAGATAGTATCTCCTTCAATTTTGATTTCCACTGTAACCATGTGTATCAATTTTTTATGGCATGTGCACCAAGGACAAAAAATATTCCCCATTGGAGAAACAATATTCTTGCATAGTAAACTGCGTATGGCCACTATATCATGACACTCAAACAAATTAGTTTTGAAAACCCTACCATACACAATTTTGATGCCATCTTGTGAAATATTATTTATTTGTTTCATTAAGTTCTCCTCATTTTCATGATCAACAACATGTGCTAAAACTTTTCTATATTCTTCTTTTCCATCCCATTTTCCAAGGATTGCACAAGAGATCAATCTATTGTCTTTTAGTAAATCAAATAATATCTCACATACCTTCCCACCTCGATCATAATGTACGTGATAATAAATACCAAGTTTGAAATAAACTTCATTGACTATAGTTCCAGACCTATTTTAATATGATTCAACCATAAAGGAAGCTTATGAATTTACTTATTTGACCCTAACTCCATATGTCAAACCATCAGTTCTCTCCCAACCCATATCAATATCCTCATCTTATTTTCTCCACTTTTTCATTTCCCTACAAACTGATGTTGGATTAACCCCCTTTAGTACACCATGAGCACCAATTAGCTTTAGACATTGCAAAGCTTTATGAGTCATGTTTGATTAGATAAATATTGAATCCATGTTGCTCGACATAAAATCCTTACGAATCTCTGCCACAACAATTGATCGAAGTTTATCAAACATTCCATCTAGATGTTCAAGAACATCCTCAATTTTAGTTTCTTTGTTATATTTTTTCTCATAAAGTACCCAATTCTAGTAATAATTCCATTTTCATCCACATCTTCAAGTGATTTTCCAGAAAACCATCTCCCAATTTATTTAAATTTTGTCTTCCCCTCATTTAGTCTGTGGTTATACCATCCCAACCACTTCTTAAGATGTAATAAGGATGTCCTTAAGCATTTTCCTAGTGACCTTAACTTAGCATGTGTAGTTTGATTTACTGACAACCCTTCTTGCATTTCTGTTACAACTTGACTAGTTATAGTATTTTGATTTTCTCCAGTTTCATTTCTATCCATTTGTTCTCGAAATGAAAGTATTTCAATTGTTTCATGTCTTCTAGTAGAATCCAAGTTCTTAAGAGATTCTTGTTACAATTGCTTCCCATTGGGTTCTACACTTTGATTCCCTTCATGATTAAATGAAGTCAAAGGATCCCTAGGTTGTTGAGCAACAAAACCTTCACTTTCATCAGAGTGATTTGTAACAACAATAGCATCAATCGTTGTTTGTTGAGGGAAAACTAGGGCCTCATTCTACAAAACTGGGTTCATTCTTTGGTACATATTTTTATTTTGAAAATCAGAGTTCATTGTAATGGTGGCATGGTTAAAAATTGTTCTATGAGGGAAATTTGGGGCATTCACATTCTTTGAAACAAAGCTCATTGTAGTGGTAGCAGGAAAAAAATGGTCTTTGAGTGAAATTTGGGACCCTCACGTTCTTTGAAACAAAGTGCATTGTAGAGGCAGAAGGAATAAAAAATGTTCTCTAAGGGAAACTTGGGACATGCACATCTTATGAAATATATCTTATTGTAGTGGCTACAAGAATATAATATGTTCTTTGAGAGAAATTCGAGACCCTCACATTCTCCTAAACAAAGTTCATTGTAGTGGCAACAAGAAAACAAATTGTTCTTTGAGGGAAATTTGGGAGCCTCACATTCTCTGTAATAGAGTTCATTCTGTCGTAGACATTTTCATTTTTAACATTAACATTCCCTTCAACTACAATTGGAGACAATGGTTGCCTCTGTTGTCTAGCAAAATTGTTGTTTGTCAAAGGTTGGTTACACCGAGGACAATGAGTTTGAACAATGGTTAGATGATTTCTTGTTGTTTGAGGGAAACTTCTCAACTCATTATGTGGTATGGAGCTCTGATCTCCAAATTGATGACATAGCCCATGATCGACACATTGATTAGTATTTTTATGTCTAGCATGAGTGAATTGAAGGACAATGTCATGTGGTTCCAAAGTTGGAATATTTGAGTAATCTAAACCCTTACGTCGTTCTGTTTTTAGAGGAATATTTTGTTGATATGGTTCATTTGAAAGATCCATTAATGAGTTACTTTGCAAAATAAAGAAAAAACATTCAATATTGGAATTAGATGTCATATTGAATTTATGTAATTAAAAAAATATGAAATAATTTATTTTTTCTTAAACATCATACATAGGTAAGGTTTAATTTCATGAGGATCTCTACATTCTTGTTTCGTTGATGCTCAACATGTTTTAGTCCCCACAGGGACCATCATCAGGAGCTCTTACTTAGGTGGGAGTAGGAACCCCAATATATAGTAGAAGTTTATATTTAATAAATAGTCAAACATTAAATTATACCAATTTTTTTAAAGGTCGGTTCTAGTATGAAGATAATGTTTCCCAGAAATGCAATTTAATTTTTAATTTTTAAGCAGGAGGGGTTTCCAACTTTCACTAAGTTTCCATCCTTTGTCTCTATTTAGAATTCAATTTCAAGGGACTTCATCACCTTTGTTTTTCCATAATGGTCAACCCTGGCAACAATTTTATCATTTTCCAAGCAGACATGGTGGGTGTTTTTTTGAGGACTGTTCGGTTAGGGAATATTTATGATACCTTTGCAACTTCAAGTCTATGCTATGTTCCTTGAATCTAATTTTCATTGATCTTCCTTTTTCACCGATATAGACCTTACTGCATGAGAAAGGAATTAAGTACACTCCTTTATGCATTTTAGTGTCAATAGGGTCCTTAGCTGAGTCCACTATATTCCTTATGTTGTTCATCAGGGAGAAGGCCACCTCAATGTTCCCTTTTTTCAAAATTCTAGCTAGTTTTTCAGAGAGTCCTTTGATATAAGGCAGCGAGATCCTTTTCAATTGAGTGTTATTTTTCTATTTATTGTTGATCACCCATGCCTTGGCCAATAATTTTTTAATTTGGGAGTCCTTATAGCCATTCATTCTGAAAGTGTGAGCTAAGTGATCCAGCTCTTGTTCCACATTCTCTTTATCATAAATTATTAAAGATCGGGTTATTAAGGTGTTAATTAATTCCAATTTTGAAATGGGAAGTGATGTGAATCAACATGCATATATATATATGTCCATGTGTGTGGGATTTCTATAGACCTGATGCATAAGGGAGCCATCATTCTTCTTTGTGACACGAACATCAAGTAAGGGTATGCTGTTGTTTTCTTCTATTTCCATAGTGAATTTTATGTTCTTATGTTGGTTTTTTAGGGGACTAAAAAATTCATACAAACTACTTCTCCCATGGGGCCATATAAATTTTGTATCATCCACATAACGTTTCCATTCCTTAGGTTTGAGTGGAAATGAGTCCAATGCTTGTTTTTCCAGGCATTCCATGTAAAGGTTAGCAACAACCGGTGAGACAAGAGATCCCATAACCACTCCTTCTATTTGCTCATAAGAATAACCCCGAAATGTGAAATATGTAAATCGTAGAAATGCCCTTACGAGTGTCGATGTCTCTTTATCAATAAGCTCTTCGATGAATTCTATTGCGGCTTCCACATGAATTTTGGTATATAGTGAGACAACATTGAAACTCACCAACATGTCATTACCCATGACCTTTAAGTGTTTTATCTTTTCCACCCAATGGGTCAAATATTTCACAAAATAAATTGTTTGTCCAACAGATTCTATAATAAATGTTCCTATAATATATGATATATATCCTAATTATAGAGTGGGTGCTTACATATAAAAGAAATAAATAAAGTTTCATACTTTATTAATCTCAGACATAAAAACATATGATGTGTAAGGAGATATTTTCCTTGAAAAAACAATCATTCAACATGTTCTGCACCCTGACAGAAAAATGCCCGCCATTGGAAAATTTGATTTCAGTATTGAAAAAAGGGCTTTAGTAGCCTTGGGAAAATGCCCACCATTTCTCACTTGTGAGAGATAAAAAATTTCTGAAAGTATCATCTTTCAAGTGGATGGTTTATGCACTTTACCATTTTCTTAGTTTAAAAAAAAATCTATGGTCAAGAAAATATTGGCCTGCCAAAACAACCAACCAACCTGTTTTGCACCTAAAACTGACCTAAATAGCCCTAGACAAATGCCTGCCATTTCTCACCTATGAGGGAAAAAAATTAAGAGATGCTCATTGTGTAGGTGGATGACTTATGAAATTGTCCACTGACTCATTTTTGAAAACAAGTTTATGTTAAAGGAGATATTTACCTTACAAAACAACCATTCACCCTGTTTTGCATTGTGGCAGAAAAATTCTCACCATTGAGAAAATTGGTTATGTATTGAAAAATGGATTAAGTAGCCTTGGGAAAATGGCCACCATTTATCACCTGCAAGGGATAATATTTTTATGAAAGCATATTATTGTAGGTGGATTATTAATGCACTTGACCTTTGGCTCAATTTTGAAAAAATGTCCATGGTCAAGAAAATATTAGCCTGCCAAAAACAACCAATCAACATGTTTTGCACCTAAAACTGATGTAAATGGCCTTAGGAAAATTCCCACCATTTCTTAAATGTGAAGGATAAAACAATTGTATGAGAAAAAGTTTGTAGGTGGATGATTTCTTCACTTGTCCATCCACTCATTTTTTAAAACAAGTCTCTGGTCAAGGATCAATTTTCCTTCAAAAATAGATATTCAACCTCTTTTTAAACTTGACCAAAAAATGCTTCCCATTGGAAAAATTGGTTAAGTATTGAAAAAGGGGCTTAAGTAGCCTTGGTAAAATTCCCACCATTTCTCACATGTGAGGGATAAAATTTATATGAAAGCATAATCTTGTAGGTGGATGTTTCTATCACTTACACATTGGATCAATTAATATNATTCCCGCAATTTCTCACTAGTGAGGGATAAAATTATTATGAGAGCATATATTTGTAGGTGGATGATTTATTCACTTTTCAATTGACTCATATTTGAAAACAAATCTCTGATAAATGATATATTTTTCTTCAAAATCACCCATTCAACCTATTTTGCACCCTGACAAAAAAATGCGTGCAATTGGAAAAATAGGTTAAGTATTGAAAAAAGGGCTTAAGTAGCCTTGGGAAATGCCCACCATTTATCACCTAGGAGGGGTAATATTTTGATGGAAGAATAATATTGTAGGTGGATGATTTATGCACTTGACCATTGGATCAATATTGAAAAAATGTCTAGGGTCAAGAAAATATTGGCTTGCCAAAAACAACCAATCAACATGTTTTGCACCTAAAAATTACGTAAATGGCCTTAGGAAAATGCCCGCCATTTCTTACCTATGAGGGATAAAACAATTATATGAGCATAATTTTGTGGGTGGATGATTTATTCACTTGTCTATCCACTCATTTTTGAAAACAAGTCTCTGGTCAAGGATAAATTTTCCTTCCAAAACAGAGATTCAACCTCTTTTTCAACATGACCGAAAAATGCTTCCCATTGGAAAAATTGGTTAAGTATTGAAAAAGGGCTTAAGTATCCTTGGTAAAGTGGCAACCATTTCTCACATGTGAGGGATAAAATTTATATGAAAGCTTCATCTTGTAAGTGGATGTTTTTTTTCACTTACACATTGGATCAATTTAAAAATAAAATCTGATGGCCAGAAAATATTGGCCTGCCAAAATAGTCAGTCAACCAGTTTTGCACCTAAAACTAACCTAAATAAACTTAGGAAAATGCCTGCAATTTCTCAGCAGTGAGGGATAAAACTATTATGAGAAAACAAATTTGTAGGTGGATGATATATTCACTTGTCCATTGAATCATATTTGAAAACAAGTCTCTGATAAAGGATATATTTTTATTCAAAATCACCCATTCAACATGTTTTGCACCTTGACAAAAAAATGCTCGCCATTGGAAGAATTAATCAAGTATTGAAAAAGGGGATTAAGTAGCCTTGGGAAAATTCCCACCATTTATCACCTGGGAGGGATAAGATTTTTATGGGAGCATAATCTTGTAGCTAAATGATTTATGTACTTGACCATTGGCCCAAATATTGAAAAATATCTATGGTAAAGAAAATATTGGCCTGCCAAAAACAACCAATAAACATGTTTTGCACCTAAAACTGGCATAAATGGCCTTAGGAAAATGCCCACCATTTCTCACATGTAAAGGATAAAACACTTGTATGGGCATAAGTTTGTAGGTTGATGGTTTATTCACTTGTCCATCCACTCATTTTTTAAAACAAGTCTCTAGTTAAGGATAAATTTTCATTCCAAAACATAGATTCGTCCTCTTTTTCAATGACCTTTGGAAAATGCCTGCCATTTCAACTTGTGAGCGATAAAAATATTATTAGAGAATCAATTTGTAGGTGGATTATTTATTCACTTGTACATAGACTCATTTTTTTAAACAAGTCTCTTATCAAGGATATATTTTTTTTTCCAATATAGCCATTCAGCTTGTTTTACACCCTGACATCAAAATGCTTGCCATTGGAAAAAATGGTTAAGTATTGAGAAAAAGAATTAAGTAGCCTTGATAAAATGCCCACCATTTCTCAAATGTGAGGGATAAAATTTCTATGAAAGCATCATCTTGTAGGTGGATTATTGGTGCACTTACCTATCGGCTCAATTTAAAAAAAAAACTCTATGGTCCAGAAAATATTGGCCTACCAAAATAGCCACTCAAATTTTTTTTGCACCTAAATATGGCCTAAATGGCCTTAGGAAAATTCCCTCAATTTCTCACTTGTGAGGGATAAACTTTTTATTAGAGCATAAATCTATAAGTGGATTATTTATTCACTTGTCCATTGACTCATATTTGAAAAAATGTCTCTGTTCAAGGAGATATTTTCCTTCGAAATCACCCATTCAACTTGTTTTTCACCCCGATATAAAAATGTTTGCAATTTGAAAACTTGGTAAAGCATTGAAAAAATGGCTTAAGTATCATTGGGAAAATTCCTACCATTTCTCACCTATATGGGATAATTTTTTATGAAAACATCAGATTATAGGTGGATGATGTACACACTTTAAGATTGGATCCTTTTTGAAAAATAGTCTATGGTTAGGATAATAATTTCCTGCAAAAATAGCCACTCAACTTGTTTTGCACCTAAATATGGCCTAAATGGCCTTAGGAAAATGCCCGCAATTTCTCACCTGTGAGGGACAAAAAAAATTTGAGAGAATAAATTTGTAGGTGGATGATTTATTCACCTGTCCTTTGACTCATATTTTAAAACAAGGCTCTTATCAAGTAGATATTTTCCTTCCAAATCACCCATTAAGCCTATTTTTCACCCCGACAAACAAATGCTCCACCATTTTTTGAAAGCATAAGATTGCAGATCGATGATTTAGAACATCATTTCCAGAAATTTAGAGACTCAACCAGTGCTTTTATATAATCAATGTTAAATTCAAAATTGAGATATAAAAAAACCTTTCATGGAAATTATTTGCTATCATCCCTCAAATTTTTATTGCAAGGAAATGAATACAAAGAACTGAGTTTTAAACTGTATATTTAACTGAGGAAATTAACCAATTCAGAAAATCGAGTTTATGGTTCCTTCTGTAAAATGTTCCATCTATAGTGAAATCCAATACTTCCATATTAGCTTTTGAATATGGTTTCCTAATTTTTCATGTCCATCACAAAAATGCACACCAGGCCAATCCAAGTACAACCCATGTATGAAATCTAGTCTAAGGCATAATCATACATATCTAAGCATACTTAATCATGAATCACTTATGCCAAATTGGCTACATGAAAATATATGAGCCTAATTATCCATGATTTGGTAGGGAAGCCAATTTTTCATGATTAGCACAAAATGGCACACTTCCTCAACAAATCGACCAATGATTTTTCATACTATCATCACTATCATCTTAGAATATCCTATGAATGGGATACACATAGAAGAAACTATTTCAAAAATTCTATAAAAATAAGTATGTACATGCTCTTATTGTTGATATTTCTTGTTTTTTATTGATCAATGGTAACAAGCAAGTGCACTTTTATTACCTATTGAGATTACAATGCCTTTATAGAATGGTTTATTTCCATCCTGCACGACGTACCTTCGACACAAATTTTTGTTTGGATGGATTTTTCAAAAATTGTCTTTAGTGTGAGTCATCTTGATGGCCAAATGTGAGGACGAATACACTTGCATGTTTTTGTTCTACCAAATATCACCGCAAAAAAAAGTATTTTCTAAGAACAATATCAGTTTAATTTCTTCCATGATTTTTTTTTAAGTTGCTTGCCAGATCGATGATCAGGATTCGATGCTCAACCACTCTGATTAAGTTTCAAAAATTATTATCAGTTCAATTTCTTCCTTGATTTTTTTTACTTCTTTCCAGATGGGTGATAAGAAATGGATTCTTGAAATTTCTCATTTTATTACCCATCAGATTGTGATCAACATGGATGTTCCACCACTTACATCGCATAATTGCACCACCATTTTCTTAAACACTCGGAAATTAAAAATGAATTTACTTGCAGGTTTCACTCATGGAATACACAGGTTATTTAATGCAATTTTGCAATTCAAGAGAGTTAACCTACTCTTAAACCCATATTCGCTTTGACACATCACATCCTAACTCACGTTGAACTAGCGTTAACCCTATTTTTTGTCGAAAATTGTCCCAATTTGCCGAGAAATTGTCTCCATTAAAAATATTATGGAAAAATACTTTTTCGATTTCCTATATTAACACTATTCATCTACAGACTTAACATTTAAAAATAATATTTCTAAAACCATGTGATGAATTCCAACCAATAAAAAAAATCTTTTCACAATGAAAGCATCTTAAAAGAATCTTTTGGCATTATTCTTAATGAAATAGGATACACAATAGACTCGGGTAGAATGCTATGGTGCATTTGACACTCTCAAACATGCTATTACACACATGCCTATGTTGCAACCACCCAATTATACTAAGGATTATTCCCTGTATGTGGCTACATCTTTAACTACTATTGACATGCTGCTAATTCAAACTAGTGAAAAAAACTAGGAACATGTGATTTATTACCTAAGTAAGAAACACGTTACTTACATCTTGAGAAGTTAGCTATGGCTACGGTCATCGCAATCCAGAAGTTTCGTCGTTACATTCTTCTCCACACAGTTATTGTGTGCATGGATTTTAACCCCATGTATTACATCTTGACTCGTCAAGTACTTGGGGGAAAATATTCTCGCTGGATTGGAATTCTTCAGGAGTTCAAATTAGAATTTGACGAATCTAGTTCAACGAAGTCTCTATTCTTCCTTAAACGTATGTGTGTTCTTCCACGTATTACTAAGGAAATTAAGCCCTTTGATACATTTCCTGATGAATTCCTGTTCAATATGTTATACAACTGGAAGAGAACTTTATACTCAAAATGATAACTCTAGCCACAAAACTCCTACTTTTGTGAAAAAAAACACCAAAAAACACCTCCAAATCAAAAAGTAGTAGCACAACTTCTTTCTTTTTTTTGGGGNTTTCAAAAAATAGTATAATTATATCATTTTATCATAATTTAAAATTGTATTTATTAAACCTCTTAGTAATACTATATAAAACTTGCACTATATTAAATAAAAATTATTCAACAAATTATTAGATCACTTTTTCCATACAAAATAAAATAAAAATTAATATAATAACAAATATTAAAAAACAACAAAAACCAAATGAAAAAGAGTTAATGTAATAACAAAATATTAAAAAAATAACAAATTTATTATAACAAGATAAACAATAAAAAAAAACAAATGGAAAAAATTTAATGTAATAAAGAAATATTAAAAAAATTATTTTAACAAAATATTAAAAAACAATGAAAAAAGTTAATGTAATAATAAAATATTGAAAAAAGTAAAAAATAAAAAATTAGTATAACATATGCACATCTCGAATATTGGTAAGGCGTTTCGTGGGTTTTTATGGGAATGTAGTAAGGTCTTAAGGGGGGCACGATTATGGGAATGACGCCACCCCTTAAGCACCACTCCAAGTGGTGATGGAGTGGTCCTTTAGAGACGACGTGATTTCCAGAATCATGCCCCCTTTAAGGCCTTACACTTTGCTCATATAAAACTTACCATTATTTGATATATGATATATGTTATATTATGTATTTTGTTTTTTAATTTTTATTTTCTTTCTTTTAAATAATTTGTTATTATATATATATATATATATTTTAAATTAAAAATTAAAAAAAATTCATAAAAACTTAAAATGTTTATTATATTTTTCTCATATTATTTTGAAATTTAATTTTATATTACATGTTATATATTTAATTTCTTTGATGTTATAAATTTAATTTTATATTATATGGTTTATATTTGATGTTTTTAATGTTTTATTGTGATGCTTAAATATTTTGATATGGTTTTTACAACTTATTATATATTTTTTTTAAAGTATATTCATTATTAAAGGGAGTTCTTGATATTCTTGGTTAATTTCATGTTGTTAGTTTGAAATGCCTTTATTTTCTCATATTGTTTTACAAAATCCCCCCCAAAATGGCTTATTTAAAAGAAAAGTTTAAATAAAAGACTTCCAAATGTATATATTTTTCATTTTAACTAGCTTTTAAATGTTAAAAAAATTGTATATTTTTTTATTATTATAGCTATTAAATGTATATATTTTTTGTAAAATTTGAAAAAACACATTTGTAAATAAAAATAATAGAGTTTTTATGACCAAGAAGTTTCAAAATCTCAAAAAATGACTAAAAAAATGGTGTTACCAGTATACACACTTTCTGAGATGGAGGTAAAAACAACTACTAAAATTGACCCCCCAAAAAATAAGAACAATGTCGAGTTCTCGTAAAGTTGTATACTTTTTTGTTTCTCATTAGCAAGTCTGAACCTTGGTATGGAGATTTGATCCTATATATCCAAAATCAATGCTTTCAACAAAATGCAACTCAAGGAAAACATCATCGTATTTTTCGTCACACAAAGTACTATCTTATCGTCAATAATACATTGTACTGCCATGGCGTTTCTTAACACACAAAGAGGATGAAATAGTGTTGAATGACTGTCACTCTAGAGCATGTGGTGGTCATCTTTATGGGATGACTACTGCCTAGAAAATCCTACGTGCTGGGTAATTTTGGCCTTCAATATTTAAAGATTTTATGGAAGTCATGAAAGAATGCCCACCCTGCCAAGTTTTCCAATAAAAAAAACACACCCACCCAGCTCCGTTACATCCCATCATTGTTTTAGGTGCTTTGATGAAATGCGGCATCGATTTCATACTTTGTAATCCTACCTCAACTGAGGGGCATGGTTACGTCGTTGTAGCCATGGATTACTTCACAAAATGGGCTGAGGCTATGCCTAAATATGCTGAATATGGAAAAACTACTACCGTTTTTATTTTTAATCACACAATTGCTAGGTTTGGAGTCCCACAAGCCATCATGACTAATCACAATTCACATTTCCAAAACTAGATAATGTCGAAACTAAGTGCCAAACTAGGTTTTCGCCATGATAACTCCACGCCCTACCACCTGCAGGCCAATGGCCAAGTTGAAGCTATCAATAAAGTATTAAAACTATGTTTCAATAGATGGTAGGACCAGCTAAGTCCAGTTGGCATTTACAATTATATTCCACATTATGGGTGTATAGGACCACCATCAAGACATCTACTAGATTTATGCCATTTCAATTGGTATATGGGCTGAAGGATACTCTTCCTATGGAGTGTGAGGTTACTTCTCTAAAACTTGGTGTGGAACTATTACCCAATATCACTCTAGACAAAGAATGCTTATTGTATTTGAACAAAATCGATGATACTCTTTGAGATGCAACCTTAGAAAATGAGGTGCACAAACGACAGATTAAATCTTAGTATGACAAATCCATTCAACCTCGCCTCTTCAATGAAGGTGAGTTGGTCCTAACATATGACCAGAAACACGATAAATTGGGAGGTGTAAAATTGGAATCCATGTAGCATGGGCCTTACATTGTCAACCATGTTTTAGAGAAAGGATTCTATAAGCTGATAGGCTATAATGGGATAACTTTGGGTGAGCCCTGAAATGAGATTTACCTTAAGAGGTATTATGCCCAGGTAATCTAGCAAATATACCTTGTAAATATTGTTTATAGAGTGTGCTATATGTAGTTTGGATTGTTGTTTTGTTATGAATGTAGGATTTGTCTTGGGTAAACTTGCTTATATAGTTTTATGCTTGAATGAACAAATTCCCACCTATTCAGGATTTGCAGATGGTGCTAGTTGTCATACCTTCAATCTTGTATCAGTGGCTTGGGTACTTTATTCCCCTACCGGAAATTTGGTAAGCTTAGGAGGAACTTGTTTAGGTCCCACTACGAACAATCTTGCAGAATATCATGCAGTGATTGGGTTATTAATTGAAGCTTTAACAAATGGCATGAGTCATATTAAGATTTATTTAGAGTTAGAATTAGTTGTCTATCAATTGAATTGGGCCTATACCATCTTTAACTCCTTACTTCTTTGAATGTTCCCAATAGTTCACCTTCTTGAGAGGTATTTTGAGTTTGTTTCGTATCAACATATCTCAAGACCTATGAATGTAGTGACTGATTCAATAGCTAACTATATTTTGGATTGGTACTTAGCTCATGTTTGATGTTCATTTAAGATGGATCACATGTATAGAAGATTACAAAACACATAATAAGTAGCCACTCATGTATAAACACATCACATGAACACCCATTGTTGTAAAAATGTTGTTTTTATATATATAAATACAACCTATACCAAGGAAAATTATGAAGCCATAATATTTCAGTACACCAAAACCTGAAACTATCACATTTTTAGTACATAAAGTGGCTGAAAGTATGAAGCTTCGAAGCTTTCAGTATATACTACAAGTCATAGTCACTACGGACTAATCCTTGTGCTCACAAAATCACATCACCGCATGAGACAACCTATGGAGTAGCCTCCAAAACCAGCCTCACATCCATGCAGTGTGGCCTTGATATAGAATGTCATCTATTAGTCTTTGTAGGTTGTCTTCAATCTCCTACGTCTCCTCCTCTACTTCCATGTTCTAGATGAGAATTTCTCTTACCACCCCTTTCCTTTCAATCGACAATTCTCCAACAAGTTGAGATGAACCAATATCTGCAAAGTAGCATGTCATGTCTTAGTATCACAAAAAAAAATGAAATATAATATAAAATATAAAAACACAATGAAAGTTGTATCTTTCTCACCTCTTTCATCCCATTGATCATCCTTAGGTAAGGGTAGATCGGGTTCACCTCTGAAATCAGTCCTGGCATAGGAATAATATTCCACCATCAAAAGTTGGCCACGTATCCATCGAAAGAAGACTGAACCATAGGTCACTCTGGTCCCTCCGACACCTCCATGGCGGGCCATGGCCTCTTGTTGGGCCTAGGTACAGGAATGTATAATTCACTTAGAATTATTCCTAAGTATGGAGAATAGATAAATACGAAGAAGAATTATTTGCGATAGAAGTAGCGACATAAAAGTAAGAAGAGAAAGGAAGTTGCGCCATAAGTAGTGAAAGGAAGGAAGAATAAGTAAGAGGCGCAACAAAAGAGGAAGTTGTGCTAGAAGAGGAAGCCACGATAGAAGGAAGGAGTGCGACAAGGGAAGGTGCAATAGAATAATAGTATCAGTAGGCGTGCAAGAGGCATAATGACTGGAAAATGACAGTAAGGTGTAATGGTTAGAAAGCAACATGCTTTAAAGATCATGAGTATGAGTTTGGCTAGAGCTGATGAAAACCACATGTATGAAGGTATCTTTGTAATTTAGGTCGTTATTTCCTCCCGTTAGGTGTTACTAGAATAGGAAAGACAACCTGTTGGCTAGATATAGGAAGTCGACCGAGAAAGTGACAAAAAATAAGTGTGTAATGAGTGTATAATGAGTCTATAAAAGAAGGAACCAAATCTATATGCGGGTTAGCTTTTGTATTATTGGATTCATGACTGTTAGCTTCTGGGTTGTTGACTCTGTATTGTGAGACTGTCAATTTCTGTATATTTTGTCTATTGGTATTGCCGAGTGCATATGAGTTGAAGAATCTGCAGTTGAGTGCGCAGAAGAGTAGGAAAGGTTGAGTTGATCTAGGTTGTGTCTGGATCATTAATAAATCTAAGTAGGAAGAGAGCAGAAAGAATATCAGAGAGCATGAGAGGAAGGAGATTCTGTAAATATAGAGAAGAAGATATGGAATAGATTCTGTAGCTTAGTGTGCATATGAAAGGTGCATATACTTTTCATTCCAGATGAAGAGCACCTTGTGGTTTTTTCCCGGATGGGTTTCCACATTATCTTGTGTATATGTGTGAATACTGAATATGTTTGAGTTACTTGTGTAATTGTTGCATTGAATGGATTATTATAGATTTGCTTATAATTGAATATATGTATGTCAGTCGCATTGTATCAATTGAATATGATCATGCTACACAAATATTGTTGTTATAATAAGTTTCATAAGAGAAGTTGGGTCGCGGTCTGATTGTTCATAGTAAGCATAAATAATCCACCCACAGGATCTATTGAGCACCTTGGTAAGGGACCGAGGTACCAAAAATACTCCACCCAACTGCGGAGATGTGGTTCTTTCAGTTACCCATCAAGAGAGATATCTTGGGTGAGACTGCATCTACATCACATGTGATTTTGACTAAGCTTTGCTCTATCGGGCCGATATATTGGGATTTTTTATGCTGAGCAGAAGGGACTAAACCTAGGTTATGATCCTTAGAGGAGGGAGAATAGCCAACACCTCTACCCACCTTGAAATCCATGGATACTAAGGCTATAACCTATTTAGTGGTACTTGATGGCATAACAGAGGGACCCCCTCCAGAAAGAAAGACACTACTATTGCACCGTAGCCGAACTTCCTGAGTTCACCACAATGAAATTTTGTGAGCTGGTCTTTGAGACTCACTAGCAGCCCCTCACTCCATTTGAATATAGTAGGATCCATACACTCCAATTCATATACCATGTGGGCCCAAATCATCTGATGGGAATCCCTGCTGCTCGCCACTTTATTAATGGTGAATGTAATTTTTCTTCAAGACCTGTCCATGATATGTCTGATCAAATTTTTTTCCCCTTGGGACCTCATTCCACTCACATAGCGCTCGTCAATAAGGTAATCAATAGTCATCTCTCCCCCTCGAGGACTAGAGAGTGACACTAGACTCCCTCTCCCAGAAATTACGGTCAAGAAGTATATATCCTCAACATTAATGGTCAGGATATAGCTTCCCACCTGGAAGTTTTTTACTTAGGGTCCCACTCCCTCAGATCCATGACGATATTCATATCATTTTCCACTTGGTAATAATCCAACTCATGTTCACGCTTCTTCCAAATGACCATGATTTGTTTTAAATACCTGTGGAACATGCACAAGACATGCATTAGACTCATTTCATGGGAAGAAAAATTTAAATCCATGCTTAAATTTTGTGTTTTGGGAATTTAGCGGCTGTGGATGCTCTTTCATTGAGAGAATAGAGTGATGACGCCTCTTATGCTTTAGGAAAGAGTGGTTCAGACACTCTTTCCCCTATCGAGGAGTGTGTCAATGCACCTTTTGAAAGGGAGAAGAGTGTCGGTTAGGGAGTGCTATTCCCTTTACAAAACCATCGCAAAAACCCTAAACATCATAATGAAATGAAAAAACTCAACCATAAAAATTAAGGGAAGGATGAGAACTCTCACCTACACTAGACATTTTTCCAAATGGATGTATGTAGCTCACTAAATCCTCATTGCAAAATCACCTCTCCAACACTAGTTTTCAACAAAAATCCTATGGTAAAAAGAACATTGGTAAATAGTTTGAACTATTTCATTTTTTATATCATTTTTTGATATTTTAATAGCAAATAATATTTGAAATAGTTAAATGTTATTTATTTTTACCATATTTCTCTATAGTTTCAATTGTGAAAGTGTTCTAATGATACTTTTGAGGTTTTCAGGACCTTTTTGGTGGTTTTTGGGCTGGGATGGGCCCTCTTTTTGACTTTTTCATGCTCCGTCTCAAATTGAAAAAGGTTCCAAGTGAGTTTCATAGCCTAGTATTGCTCGTTAAAAAATCAGATAAAATGTATCGAGTATAGTTTGATCTCTTTTTTAGACTTGTAAAACTTAATATGAAAAAGGACCCCCTTAGGGTGGTCTTTAAGCTCTTTTTAGACTCTCTAAATAAGAAAACATCGCCAAGTGAACTTGATTCTTTCACGCTCATAAAAGTATTTGAAAGGAAGTATATTCGGTTATAGTTTACCCCTTTTTTCGGATCGTTTAGACTCATTTATGAAAAATGTACACTCTATTTCATTGTGACTAGAAGAGTTCTGTTGGGTATCGGTTTACACTATTTTGGACCTTGGGAACTAAATTTATGAAAAAATACATCTTTGGAGTCTTCTTAGTGATTTTATATTCTCTAGATATGAAATGATGATCGATTTTACCTTCTTCAAACTTGTAAAATTAAACGATGAAGGACCCTTTTCTAGGAATGAACCCCCCCTTTCTTAGATTCATTAAACATATGAGGTTGGACTTATCATTTGATGAGATATATTGAGAATTTGTTACCCTTTTAAAGTTCATTAAAAATAAAAGAGGTACTCATCCATCGTCATGGAGAAATTAAGGGAATGGGGAGACATTTTTCATTTGTATTAATGGAAGATCATAGTCACCCTTGAACTTGGAACCTTTATGCAGCTCATTCAAACAGTTGGGTATTTAACTTGTCATTGAGTCAATCCAATTTCATGAGTCATTTCACTTCTTTGATTCAATTCAAATAATGCATCATCCTTCATTTTCATTATTTCTATTTTCTTCCTCATTGAGTCAATTATTCCAAGTCACTTGTCATGGCATTCAATGTTCAATGGGAGTCTTTACCACAACCTACATTTGTAGTTACCTTACGTTCCTTTGAGTCGGTCATATCTGATTAAGTACCATGATTGTTCCATTATTAGAATCACTTAAAAAAACTTTTGTTCCAAGTTTCATGTCGATGATGGTGGAAAAATCATGGCCCTCGTTCGACTAATCTATTCCTATCGACATCAGCACATCATCCAAGAATTAGTCTTAGAAACTAGTAAAGTAACTTGAATCCTATATGCCTCAATGGTAGTTTTACTCACTTTCGACAGTAGGTTTTCATCATTGGCATTTGATTTAAATATTTCGTCGATTGTTCAACTAAAATTCATCTATTCACATTCAGAGGAATTCACTAGGGTACATTGGGAATCATTGACATTAATGGTGATTTCCCTTGCACTTGTTAACATTATACATCACTGCCCAGTAATCAAGTGGTTTCTACCAGGTTTGATATCAAAACATCTATTCACATGTATAGAATTTTACTATTTGGGATTGGAATGAATACCCTAAGTGGTTAGGTATTCACTTGAATATGTGCCTATCCTTAGGTTGTGATGGAGTATTTTTCGAGTCATTGCATGGATTCACATTGTATGTTTGGTGGCTATGCTCAAATTTGAGTCAGGATGACATATATTTACAGTGTATATTCAGTAGCTATGTCTCAATTTGAGTCTTGTTGATCATGGATCTGTAGTGTATTGGTCAATAACCATGATTTTAGTCAAATAGTTTGTAACTGGTACTGTGTCAAGTCTTCACTTGCCACTCTTTTGCCTCTGAATCGATATCATGTCTAGCAAAGTATTTCACCTATCATATGCCTTTGGCTTGATACTTTTTGGGGAATTCTGTTACACCCAAAAATTGACACCTTGCTTAATCCCTTGAAGTTCCCTAGCCAAGCATCTTTTGGAGGAGCTTTTTTCTTAATCCTAAAGGTTCTAATGCACTTATCTTCTGACATAGAGCATCAAACATACTCGATTCCTTTTTCCCAATGACAAGAAGCACCCATGTCAGTTGTTTCCTACAGACAAGGAGCAACAACCCCCCTGATGCCTCATGCTAGTGGGCAAGGAGCGCCAGCCCTCTAAAAATGGTAAAAAGAAGATTGTTTTAGAACCTTCTAGATGAAATTCCTTGTGGAGGCTTATCCCAACTATTTGGATTAGGTGGCATTTGTACCCCTAAACTCTATGGATGATACCTCACCTTCATTCCAAATAATCTTAACCCCTTTGGATCCTCTTTGGACTATATATAAAATATTCATGGGTCATGATAGGGGAGGATTAAGAGAGTACCTTTATGCCGCTAGAATCATTACTGGTATAAGAGCAAAAGAGTATGGTCTTGTGACTGATATTTGTAGAGTTTGTAGAGATTGTGATTGTAAGTCAAAAGGAATTGTGAGAACAAGGCTTCAACATCAAGGCTTTGGTTGTATTTTTCTTCTCTATTTCTATTAATACAAATATGTTCCCCTTTCCCATGAATTATTTGTGTTTATGTGAGTTATTCATTGTTTTTCTCATTGATCATTATCATAGACCATTGAATTATCTTGTTTCTTTCACTTTTGTATCTTTTTCTTTACATTCCTTTGTAGGTACAATTGATCATAAGATAATTCACAAGGCAAGGATCACCTTCATAAGTGAGGTAAGAAAGATTTAAATTCAAGTAGATTTACAATATAGGGAGAGGATGCATTGTTGTGATTCTTTTTTTCTAGATTTGCCCCATGTATTCTAGGGAGACCATTTTTGTTCGCATTGATTGAGAAGTTATGATAGAAATGGACTCACATATGTATCAGATAGAGAAATAAAGCTGCAAGGACATATGGACTCTGACTAGTGCAGTAGGTGAGAAAGAACACATTAGGGATGTTTCTCTAGACATATCATATTGCAACCAATATTACAAGATGAGAACCAGTAAGGATTTAGAAGGTTCCAAATTAGTTATATTTGATATATGGTGTAGAAAGGAGAAATGCAACTCTAGTACATATTCAAATATGAGAATATTACCGATATACTTACTAATCCTCTGTCCAAAGTAAAGTTAGGTACTCCCGAGACAAGCTTGGTGTAGTACAAAATGACTCCTCTAGTCGAGAGGGATTATTGATGTTTCTCTGTAGGAAACAATAGATAAATAAAATCCTCACCAGTTAGTCATTTGGGACATGAATCAAGAGTTATCCCCATCGGTAATCCATTCAGTTATACATGGCTCAGACACCAGCTTGCCATACTATAGTATATGGCTTAGGTTTTTTTTCCAAGAAAGTATATGGATTAGGTTATCCATACAATGGTATATGGATCATAATAGGTATGCAGTGGTACATGGATCATATAATACATGTAGAATATAAACCACTAAGTAGTACATATTTCATATTAGTCATGTAGAAATACTTGACTCAGATGTCGGTTAGTCAAGGTACATGACACAGCCAGGGGATGATGTTGCTCATGCAGAGTGCACACATTCATGAACATAGTTATAGTCAAGGATGTTAGGGAGCGGTTAAATACTATCTATATGCCTCATATACTAGTTAAAGGTCTCTAAGAGTATCAGATACTTGAGGAGTTATAGTCAGGATTGTCATGCAATAGTAAACTTCTTGGAGAGGTACGATAGTCATAGAGTTGGCTAGTGGGATACCGTGGGATAGAATAGAAAAATGAAACCACTTTGAAAGTGGTCAGGCCTTGGAGAACATCATAGAGAATGGAAATCTCATAGAGAACTTCTCTATATCATAGAATATTCTAGGAGTCAATAAGAAGAAAATTGATGATGAATATCATGACCAGAAGAATACTATCCTTGCTAAGAGGGAGCGTTGATGCTTTGTGTAGATTTGAAATATATTCCACAAGAAAATTAATAACAGGCCCAAGATAAGTAGGCACAATTAAATTGAACTAGTTAAATCATCAAGTCATCCCAATTAAAAGAGAAAATGGCCATGTTCAAGGGGGGAATTGACCCAGTCCAGAGAACAAGTCAACCCAGTATGGAAAAGTGACTTTTCCAGTATAAATAGAAGTAAACTTGGCTCATTTTCAACACACAATTTCTCTCAATAAAGAAGAAAGTGTGCAGATCCAAAGGAAGACTAGCTAAGAGGTGAAGAAGGAATCAAGAAGAAAAATTTTGGGGTTTTATCTTTCTCCTTCTCTTATTCGGGATTAGAAGTTATACAATATCTTTCTTGTATTATTCTATAACTACTTTTGGGAACTATTATCATTGGAGAATCTTATCTAAAGAAGTTTGCTAGGTTTTTACCATGAGAGGGTTTTCCCAGGGTAAATTTGTGTCTACTGTGAATCTGCTTCTTTCAATGATCCTTTATATGCATTCAGTTTATGTTTATGTGATAAAAAAAAAAATTGTACTAGGGGAATTAGCAATTGGGGACTGGGGATATACATGTGTGACATGGGGTCTAGGGATCCAATACCACTACCACAATACCACTAGGTGCACCCACACAGCTTGAATGCATGGGCATGGGTAAGATGAGGTGATTTGAACTCACAACGTCAATTTACAACATGTCCTTCATATCAAGCAAATTGTCGGTTGATCTACACCACCGCGAGATGTTAAATAAGTTAATAACACCTAACTGCTAAGAATAATCAACACCATCATACTAGGTAAACATGTCATTATGATGGAATAAAATAGAAACACCTTTATTATTTTCCAAGTTAGATAAATAATTTAAATCCTAATGAGTAGTCATGTTGAAATTAAATGCAATGATATATGGAAGATAATTGCCTAGTACAATGATTAACAATTAAAGGGAGAGGGGAGGATTTGGAAACAAACCCCTTAGGCTCATTCCCATGTTGAATTTCCAAACTTGCAATGCCAAAAAAAAATTGTTTTGATGATTCTACCACACATGGACATTTTGGCTAAGGCACACCTAATCATTGCAATCATTGCCTAATAAGTAGCTTGCCCAAACTGAGAGACTAGGTGAAGAAGGATTTCCTAGGTTCCATGAACAATCTCCATATTGATTTAAATATATAGCATTACATATTTTGTTTATATTTTAATCTCAAAATATTATTAAGCATGACATAGGGTTTAATGTGTCATATTGACATGCCACACAAATCAACTTTTAGATATGAAACTATCTAATGTTGAGGTGTTATAAAATAACCTATTGACTCAAATAATCAATAAATAACCAAATGACATGCCTTCATAGACATAGGTAATGACCATCTTGTTTCTCTTGGACATGTAAACGACCATTATTCAAACCCAAGGTCATAATTCCCAATAACGATCATAAACACATTTATTTTTATGAACAAGGGGTATGATTTCTAGATTTCAAAGAAACTATTTATTTCATGTTCTTGATGATTATAATTAAAATATTCACATTAGGGAGTCATGAGATGAAGTTGTGTTTGGTTGTCTTGTGACATAAGCAATTATACAAAGCTTACTAATAGGATTCAATGTATCAATTCTCCTTTGCTTGTTCTAATTGTTAAACCATGTAGGTACTTGAATCATAAATTGACCTTGTTAGTCTCTCGACCATATTGAGTAGTAGATCAATGTGGCACAAATAGTTAAGTTGGTTATTAGTGATGTATTGACCTATTGTATGTATAAATAATACTATTTTCCAACATTGTAAGTTGAGTAGATTAAAAGTCTCTAGTACTTGTCAAACATCTACCTTCTTTGCATTTTTTACATTATGTCTTGTCTATGGTATTGTCCCTTTGAGACAAACCAGCCAAAACGTTTTTTGTTTCTACTAAAAATCCTTAATATCTCAACTTGAAAATCTATTAACTAGGGTTATTCCCAATATCCTTCTTGTTGTCCCAAGATGCCTCATATTGTCTCTTTTATCCCCTAAGAATAAACTCAATTAGAAAAACATAGACCCCCTTGTATGAGAAACCCCTTGAAAAGTATGAGGGATAAAAAAAAATTGGGGCATAAACTTATTAAGAATGCCCCCCTTAGTACCATATATGGCTAAGAATGATCCTATAGAAGCATAATAAATGTGCAATATCCATTCATGGGGAAAGGAAGGGAATGGTCCCAAGGATTAGAACAAAGCTACCAATAATCTATATGTGCCTCCTCCAAATAGATCAATGGACCTCATCTCCTTGTCGGGTTTACTTTCATCAGGGTCCTAAAAATTTGAAAAGACTATGAACAACCAACAATAAACCCACTCATTTAGATTGTTGGGTCATAACTCTTTGTGAGGGTTGGTATTGTTGGGGCTTGAAAATATTGGAAATTCCATGAATGATTGAAGTTTGTCCCACTATAATAGAGCAATGGTTTAGGGTGTGTCATTTGGGGTAGGTCCATTTAGATTTGTAAGAAGATCAAGTGTCATGAATGGTGGATATTAATCCTACTAAGAGATATCAATGGTCCATGATGCATCACATGGGCTAGAGAAAACATTTGGGCCAATAAAATGGAATGTTGTAAATGTATAGGATCATGCTTGATTAAGTAGATTTATGGATCACAAGATTTAATAGGTACCCACCACTAGTGTTAAACATGGAAACACTACAATAAGGAATATACACCCATAGAGAATCAATGATCTCCTCTACTGAAATTATTCCATTGGGATCCCTAAGGATTGGATTTCCCTTACCAATAGAAATATACCAATTTTTCTATTATGAAAACAAACTTTGGCTCGAGTATGAAGTTTCTATTTATGAAGCTACATGCAAATTTAAGGTTGGAAGAATGATATGTTTCCACCATTAAATGTTTGAAAGGTTCACTCCCCTTGCATTTTGCATAAGGGATTGAAGAAAGATAAGATCTAGTGAAAATAACTAAGTTCAACTCATCTCCCATTACTATTATATGGAATCAAATCTTACCACCTTTGAAGGAACCAAAATTTTTCTGCTACCAACTAGTAGCTTTTATTGGGTAAGTCTCATCCTGAACCTTTCTTGAATTGTTTCTTTTCCTCTCTAGAAATTATGTTCGTCGTGCCTAAGGTTGCTAATATTTCCTCTAGAGATTCTTCTTTCAAATCCATCAGTAATTTCTCACATTTCACTGATGTATATTCCCTTAAGTCTCTTTCCTTCATTGAAATTTTTGCAAAATTCACTTCTCTTGACCTCCAACATGCCTCCCCCTCCAGCTAATAGGGATTGCATATGGTTGATTTTATAGAAGGAAAAGGTAAAATCCCTCACTAGTCCTATGGGATGAAATGATAGGTTGTTCTTTAAACATTACCATTCCCATAGTTTGTGGATCTTTGTGTCTAACAATACAATCCATCCACTTGGTATGCCCTATCCTTAGAAAATAAAACCAAAATATTCTTCATCACAACTAAGTCTATTTCCACCATATTGGATACCTTGATAGGTATAAAACTGCTATCCCTTAAACTAGAAAGAAACATGTATATCATGTTTTCAAATGACCAAAAGAGAAGTCTATCATTAAAATCATTGCACACCCGAGGCCTCACTCTACCGATTTCCCCCGCCATTTAGAACTAAATATTTTTGTAAGTGGGTCCAAGAGTCTATCTCCCTGTTCACTCTTATCTTGGGAAGAGATGACGATTTCTTAGTGAATGTTGTGCATCGTATAACTCATTCATATCCATCTAACTTATTCTTTCAGGTATTTAAATGGTATCACCATAAACATGAGAAACCAATTGGCTAATTTCAACATGGACAAGTTTATTCACTATTCTTCCTACTTGGTATATATATTCAGATTTTATCAGATATTTTCTTTATCCAACCAAGGGATACAACAATTCAAAAATTACATTAGAGGAAATTTCAATTTAAAATGGGCCTTCCAAAAATAATACAAATTCCATGTCATCATGTATTAGCCAATAAAAATGATTTAAAATTAAAAAAGGGATCACCTCTTAAACAATTTTTTAATATAAATTTGGGGATAGGTATCATAAAAAAACTACTTTTTTGTTCGTATTTTTGACATATATCCCCGTGTTTTTACTCAAATTTCGATCGGGAGAGCTCTTTGGATGCGGAATTTAATTCCGCATCCAACGAGTACCCACTCGGCATACTTTTGACGGCCCCCGCTACCCCAAAAACAAGAAATACCTAAGAAAATGTGATGATGACATTTTTCAGGTATTTCTAGTTTTTGGAGTAGTGGGGCCCATCAAAAGTATGCCGAGTGGGTACTCGTTGGATGGGGAATTTAATGCCGCATCCAAAGACCGCTCCCGATCGAAATTTGAGTAAACACACGAGGCGATATGTTGAAAATACAAACAAAAAAGTAGTTTTTTATTTTCTTCCTCCAAAATTAATAAAGATTATTTTATTAATTTTTCTTAGGAGGCCCATTTTGACTTGAAATTTCCTCTAATGAAAGTCTCTAGGAGTATTGTTGGTGCCATTTGTAACTTCAGAATGTATTCACTTATATATTTTTTGTATTGTACCTTGATGTTTATTCCAGGAAGTATCTATAATGTAATTGAGTCATGTCATGCCCCGATGTTCCTATCGGGAGATTCAATAATGTAAACAAGTCATGTAAAGTCATAGAGGGTAACCCTCCTTATTGATCAAGGGTTAAATTCCCCGCAGTTGTGGGGACCTAGGGTTATTAGACTCTCCTAGAGAAGTCATCCCTAGTGAGTTATTTTCAAGTTGGGAATTAGTATAAACAGAAATTGAGCCTCTCTATTTAACACACATTCACTCACAATCAGTTGTAGTGCATAAATAAGAGAGAAGAAGTTGCTGGGACAAGAGAGAGAGACTGCTACTGTCAGGAGATCATCTTACTGCTTTTGGGGTTTTGCTTTTTTTGCTGATTCTATTTCTAAGGAAGTTGCGGGGTTTTCTCTTGTATGGTTTTCCCGAGGAAAATATTTGTGTCCATTGTCTCTTATGTTTTGATTGTTGTGCTTGCTATTCTCTTAGTTAAAGATCCTAAGATAATGATAGCTTAAAATGATAAAAATCTAACATGGTATAAGAGCTTACCTGAGAAGAAGACACTGTGCAGCTGCGGAAACTAGGGATTCCTATTTTTTAGATTTATCTCTACATATTTTCAGCAAAATAGGGTTGGACTGACTCTCCTCTCTAGGGTGCATCTTTCTATTGAAGTAGAATCTGTTTCTGAGCATTTTCAGTTTTTGACTCGACAATCTTGCCGAAAACTAGGGCTTTCCATAGAAGTGGAATTCTTGAGTGAGCCCAGGACTGGATTGATCTCCTCCTCAAAATTGAAGTTTAGAGATCAAGATCAAAGTTTTTGGTTGGACAGAACTTCAGGAAAGTCAAACCCTCATGTGCTCCTAAACTAGCCCTATAGAAATTTAGCTCCAGATCCAGTTCTGACATCTTGACCTGGTAAGATCTAAATCTTTTGAATTTCCATTTGAGGTTCTTTGTTAAGATGTCTCATCATACCAAGCTTGATGAAAAGCTTGAGGGAGTTGATAACTTCTAAGCCTGGAAGTATAGGATCTCCCTGGTCCTGAAAGAAAATTAGTTGGACTCTTACATCAATGAAGAGGTTCCAGTTCCAGAGGGAGATGAGGCTAAGGCCTTACACAAAAAGAAATTGGTCATGGATAAGAGGATTATTTCTTATTCAATCAAGGATCGCCTCATACCACAAGTGTCCTCCCTAAAGACACCTAAAGCTATGTTTGATGCCCTAACCAAACAATTTGAAGGAAAGAACATAAATCAGAAGATGACTCTGAGAAACCAATTGAAGAATGTAAATATCCAGAATGCGGAAACCATCCAGTTTTACTTTACAAGGGTCTCTCAGATCGAGGAACAACTAGAAGCGGTAGATGAAGAAGTAGAGAATGCAGAAATTGTGATGACCACCTTGAATGGTGTATCTAGATCATGGGACTCCTTCATTCAAGTTATTTTTGCAAGAAAGAATCTATTCAAGTTTAGTAGGCTGTGGGAATAATTCTTAGAAGAAGAAGCTCAAATAATAGCCTGAGAAGAAAATATGGGAAGTGAAGAACAATCTCTCACAGTACACTCCAAGAATAGCAGAACAAACTATCACAAAGGTAAGTCTTCTCACCAGAAAAATAATATTAGAAGACCTAATAAATATTTGTCTAGAATCAGATGCTATACATGTGACGAGAAAGCACACTATGCTAGAGAATGTCCTAGAAACAAAAATGGCTCTCATAAGAAGAAGGGAAACAAGAGAATACATCATGCTCATGCTGCAGAGGATGATCAACCTTCCACAAAGAGAATCAGACAAGAAAGTGATGATTCTTCAAGTGATGAAGAATATGTTTTGATTTCTTCTCTCATGGAAACTATCACACATGGAAGCAATGATTGGATTATATATGGTGGTGCTTCCAAACATATGACGAGATTGAAATAATCCTTTGTGAAACTATCTGAACATGAGTCACCTCACAAGGTGAAACTTGGGGATGACTACCAGTATCCAATAAAAGGTAGTGGTGAATCCTCCTATAATCTATACTTTGGAAAGTCTATGAATATGAAGGATGTATTGTTTGTACCAGGACTAAAGAAGAACCTCCTCTCCATATCTGCATTGGATGCAAAAGGCATGAGGGTTGCATTTGCAGATGGCCAAGTTCTTATGTGGCCAAAAGGAAAGACCATTGATGATGTAGTAGTAATTGGGGAACAAGAAGGAGGTCTATACAAATTGAAGGGCCAACTAGAACAAGATTTGGTTTATGACTCAGTAGAGCCAAATGAACTTTGGCGTAGAAGGCTTGCACATGTGCACTACAGAGCACTACCACTTGCAAGCAAAGTTGTTGAAGGTCTTCCAGAAATACAGACAAAACATGACGGTGTATGTAAAGGATGTGCGAAAGGAAAGAACACAAAGAAGGAATTTCCAAGTAGCGAGAGCAAGGAAAAAGGAATCTTGGAAATCATCTAGTCCTATGTATGTGGTCCAATGTCATCCAGTTCATTAAGCGGGCATGTATACTATGTTTCTTTCATTGATGATTTTTCTAGGAAGAAATGGATATACTTCATTAAAAACAAGGATGAAGTATTAAACAAGTTCAAAAAATTCAAATCTTTGATCGACAATCATACAGAAAAGAAGATCAAGACCTTTCAACTAGATAATGGTGGAGAATTCACATCAAATGAATTCAAAGAGTTATGCAAAGATTCAGGGATTAAGAGGGAGTTATCCACTCCATATAATCCACAATAGATTGGGGTTGTAGAAAGGAAGAATAGAATGATCATGGAAGCTGCAAGGGCCATGATTCATGATCAAGACCTTCCCATGCATCTATGGGTAGAAGCTGCCAGAACATTAGTGTATGTATAGAACCGTACTCCACACAGAGTACTCAAGAACAAGATACCTGAAGAAGTATTTTCTGGCAAGAAACCTACATCTCAGAATATTCGACCGTCCTATATACATACACATTCCAAAAGAAAAGAGGACAATGTTGGATCCTTCTGGAAAGAAGAGTATATTTGTGGGATACTCTGAAAGCTAGAAGGCTTACAGAATATACTTCCCAAGATTCAAAAATATCGACATCAGCAGAGACGTAACTTTCGATGAAGATTCAGCTTACAACAAATCCAGAAAGAGACCTACTGAAGAACCTGAAGAAACAGAAGTAACCAGAATTCATGACACAACCATGAACAAAGAAATTCAAGAAGAAGATCGAGAAATAGAAGAACCCCAGGAACCTGTAGATCCACCCCAAGAGAAGAATCCTCACAAGAGGAAACTTGCATGGGTACGAGAGGCTATCCAAGGTGCAAAAAGATATGGGGCTCTAGAAGAAATACACAAATAAAGAAAGAGAACTAGATCTTGCTATGGTTATGTAGCCATTCTATGTGACATTATTGACAAAGAACCTTCCAACTATGAAGAAGCAGTAGAAAAGAAAGAATGGAAGAATTCTATGATCGAGGAGTATCAATCTATCATGAAGAATGATGTCTGGGATGTTGTTCCTAGACCAAAAGGGAATTTTGTCGTGACTTCCAAATGGATCTACAAGATCAAGCGTGCTGTAGATGGAAGCATAGAGAAATATAAAGCAATATTTGTGGCTCATGGCTTCTCCTAGAAAGAAGGAATAGATTATGAAGAAACTTTTGTACCTATATCCAGATACACTTCCATCAGATTAGTACTTGCTCTGGATGTAGTGATGAAATGGAAGATACACCAGATGGATGTCAAGACTGCTTTCTTGAATGGTGTAGTGGAAGAGGAAGTGTATGTGGAGCAGCCACTCGGTTTTGAGACACACAACAGGGAGACTCATGTGTGTAAATTGAAGAAATCCCTGTACGGTTTGAAATAGGCACCCATGACATAGTACAACAAAATTGATAGCTTCCTATCCAGTTTGTGCTTTACCAAGAGTAAAGCATATTCCAACCTTTACTACAAGGTTGAAGAAGGGAACTTAGTGATACTCCTGCTGTATGTAGATGATCTGCTTGTAACAGGTATGGATGGGTTGATTGCTAATACGAAGAGGAAGCTTGCTGCTGAGTAAGAGATGGAGGGATTGGGTATGATACCCTATTTTCTAGGCATGGAGGTGTGGTAGAATGTAGATGGAATTTCCCTAGGACAAGGGAAGTATGTGGTAGAGATCTTGAAGATATTCAAGATGATGGACTGCAAGGCCATGACCACACCTATGGCATCGAACCTAAAGCTATTAAGTGATGCTTCATTAGAAACAGTTGATGCTATGATGTATCATCAGATGATTGGGTCCTTGATGCACCTGATGAATACAAGACTAGATATTTGCTTTGCTGTGAACACATTGAGCCAGTTCCTAATAGATCCTAGACATGTTCACTTGATTGCTGCAAAGCATATTCTGAGGTACCTGAAGGGTACAATTGATTATGGGCTCAAGTATGAGGTGAATTAGAAGATTAATCTAGAAGGTTATGTTTATTCAGATTGGGAAGGCAGTGCCATTAATAGGAAGAGCACTTCAGGGTGTTGCTTCAGTATGGGATCAAGTGTGATCTCTTGGTTTAGCAGGAAGCAATCCTGTGTGGCACTGAGTAGAGCTGAAGCAGAGTATGTCACAACTTGTTCAGCTAGTTGTGAGGCAGTATGGCTGAGGAAGATACTATCTGATTTATTTGATCTCTAGTTGGATGCTACTTGTATATATTGTGACAACCAGAGTTGCGTGAATTTGTCTGAGAACCTGGTGTTCCATGACAAGTCGAAGCATATCAAGATCAAATATCACTATATCATGGATATGGTGCAGAGAGGAGCAGTAAAAATCCAGTATGTTGCGATGGATGAACAGATAGCTGATGTGTTGACTAAGCCATTGGCCAGAGTGAAGTTTGAGTACTTCAGGGAGAAGCTTGTTGTTCTCCAGATCAAGGTTCCCTCCAAAGGGAAGTGATGAGTCTGTGAGCCATTCTGACATGGTGAGAGAATTGGTTCCTTCCATGGTCAGATGTAAGTGCTGATCCATTTTGATGTGATTAAGGGATGTGTTCCCACATGATTATATATAAGTGTTGAAGGCCATTCTCTGGGAGAATGGAGGCACCTGGTTAGTTACCAGGAATCCTCATCCTATGGTTGAGAGCCATTCTGATGTGACTATGGGATTGGCTCCCACATGATCAAATGTAAGTGCAGAGCCATTCTGATGTGACTGTGGGATTTGCTCGCACATGATCAAATGTAAGTGCAGAGCCATTTTGATGTGACTGTGGGATTGGCTCCCACATGATCAGATGTAAGTGTAGAGCCTTTCCACACATGATAGTAGGTGTGTCTTATCATGCTTGTGGTTGTAAGCATTGTGCCTTTCCACAGATGATAGTAGGTGTGTCCTATCATGCTGGTGGTTGTAAGTGCTATGCCTTTTCATAGATGGTAATAGGTATGTCCTACCATGTTGGTGATTGTAAGTGTTGTGCCTTTTCATAGATGATAGTAGATGTGTCCTATCATGCTGGTGATTGTAAGTGCTGGGAATTTTCATAGATGATAGTAGGTGTGTCCTATCATGCTTGTGAATGTAAGTGTCGGGCCTCTCTGACATGGTGGTGGATGTGTTCCTCCCATGGTCAGATGTGAGTGTTGGGCGCGCCTTTCTAACATGGTGTTGGATGTGTTCCTCTCATAGTCAGATGTAAGTGTTGGGTGGGCCATTCTGAGTTAGGGTCAGATATAAGCGCTAAAGAAGACCTAAATGGAGGCTATGCTTGCAACTAGCATGAAAAATGGCTGGCTGTGTAGAAATTCCTATGACGAGAACAATCAAGAGATAACACCAGTGATGATGACCTAGTGATGATCCAGATCGAGTGATGATCCAGATCTAGTGATGATGATCCACCGGTGATGATCTAGATCTAGTGATGATGATCCAGATCGAGTGATGATCCATATCTAGATGAAGATGACTTGAAGATGAAGATGACGAGAACTCGATGATGATCCAGATGATATAGATAAGAAGACCCATGTTGATAAATTGTGTCGAGACAATACCTTCCAAGTTAAGAGGAGGTGTTGATGTATTTGTAACTTCAGAATGCATGCACTTGTATATTTTATGTATTGTACCTCGATGTTTATTCCAGGAAGTATCTGTAATGTAATTGAGTCATGTCATGCCTCGATGTTCCTATCGAGAGATTCAATAATGTAAACAAGTCATGTAAAGTCATAGAGGGTAACCCTCCTTATTGATCAGGGTTAAATTCCCCGCACTTGTGGGGCCCTAGGGTTATTAGACTCTCCTAGAGAAGTCGGCCCTAGTGAGTTATTGTCAAGTCAGGAATTAGTATAAATAGAGAGTGAGCCTATATATTTAACACACATTCACTCACTCAGTTTTAGCACATAACTGAGAGAGAAGAAGTTGCTGGGACAAGAGAGAGAGAGAAACTACTGCTGTCGAGAGATCATATTAATGTTTTTGGGGTTTTGCTTTTGGTGTTTTCTCCTTTATGGTTTCCTCGAGGAAAATATTTGTGTCCATTGTCTCTTATGTTTTGATTGCTATGCTTTTTATTCTCTTAGTTAAAGATCCTAAGATAATGCTTGCTTAAAATGATAAATATATAATAAGTATCACCTAGTTGTTATGGGTTATAAAAGGTGAATAAATCACCTTCGTGTTCAAATACATAAACAAGTTCATGTACAACACATTTACATTTATCATAGGGAGGGGATCGAATAGAATAGTTCAAAAATTCAACTCTACTTGTAATTGGGTGACGAACACATAAGAAGTGACTTGTGTTTAGGGGAGGAGTTCACCATGAGTAGGATGTTAGGGATGTAATCTACCCCTTTTAGATAGAACAATCACCTCACACCAAGAATATTTGTATTGAAACATGTTAGTGGTTTTGCTATAGTTATCCTACTATGTATAAAAAATATATAGAAAGAAATTATCCTGTACATATTTATGACGAAGAGTAGATAAAAAGAGATTTAGATCTCTGAAATTTGTGTTGGAGACTCCATTAATCCCTATTTCTACTAATGTAGGATTTTGGGAGATACTTCATCCTATATCCTTTATGTAAATCAATCTTACAGTTCCATTTTCCCTTGATTTTGGGTTTGAGAATTTCTTTACACATAAATCACCCAAATTTCTTAGAAACATATTTGATCAGGGAATAATTTCATCTCAAAATAATTTTTGGCTTACTCAATTACCAACACACCTAAATATGAATGCACGAGTTTGATTGAAATTTGAGATTGTGGAAAATTGATACTCATGGTTAATTTGTGTCATTCTTATCCTATTTATTCAAAGTTACCTACAACGTGCACATGAAAGTCAATGGGAATACTAGTAAGCATATATCAAGAATGATGAATGGTTTTATTTTGTATTATGTTAATTTATCAACAACTAGAGAAACTTGGCTTATTAGAATATCACAACTAGAGATGCTAATTTCAAAAAACAAAGTCATTGCAAGCCAAGCTTCATATCTATTATAGCCTTTGTTTGTAACGATTAAATTTGGATAAGTGATCTAAGCCTAACCCTATCCTTAGGTATTTATGTATGTAAATAAATCATAAACCCTGACTTTGTGGTAATTTCAAAATTGGATTTAAATTTTATTCAATAGGGGTGACAAGTTAAATTCAAAATTATAAGTTATTCTTTGTGCACTCTCTTTGTTTGATCAACTTTCTACCTTGCCTCTTATCAATGTATAACATTTTGAGGCAATGCATATATCAATTAGATTTCCTAAAAGTATGTTTATGCTTTGGAGTTCCAATAATAATGCATTCTTATGGTAGAGGTTACTATGTATATCTCAAGAATTCACTGTAATAAGAGGGACTTAATTTCAACTGCCAATAATATTTTTGTATATGTTGGCTAATTATCATTTTTGGTATAGAAAACACCGTCTATCATAGCTCACTTAGTAGAAGATATTTCCCATTCCAATGCTCACATTATCTCAATGATTCTAATGCAGACAATGATACATGTCAATAACATTAAAAATATATATTTTTGATTAAATGTGAAGACCATGCATCCTAAAAAAACACAAATTAATAAAATTGTTGTTGCATTTGCATTGTTATTATCTTTTAAAATGGGAAATACCTTAGATGTATTTGAAGGCTCATTTGATCCTTTCAAATATGCAAATATAACTACAAACCTCTAATCTATTTATTTATTTAAAGGGTTCCAAGTTCTTTTATTTTGTTTATTTAAAGGGTTCCAAGTTTTTTTTATTTTGTTTCATGGTGATTTGCAAGCATGACCCTCTTTTCCTCTTGTAATTATCTATTGGTACTATACTCAAGTTAGAAATGTGTACGTGGATGTTGCATTAAGTAGCCTTGTATTGCATAGTTGTATTTCACCTTTTTATTAATACTTTGGAAGGATGGAATCTCAACAATTCCATTCAATATTATCTTATCTTTAAAGGGACATTAATAGTTATCTTATCTTATATTAAGAGTGCTTTGATGGAAATATATGCTACTCCAAGAAGAGTGCTATGATGAAGTATCTACTACTACAAGAAAATATGGAGTTCTGCTATAGTTGTGAGTTGCTATAGTTGTGAGTTGTGACACTGATTGAATCAAAATCGAATAT
>LPNX010696159.1:35819-91602 GCA_001517045.1 Pseudotsuga menziesii
CAAATTTTATCATTTAAAACTTTAAAAACAATGGACAATCTACTATAACCACAAATTTTAGCATTCAAAACTTCAAAAACAATGGACAATATACTAAAATAGAGTGGTCGCTATGTTTTAAGCAATCAAATCCTTAGTTGATGAGAAGGTATTTTTCTTAATATATGGGGAACTATGAAATAATTACGCAGTGAACTTTGGATTAAAACTATAAAGAGAAAAAATATTTTTATTGTCTCATAATCTAGCTATCTCTAAGTGAATTTAAGTATTATTCATGGTAAGCATTATATTGAAATGGGTTATTTTGTGCTATATTAGTATGCAAATTATTTTCCTCATTCCCATGTACATTTTGTTGTATACGGATTTTAAAATAATCTTATTTGCAACCCCCTTCATTATGATCCTAATTGGAAAACAAAACTTAACTTGACAATAGGGATAGACCTTTTAGATTACAATTATTTATGATGAGAATTATGAGTGTACACAATACTTGCATCTTTTTCTTTCATTTTCCATATTTTTTTCCTAGTGATTGATGGCCCTTTTAGGTTCCTTTTGTATATGTTATATACATGTGTTCCCTTCAATCCATTTTTTTTCCACCTATCTATTGTGTAATATATTTTCAAATCAAGCATGTTAGTTCATGAAATGAGTTAACCTAAATTTACAATTGTGTAAACATACATTGAATTTTATCTCCAATGTTTGAAGTTATAAATTAATAGTGAGGTAATTCTCGATTATATTGTGAAAATTTTATTCATAGCAATAGATAGGAGCTAAGGGAATCCTCACAATTCAAGATTACTCACAAATAATGTAGAAAACAATGAAAGAAAATAAATTAACACACAAAAATGTAGTCAATAAATGAGTTTATTATAACTGTCCAACATGTATATATGTTTGCAACATGTTTATATTACATAGGGAGAAATATTTAGCCTTTGGAGGCCATTTGGATGCATACATGTGGTAGACTTAGATTTGACCTCAAAACCCCCCTAGGTGGACCAATGAGTTCCCAAACCATCCCAAATGATCACGAATTCCTGTGTGAATGTGGATGGAGAATTCTAGGACATAAATGAGGGTAATATAGGCATGGGTGAGTGCATGGGTGAGTGGGAGTATCTCTAAGCAGCAATAAATGACCAAGAAGAGCAAAAAAAAACCAAATACATGCACTAATGCCTCTAGTAAACCAATATCCATGTTTTAAGGGATGAGGAGTGCACCAAGGTCTGATAAATCATTAATGAGGGTGCATGGGCATCCATAATGATAAAAAAGAGTGCATGGGTGCAATTATGAGTCCAAAACACCAAGGGAACCAATATTGACCAATACAACCTAGTTTTGGACCATAGGATATAAGCATGAAGCTAATGAAAATGTGTCCTAGGTGTATGACCATGGTAATAAGGCAGATTAATTATATAAACCCCTACTTAATCTTGAATTAGTGCAATTACATCACATTCTTATTGAGGCCTTGGAAACTAAGGCTCAAGTCACCTCTTACAAAAATTTATTAGTCCATATAACCAAGGTAAGGAGGAAAACCACATGGGAACAAAACCTCCCCTATAAAATGGAAATGGAGAAAAATATGAAAGTGAATATCATCCATCACCATGTGTCACCCACTATAAGGAGTGATATTATATAGGTGAATTCCTTCTTTGTTACGCTCTTCATGAAGATGTCAGCAGTTTTCTCTGCAAATGGGTAATCTTGCAATGATATCACCTTCTCATGCACCAAGATCCTAATGTATTGCATGTGTATCTCAATGTTCTTGGTCCTCTATCTCTGCAATGGATTAGTGTAAATATTGATTTCACTTTAATTTTCACACCAAATTACTGTGGGTGAATCAAATGAAAATCCAAGTTCCCGAGGAATACCTTTCAACCACACACATTATGTAGTTGCGTTCACTGCTCCTATGTACTCGGCTTCAGCTGAAGATAGGGATATGGTGTGATTTTCCTTGCTTTACCAGCATATGGTACCATTTGCAAGCATGGATACATAACTTGAAGTGGAATTTTTTTCAATGGAATCTCCATACCAATCAGAATCGGTAAATCCAACTAGTTCTAGAGGAGAACCAACAACATAGTGTACCCCGAAGTGTTTGGTTCCTAGCACATAATGCAAGATTATTTTTGCAGTATTCCAATGGATCTCATGTGATCCTGCATATATATTTCTAAAACACCTACATCATTTCCAAATCAGGTCAAGAGTGTGTAAGATACAGTAAACTCTCAACTAGTTGTATGTACACGATTTCTCCACCAGTGGAGATGCACCAAAATCACCTAGTTTTATTCCTAAGAAGAATGGGAAATTGGATGCCTTAAATTCATCCATTTTGAAATTCAATAATAGGTATTTAGAATACTTTGTTTGGCTGATCTTGATCCCTTCATCGTATTTCTCAATCTCTAAGCCAAGAAATTGTCTCAATAATCCAAGGTCAGTCATGGAGAATTCACTCTGCAATGAAGACCTTTTATCCTATTTCTTTAGTGTATATACTTGTAATAAAAATATCATCAAAATACAGTAAAATTACATGAAATAAATCACCAACATTCTATAAATATACATTAGTATCAGACTTGCATCTTTCGAATCCAAGCGATAGCAGAAAATTGTTCATCTTGCAATACCAAGCCCCGAGGGATTTATTGAGGCCATAGAGAGACTTCTTCAACCTGAAAAAAAGTGAAGGATCATGAATGAAACCTTTATTATGGTTCATATATATCTCCTCATGAAGGTCACCATGAATAAAATACCTCTTTACATCCATGTGGTGAACCTCCCAACGCTTAGATGCAGCAATGGCTAAAACTACCCTGATAGAGTCTATCTTTGCAACTGGTGCAAATGTCTCTGTATAGTCCACTACTTGTAATTGAGAGAATCCTTTAGAAACAAAATGTCTTGATATCAGAACCATCAACAGCCACTTTGGTCCTATAGACCCATTTACGTTGCACTAGTTTCCTCTTGGAGGGAAAGGGAACCAATTTCCAAGTCTCATTGTCTTGTAATGACTTGAACTCTTCTTACATGGTTGTTTTCCGTATTGGTTCAAGTGATGCTTCCTAATATGTATGAGGATCAGATCCAACCATCATAAATAATCTCTATGAAATATTAAATTGACAAGTAGAGAAAGAATTGTGAAATTGAGATTTAGTCTTCCTAGAGTCTAGTGGATCTCCAGCAAGATCCCCAGCTGGTTGAATGGTTTTCTCAGCCCACTTTGGCCCAATAAGTGAGTAACGATATGAATGCATGTAATAATAATCATGATTAATATCATAATAAAAAAAATCATAGGAATAATCATCACTTAGATCATCATGGAGTGGAGGATCTGAGCAATCCCCTTGAGCTAGTTCAATTTCTTGCATGGGATCTTCTTCGAACTATACACTCATTTAAATGAATTTTTTATGAGATGAGGGATAAAAGATACTGTAGAACTATGAATATTCATAAAATCTAACCATAATGGAATCGTTTCATTTATGTTTCAAGGCCTTTCTCTTCTCGGGAGGAATCATATCCTAATCCTTTGAGCCAAAAACCCTAAAATGAGAAACATTGGGCTTGTGACCACTCCATGCCTCATATGGAGTTTTTCCATCCAATGAATTGTATAGAGATATGTTTTGTAAATATTCAACATAATTGATAGCTTAATCCCATAGCTTAGGATTCAAATCCTTTTCCTCCATCATGCATGTAGCCATGTCCTTGAGAGCTCTATTCTTGCACTCTGCAACACCATTTTGTTGTGGTGTGTAGGGCACAAAATGTTGCATTTGGATGCCAAATTCATAAAAAATATGCTGCAAACTATTATTTACAAACACCTTTCCATTTTCAGTCCTAAGAACCTTGATCTTGTTCCCACATGCATTCTCAACCAAAGCTTTGTACACTTTGAAAGTCTCAAAAACTTCATATTTTATCTTGAGAAAATACACCCAGCAGTACCTTTAGAAATCATCTATGAAAGTCAAAACATACCTTGAATTTACATATGAGGGTGTTAGAAGAGGACATATGAGATCTGAATGAATAAAATAAATCACTTGGAAATCCCTCCTTTCCTTTCCTTTATCATATTTGTGCTCAACATGTTTTCCCACTACACACCCTTTGCATGTGCCATTGAAAAACTTGATGGTAGGAAGCCCTTCAACCATGATTTCCTTGTTTAGTTCTTGGAGATATCTGTAGTTTAGTGGAACATATTTCTCATGCCACAAATTTCTTGTCTCATTGACATGTGACAGGAGCACATTCCCTTGTGAGTATGGAAGGAAGTGAGAAAATTTGTACATTCTCAAATCATGGTCAACAAAACCCACTACAACAACTTGTCCTGTAGATATTTCTGAGATATCCACATAGATTTGAGTAAATTTTACTCTCTTGGATTTACTAGCGTGTGTCATTTGATACACTGAGATTAGGTTCACTACAAGATCAGGTGCAAACAACACATTGTTGAAGTACCCATATTCAAGATCAATCCTGTCAATCCTTTTGGCTTGTATTTCTGAATCATCACCCATGAGGATGGATGGACCAATGTAAGAATGTAGGGCCGAGAAGAATCATGCATGGAATCCATGTTCCTCAAGGCACCTGAATCTATGATGAAGGAAGAATAGATTGAAGATCTAGTAACCAAAGCATGGCATTTTTCCTTATTGTCTGAGCTTGAACATCCCTTTTTCTTCCTTGCGCCTTCCGGTAGTGGGATGTTATTCTTATCAAGGAGTTGTGCCATCATGTCAATGGTTTTCTTCATGCACACACTCTCTATATTCCAACCTTTGTGACAGTAGTTGCATTTTTTTCTCTTTCTTCTTATTATCTTAGTCCTTACTAGGATTCGAAACCCCATCTAAAGATTTGGGCTTCTCCTGCTTCGAATCTTTGGCTTTCTTCTTTCCTTTGGCTGGATTCAAAAATCCTGCAACAAGGTCTTGATACTTGGTGTATTTGATGGTATCTATTTTCACCAACTTTTCTTGTTCTTGATTTAGTGACTCCATGAAGTCTGTTAGTGATGGCATCCTCCAATTTCAAGCTGTGAACTTGATAGAGTGGAATGTTGACATAAACACTGAATATTCTGGCCCTAGCTTCGAAAGAATGGACTAGATCAGCTGCTTATATTTATTCTCAATGTCACATTGTTTCAATTGAAGCACCAATGATTTGAACTTAGTTAAGAAGTCTTGGATCATCTCAAAGTGAGTTGGGCTCAATGATATCAACTCATTTTCGAGCTGGTGGCCTCTCATCTCATCATTATTCCCAAAAAATGACTCAATATTGAGCCATAATTCATTAGATGCTGTCATAATATCTACATGGAAGAGAATATCCCTTGAAATGCTGATACAAAGCATCCTGAATGCTTCATTAATTCTGTTAAAGTACTTCGATATTTCCACAACATAGTTAGGCTCGGTGTCAGTCTCCATGGTGACTCTGTACAAGCCTATTAAACTCATTTGTATCACCATTTCGGCCTTACATTTGAAATAGTTTAATGGGGTAATAAATACATGAGTATGCTCCATTTCTTCTTGTGCACTAAGTGACATAAACACTGGTTGTACCTGCAATGCAAACACTTGATTATTTTCTAGAAAATTCTCTAAACAAAAACCCAAATGGTCTAGTTTTTATTTGCAGCTATAAATAGATATAATACCATGTGAAAATATGATTCACATAAATATATAGGAGATAAGGGGATCCTCACAATTCAATATTACTCACAAATTATGCAGAAAGCAGTCAAAAGAAGATAAATTAACACACAAAAATGTAGTCAATAACTGAGTTTATTATAACTGTCCAACATGTAAATATGTTTGGAACATTTTTATATTATAATAGGTAGAAATCATTAACCTTCGGAGGCCATTTGGATGCATACATGTGGAAAACTTAGATTTGACCTCAAAACCCCCCTAGGTGGACCAATGAGCTCCCAAACCACCCCAAACGGTCTTGAATTCCTATGTGAACATGGTTGGAGCATGATAGAACATATATTAGGTTAGTCTAGGCATGGGTGAGTGCATGGGTGAGCGGGAGTGGCTCTAGGAAGCAATAAATGACCAAGAAGGGACAAAAAGAACCAAATACATGCATTAGCACCTATAGTAAACCAATTTCCCTATTTTAAGGGATGGGGAATGCACCAAGGCCTGATCAGTCATTAATGAGTGTTCATGGGCAGCTAGAATGATAAAAAAGAGCGCACGAGTGAAATTATGAGTCCAAAACACAAAGGCAACCAATATTGACCAATTCAACCAAGTTTTGGACCATAGGATATAAACATGAAGATAATGAAAATGTGTCCTAGGTGTATGAACATGGTACTAAGGTGGATTAATTCTCTTACATGTATCAATAGTCCCAAACACAGAGTAATAAAATTTGACTAAAGTATTTAATACTTCAATAATGTTATGATATATTTTAATGTTTTATCTATATTAATATAAACCTCTACTATCTATTGGGCATCCTACTCATAACTTATTAGAGCTCTTGATGATGGTCCTAGTAGGGACTGAAACATGTTGAGCATCAAATAAACTAAACACATAGATCCTTAATTAAAAAAATATCTTACCTACGTATGATGTTTAAACAAATTCAATAATGTTGTTAAGATTCAAGAATGAAGGATTGAATTTCTTCATGGTGATTTCCAAGGATAACTCTAATTTGCATTATGGAAAATTTTCAACATCAAATTATTTTGAATTCATTGACCTTATAGATGGTGAGAAAGAATATACTATTATTTTTGAAGACCCTTATGGAAACTTTGAATTGTACTATATATGGAAACTTGAAATAAATTTCTTAGTGTATGCTTGACCTCAAGATGGTGTTGGTTTGGTGTTATTCCCTTAGGAATTAGAGTTATCTTGCTTGATTGGTGGACACCCTTCATAAAGGCCAAATAGAGGATTCACTTGTTTAGAGAGCATCATATTTGGTGTGAAGAGTCTTTTGCATAATAGAGGAGGGATTCTAGCCCTATTTGGAATGTGGAAACTTGCATTCATGTTCAAAGTATTTGAGATGGCCCACAAATTCCCGGGGATTCAATATTGTTCTTGTAGGGGGTATCTACCTGTTAGAAAAAACAGGATCGTAGAGCAATAATAATAAACGATAAACAAGATGAAAATATTAAAACACATTACAAGAGAAACACAAATATAACTTGGTTGACAGAATATGGGATATGTCCACACCAAAATTGTTAGTCCTTTATTATACCATCTAGAAAAACAAATGAACGGATACATCCTGCAGCAAACCCGCTACACTTCCTCTTCACTCTCTCACAGTCTCTCTCACACAATAACAAAGATGACTTTTACAATGAAACAATACAATACATGGCCATATTACAATTCTTTCCTTTTATAGCATAATTACCATGGGAAAATACCACGAGTCATCCAATACCATGGGCCCGTAAACTTTTGGACAAAAAATATCCCAAAAAAATAATATAAATAATATTTTGTAACCAAAATAAAGGAAAATTATGGATCCTTCAACACCCTCTTGATCTCAATTCATAATTGTCAAGTTTCCAATAGTATAATTTTGAATACAATCCTTATCCAATAGACAAACTGAACTTCAATTCTTTGTCAATATCGAGTTGGAATTTTGCATATAAATCTTGACTAAATTGATAAATTTTATTAATCACTTCTCTATCTTCTACATCTTTGACTAGTTTAGACAAGGTCCTCCTTGAATTGGGTCCATTGGGACAGAATAATTCTCTCCCGATCCTTTGAATTTTTTTTGTATTTATCAAAGGACAAAAAAATTTCAGTTCGTAAGTTTTTGTGGTGAGGTAGATCAATAGTAGGGTTTCTCCATCATGGACTATCTACCACGTCAAAATACATTTAAGACCATCTAGGGGTTAAACATATACCATTTACACCAAATCTCATTAACCACCCCTAAACATGGTGTAAACACATTTAGATCAACCCAAAGAACTAACTCTCCATTGTTACAAGGAAAGTGTTTACATTGATACCTATCAAATCCCTGCACAACTCTACTAAATATGTGATTTATGAATTCATACTAGTTGCAATCATGGAATAAACCACTAGCATGCACAACAGGAATGTCAACCATCCCATCACAACATATGGATCATCCAATGAATAGTGATTACCTATGAATATAAATAAATATCCCCTTGGAGAAAAATATAATTTCCAACCTCCATCATCTCAACATTGTCAAACTACATCAAGGGATATGACATCACAAGGTCTCTAGGACATCCTGCAAACACAATCACATATCCATACAAGTTCAAGTTGATGTTGGGATACAAATGTCATAGTATAGTCATCAAAATATGCAAGGTCATCATTAAACTATCAACATGAGAATCCCTCTCTTGTACCCCAAATCCTCTGGAAATTGAACCAACCTTAACTATGTTACTTCCCTCATCTTGAGAGAACCTTGAAGTGAGAGTAAAATCAAGGGAAACTCCTTCTATCTAAGATAATCCATCATCTATGTCTATGTACTCTACAATAATTTTATCATCTACAATTCTATAATCAATCTTGGAAACATACTCCATTGTTAGGAATCACACCTCTCCTCCTTTTGGTGTTGGATGAGACAAAGGTCCTTACATAGTGGCCAACAAGGGTTTTTTGTAGTCTAGATGCACTAACATTTTTTTATATTCCCAAAGGGAAGGAAGTGGAACCTTAATTACAACCAAGACCAAAGACAAATTAGGAAACATTTAAAGGATCAACACAACTTCATGCATTCTAGTTATTTAACATTTAAGTATCATTGTTGCAAATGAAATATTATCATGGGATATCTACAACACACACACATCATTATACCTTGTTGAACATAAATAATAAATAAGATGCAACATTCATACACATTAGGGATAAATTTAAAAGTGGACTCTTAAAACATCGTCATTTCATTCATAACTTCAAACCATTATCATAATACATCTTCATTCATTATAGGGAACTAAAATACCACACACATATACACAGAATAGTACCCACACTCATTACAATATTCCATTTCAACCCATTAATATCTAACCTACAACCCCTTTTCCTAACCCTTCAGGTATTTTTATATAAAATGAATTGTTAATTTGATTGCATGAAGATTGTCACTATCTAGTTGATCGACTTTAGTGCATCAATAATATTATTTGTAACATTTGTTTGTTGACTTTCACTACACACCTTTTGCACATTTATTTCATCTCTTGTATAATTATCTTTGCTTCCTCTAAACCACCCATCTTCTATAGAATTCATTCTAAAAATTAAGTAGCCAAAAGCCTTGATCACAACCCTTAGTTCACTCTTGATTAAACCTTGTTGCTATGTCAATCTTGCAAATGAAGTGGCCAAATTCGGGATGAATAAAAATAAATTGTCACAGAAGGTTTGAAACTCATCAACTTTATTCTTATATTTACCCAAAAAATAAATTCTTGCAATGAAAGTATGTTCCTACTTGCTATCCAGTGTAGTAGGCTTGATGTTATTTAAGGAAGCCCACTCTATATTTGTAAAAGGATCCAACTATTGCAAGGTGAGATATATGTATTGAGTAGTTAGGTTGAACTCATGAAGGGACTTACTTCCCATGACTGCAACTTCATGCAATGCATCCATCTAATCATTTGAAACCTATATTTTCTCATGTCTGTTTTGTTGCTTAAGAGATTTGTAATGCACTATGTGCCTACATTCATTTACATGATATTCTCTTGTAGCTTTTCCACCAACCTCTATCACTTTTTCGAGAAATACCATCCAAACTTTCACAATGGAAAAAAAGTACTTGTATCCATGGCCATGTGCAAATGGTGACCGATTGCAATAACTTCTACAATATCCAGAGGAAAAAATTGGTATGATTTCCCTCTGGTGCTAACTACCTTGGGATTGCATAGATTCCATCAAACCCTTGAAGCATTGAGATTTGACTCAAAATGTACCTAAATTATGAGAAGAGGAGTTCCATAATCTCCTTAGTGTGGCTAAAATAAAAAATATTGAGAATCAAGTTCTCTTTATTATGTAGATGCAAATGCATTCCCTCCAACTACACCCAAACAACTTCCAATGCCAATTATGCATGCTATTAAGTGTTCCATTCATAGTGATATCTATTCATGTAAACTTTAGGAATTTGGATGTTTAGATATTGCTTACCAAGCTATAATTCTCCTTTATCATTCTCTACATCGGATATCCTCTTCAGAAACTTACCTATAGAGTTATCCATCATGTCTAATTACTGCGAAGTGGAACACTATTGAATTTCAACTATCTAAGTGGTATGGTTGGAATATAATAGCTAATTGAGTGGTTAATTTATAGATATGGATGGGTTAAATTGATTTGAAGTTTGGTACTTAACCTCTACTTGTGATATCATGTCTTGATGGAGCCTTAACACCCTTTATTAAGTGGCTTTTGAAAAATGGAACCGTAATGATGTGCTCTTCGTAGATCTATAACATTCCTCGACAATGTTGAGGGCCTTACACAATCTATTCAAAATATAGGATAACAACAAAAGGTTTTCCAATGTTGATTAAAAGGAGGATGGATGTCTCAGATATTTTTTGTTAACCTCCTTGGCTTTAGACTCCTCCATATCAACATCAAATTGACACCCATATTCCATTGACATTTCCCAGTTGTAGGGCTTTGACATGGGTGATCCTTGCCACTTCCACCAACAACAACACTACCCTGTTCATGTTATATTTGTGTCTCCAATGAATTATTATCACTTCTTGTAACCTCCCCCACATCTATAGAAACTAACGTATCCTTGCGAGGTGATGTATATGCACTTGTTCCTGCTTGACCTGAACTTTCTACCTCATTCCTAACCAACACCCTTGGAGCATCTAGAATGGAACTGGGTTTATTTTCATCAATGTTAATGATTGGTATTGTGAACTTAGGATTTTCAAAATCTAAAAATATTTTAGTGTCTCTTCACAAAATATCGTTGTAAAAATATGATGGTTGATCGTTGGATATCAAACTAAAAATCCACTGAAATTCGACAAATTTGACTTGAGAAAACCATTGGTACAATTTTGATGTATTGTCGACAAATTGACAAATGTCATTGTATCGACCACCACAATTTCATTTAACCGGCTACAATGTAGACCAAAATGACATCAAAGATGAAGCTTTATCTGATGTAATGTCGTTGAATCCTCGATTACCTTCCCTTTGACTATTCATCAAGATGAAACATTCAAACATCGGATGTAAGATTGCATATTCATCGGATATCTGACTCAAATAAAGTTGTCTTTCTGACCTAATGGATGAGTAAAAAGTCCCTTTTTCTAACTCATATACATTAGATAAGCGACTACACGTTCATCAGTTATCCGACTAAGTTGAGGACACACAAATTAATTAATCTGACATAATGTCATTGGATTATAGACAACAGTTCTGTCAGATATCTGACCAATATGACGAAGATGAGGTATCTATAACTGACGTTATTGTGTCACATACCCATCATATTACATCCCTATATATCCTTCCATCGACGTGGGATATTCGATGAATACATAGTGTAATCGATGATGATTCTATGGTACCGAAAACATGTTCGTCATATTGTTTGGATAAAGGATGTCAGCTATCTGACATTATACTGACAGTAAAAAAAAATTCTTGAAGGTTTTAATGGATTAAAATTCACTGTAAAATTATCACAATTTAGATATTGTATCAGAATCTCCCCGACATTTAGATTTGTTTTTTAGTGGTTTTTTTAATCTAATTTAAGTTAAATATTAAAGTTCTAGTGCCCACAATGGATCTATAAAAAGGATGGAAATATGCCTGCTAATGGAACTTACAAAATTATATATCAGAAAATTGGATAACTTTGGGTTGTCATTTATTAACTAGTCAACTACTAGGATAGTTACTTCACCTCAAAATACAAATCCAAGAGACTAGAATTCAAGAGGTGGTTTTCATTTTTCTCATGAGCTCGAAATCCAAAGCCAAGAAAATATAATGCAAGAGGTGGCTATCATTTTTCTCATAAGAAAACTATCACGATAAGTCCAGTTAATCAATGCACCATAACCTAAAAATGATTATATTCAACCAAAAGGATGTTAAACTAAAGTACTAGTAACAATAACTAAAAAATTTATATTTGCTTAATTAAATGATAAAAAAAAACATGCAAGAAATTTTAAATTTTTTAATTACTAGCATAAAACAAGGTACTAGATAAAACTATATTCATACTAATAAAGTGCAAAAATGCATTCTACATGAAACTAAATCACAAAATTTAAGTGCATAAATTGGAACACTACTTGGCTTCACGGTTTCCTCTCTATGTCTTAATTAGGGACCTTACAAAAGGTGATAATGGAAACCCCAAGTAAATAAACAACTAGTGAAATATTTGAAAACAATATCCTTTATTCACAAACTCATAACATAATAGTAATAAGGTCTCTATTACAATTAAAATTGAGTTTAGAAATTACTTCACAAAAAAACAGAACAATAGATAGTACTTGTCTTCACTCTATTCTTATTTATACTAAGAGACTCTAACTAGACCTTCAATCATCCCTTGATTGAAGGATGATTATCTCACTAATCCCTATAATCATATTCTTGCAGAACACTTGTTTCAAGGATATTTTTTGTTTCTCCTACAATTCAAATTCCTTAATCAAAAAATTGAATGAAGATAATGACTTAGTTGGTCTCCTTAAGGGCTTTGACATCTTCTAAGATTTGCAAGGGAACATGATCCCATATTTCTCTAATGTGATGTTTCCATGCCCATTCATTGATATTATTCCACTAAGGAACCCAATATTTAAGATTCTCACTTCATAATTAGTCCATAGTATCCAATAATGCACACATCATTTAAAAGACACAATTAAGCTAAAGCATATCAAATTTATATATGGAAATTCAAGCAGTCATAAAAGTCAAACTAACCCAAAATATATCATATTATCACAATTTTAGATTTTAATGTAGGATTTTTTTATTTTAGTCCATTAAACATATCAAAAATATTGTAAGATAGGCCTTGAAATCCTGTTATGGAGAAAACTTCTTATGGATTGGGGTAGACCACAATAGACTGTATGACACCGAAAATCAATCCATTTCCATATGCAACAGACATAAACAAAGCTAACACTAAGGGATAAAAGGCGTACCTTACTCCAGATGGTTGTAGTAGATCTTCATTGATATTTTAAACGACACTTTCACCTACATTCCATTCTCAACACCAACTAAATAGACAAGCATGATAGATATAAAGTGTTAGACATACTCTAGAATGTATAAAACAAGTATGTATAAATTGAAGCAACTACATCCGTGGATAAAGAAAATTCATAGTGACACACATACAATAGACAAGAAAATAATATTTCTATTAATATTAAATAGATATACAAGTGACGAACTCTATCGGCACCTCGTCGAAATCGAGAGACTGATTCCTCCACCTGGGACTCCACCACTTCAATCCTCCAAATCAATGGAAACCTCACAAGACAATGTAAATCTTGGGAAGAGCATTAATGTCTACTCAAAAGGAAAAAGGGATGTAGACTCAGGTATGTATGAATGGGGCACAGATCCACTATAGTTTCCTTACTCTCATCATTTATCCTCCTCTAATGCATCCAAGAGGATCAATATATAGCCCTTGAATAGGAAGTGAAGGGCCGAGTTGGAGTGTTTCCATGAATATTGAAGGACAATAGTCAAGTTATTCGTGAATCATTGAGGAAAACTCCAAAATATTTTATTTTTGGGCACATTTCCGGATGTATGTAGGTCATAGTGGGACAAGATGAATGTACACATGGGATGTAAGCTTGTGACCCACGCATAGCAATAAATAGGTATTTTTAAAGTTATTTCTTGGAACATCAAAGTATATTTTGAGTAAAGGGGGTTCAAGGAATCTGCATAGGGACAGGGAAGGACATAAAGACATGATCTACCAAATATGGTAAAATCAAATATAACAGATGCCCCCTAATGTGTGAGGTCAAAGGGGTAACATGATGGCTGAAATACATTATACCAATCCCAGAAGTGGAGTGATGAAGACCCAGGTGGAAAAACCATCCACTCATCAATTCAATATAATGATACATCTCAGCATGTGACTGCAAATATGAAGTGTAACAGTCCCGGATACATAACAGTACAATGGCCATGAATAGGCATAATATACATATGTCACATGTGGTCATTGCCATGTACAATATATCATGAAACATGATCTCCATACTGAATGGATATATCTGATAGAACAAGTTGTAATTTGAGCATGAGAGCTAACATCTCATGAATACTAGCATGATCAAGGAGGTAGCATATATGGAATGCCTCCAAGCTTGGAGGTCGTCTACACAAACCACTATCGGTACATGTCCCATCAAGGGAATAAAAATGTTGAGGTCGAACATGATGGGCCATAATTTGATTATCGATCATTAATGTATATTGTTAATAGACATGAGATATCCCACCGATAATGATAATGGGAATCAAGGTACAGAGTGCAATCAAACAAGTGTGAATATATGTGTTGGGGTCTAACACTTGAGATAATCCATTGATCAAGGGACATTGATGTATTCCTAAAACTATCGATGGCGAGAGAACCTGCCACTGATGACTGGAAGTCACAAGAAACTCACTGGACTCTAGACTCCTATTCTAGAATAAATTATCTGAATTTGATGGAATAGAATCCGATGGAAGGAGGGAATTAATGCATCCCCCATCAACCAACATGAGGTACACAAAAACACTCGATCATTTGTAAAAACTCCAATGAACAAGATGTGCATGAACCAGTAACTGTATCGGGAATGACCTACATGCAAAGACAAGATATATGAGAAATGACCGACTGGGGATAAGAATTCCTTTGAACAAGAGCATAAGGCAGATGGAGACTCATAGGAAGCATAGACTCAACTTGAAAACTAGGACAACTATGCGACACAGGAGGCATTGACAGAGGCTCCAATATAGGGAATGGAAGCACAACCAGTTGGTGGAGAAAACTTAGAATAACGAGTACATCTCCTAAAGTCATACTAATAACCCAACCAATGGAGGGAATATATAGTGCTTTGTTTGAAGGAGACTTGACATGATAGTTGTCAAAATTAATATCATTTCCCATCTAGATTTTCATGCTTTTTAATTTTTTGTTCTTTTTTCATATTGGAAATCTTGAAAAAGAATAAAATTGATTATAGTACAAAACTAGGAGGAAATGAGTGTCGCGAGCAAGAAAACTAGTTCCAAGTGGTGGAACATACTTGTGCTCAATTCAAGGGAGCACATGCAGGATAAGGACACTCAAGGGAATGTCTCCTCTGGGCACGGTGTAATAAAGATGTAAAAGATATATGAAAGGCTCTGCTTGGATGGAATTGAGGCAAGCTCAGGATATGTGGCTCATAAAAATAAAGTGGGGAGACGACATAAAGCTCAATATGGAAAGAGAATGCATGAAATGAAATTACAACTTGATATCAAAGGGAGCCCCTGTGGGAGATGTATAGCATAAAGTTCAAGATAGAATATGAGGTTCTTGCTCAAAGTAATGGCATGACTATAAGGGACGCATAGACCTAAGGGAATAATATCAACATGGGTACCAAATGGAAAATCGAGATCTAACTAGGGCACCCATGAATAGGAAAGCTATACGACTTACGTAATTCCACTTCTAGTAGTATTATGAGGTTCTGCAACATTACGGAGTGGCTTCGTACCTATAGTTTAAGGAAACATGGTCATAGGAGAATGAATGATGTATACGAAAAGTGATCATATCCTATATGTCATTTCGAAATTATACCTATCATAGACATGAACGGGTCAAGACCTCGGTGAAAGTGCATTTAAAATAAGTCCCTACACCACAACATTAAACCAAAACAATTCAAAAAGGTTAATAAAGGTCCACACTATAGGCTAGTGGGTAAAAATTTCAAAAGAAATTTTATAAATAGTAAAAAATTCATATTTTCACCATACCATTTGTATTTTACCACACATAGTGCATTTGGAGCCACTTTGGACTAAGGACTTCAATTGCCAATTTCAGGAGCTAGGAGAAACGTAATTGCGAACCGTTAGGCCCAAGTAGATCCTCATCTGAAACCATATATTTTCAATGCATTTATTTTAGTTTTCCATGGTGTAATTTTTTGTTTGGAGCCACCTAAGTATTGGTGTCCCATCCCATGCGAGTCATCAGATATCGGGTCGCACATAGGGTCGGGTATACGCGAGAAAAGAAAATGCTTCCCATGTATACGCATGGGTGTCAACATGAAAATTCGCATATAGGAATGCACATACCAAAATAAAGGTAAAATATCATCAAAATTTCATGTTTGTCTTGCGGGATGGTGCTATAATGGAGGGAGCGTGAAAATGAGGATGTGGATAGGGAAGTCCAACGTGATGTAAATGCCCAACAATTTTTAAGGGGATGTGGACTATACAAGTTTTGGCAACTTGGGAGCTTGAGAGCTCAACCAAGGATTTTACAAATGCTCATTGACTATTGGGATCCAGATACAGAGGATTTTTCAGCTAGATGGGATTCCCTTGAGACTCTAAGTCAAAGTCATATAATTCATTACTAGACTATCTTGGTAAGGCCAAGTAGTCAAATTGAGGGCTCGTGGTGTGCGCGGTGGGCTCACCATAGATGAGTATATAGCTGTGCACTGTCTTTCGGATACTGAAAATATCAGAAGCTAGGTTCCTATGAACTCCATCCAGAGCCTTGGTCTCAAGGTCATAGTATTGGTATTATCCAAGATAGCAGGAGTGGCATCGTTGCATCAGGACTCTAGTCCTCTCATGTTCTATGCATTAGAGTGTATGAGACCCACAATATATGATTGGAGAACATAATTGTTGAATAATATGAGACAACAACTGACTAACTATAAGCTGGGAAGGACATGGAACGTTGGCTTCTCCAACATACTCAACACTTTGTTCTTTGAGCAGGTACCAGTCCTAAGCCCAAGAGTTCAAGTTCCTCCACATGGTCTACGCGATCTATCCCAAACCCATTGGGTGGAGCTAATGTGACACTTAGGGGGAGGTAGGACACCTAATCTATTCGCGCCCGACTTCTACCACTAGTGCCAGTGACAGATCATGGTTGTGGATGACTATCCCTATGCAAATATCGACTTTGGCAGAGAACCAGACATGTCATTACTACCGGGTGCCACATATGGTGATATAGGTAACAATCCCATATGTATTTTTTTTGAAATATTTGATTTTTTGTATTTTTTATATAATGGAATCAAAACATGTTTTTGGTGGTATCGCGTACTAAAATTGATCATGCACATGCAGATGTGGGTCCTAGACAATTGTATGGATTCCCCCGACATCATTGAAGGGGATGAAAGGATGAAATACTAGGTGCATTTGTGGAATGTGCGCTCCAAAGCATACATACCAACTTTTCCAGGATGACACATAGAGTGCCTATGGCACAAGTCAAGGACTTTCCCGAGGAAATGCATTGACATGTAGTAGGAGTACCCCGTGTGTGGGTTTGATTATTTCGACGATTGGCAAATGCCGTTGTTTTTTTCCATGACCATCACCCTGGTCCACAGGCATAGAGGCCTAGATAAACAATTTTTACTGACTGTACATTGTTTTTTTGGTGGCTTAAAGCCTCAATTTTGTATCATGATATTTTGTATTGTGACACCATTTTGGACTATATTTTGGAAATGAAAAACTTATGGTTATCAGATTATTATATTTACATGTGTGTTTAAAATTTGAATGTGATGTGTATGGTTCATTATTGATGTAACAAATGCCATTCTAATATGTAATTTGCATAAGAATTGGCAACATGATTGTAGATCCTAGGAATATGAATGTATGTTATGTGTTCAAATTTTCATTATAACAATCTTACCCATAAGAACCTTCACAATAAAGTAGGATCCTTGATACGATACAAACCATTTAACTGTGATACAACTAAATGCAAGTCAAGGTGTACTTCAAGATATACGATCCCATTAGAGATGGAATCACATAGGAGCCCAATCACGACAGTATATTCAACAATGTTGTTCAAAGATGGTCGAAGACACACACCTCCCGAAGACACTATCTTTCCCCTAGATGTATAAATTACCCAAGAAACCGAATATAAGTTCTGGGTATGGCAGCTCGCACTGTCGGCATATCCTAGATATATTGAAGAATCCATTGACATCTGTCACAACAAAGGGAAGCATGTCAACAAACCGAATCACTACAAGAAGACCAAAAGAAAACTATGGAATTGTACAATAATATACAAAGTATTAGCCTCATCTGAGAATTAAGAATAATATTTTTTAATATAGATCCCATTTTGAGGCTCCTCCAAGGCTATCCCTTCATAATCCACTAACTCGTATGCACCCTTCTCTAACACTCATTTAACCACGTAAGGACCATGCCACATGGGGTTGAACTTAACCGTCCTTAATGGTTCACTAGCTTGGTCATATAGAAGAACCAAGTCACCTTCATTGAATCTTTGGGGATAGACAAACTTATCATATTGAGCCTTTATGCGACATTTATTGATTTCAAGAGACACCAAGGCATATTGATGCTACTCATCAAGGTTCTCTAAGTGGACCAGATGTTCTTCCAAATCAGAAGTCTTTGGTAAGAGTTCTACATCTAGTTTCAAAGAATAAATTTCACATTCAATCAATAATATCAACTCCACTCCATGTACTAGCTGATATTGAGAAAAAATGGTGACAGTCTTAACAATGGTTCGATACGCCCATAAAGCAGGGTAATGCATAATGTGCCAATTATTCTTGCTTTGTGCAATGATTCTTTACAGAATGGACTTAATAGTTTTGTTTACATCTTAGACCTATCCATTCGCTTGAGGATAATAAGAACAGGAATACTCTTACTTATACCCCAACTTCAAACATAACTCATCCATCATCCTATTTGAAAGTGCATGCCATGGTTAGTGACAATCCTTCTTGGGATACCAAATCGAGTGAAGATATGATTGAACACAAAATGAGTGGTTGTATCACCATCATATTTAATTGTAGGCATGGCCTCTGCCCATTCCATGAAGTAATCCATGACCATTATGATATGATGGTTCCCCCCAATTGAAGCTGGGTTGAAATCCCTAAAGTCTACCACCCACTTGGTGAAGGGACTGACGGTAATAATAGGGATTAATGAGGTAGGATGCAAGCACATATTCCATGCAAACATCTGGGAAAGGTGGCACTTCTTGAACGGATTAATGCAATCTTTAAAGATAGATGGCCAATAGTAACCCACTCTAAGGATTTTTTGGGTTGTAGCAAGCCTAGATAAATAACCACAACACGCCCCACCATGGCAATCATTCAGCACCATCTAAACCTCTTCATGAGTCAAACACTGACATAAAATGGAATCCACCCCATGATGATACGAGGTGTCACTAATAATGAGTTCTTAGCAACATGTCGTAAACATCGATGCTCATCATGTGAGAGGTGAGGAGGGACATTCAAAGTTTGTAAATATATGATGATGTCACCATACCAATTAGGGTCCATAGTCAAGATAAGGAAGATATGTTCATCGACCAAAGAATCCTCATGAACTTCATCTTCATCCAAACTAGGAAGATATGACATGAACTCTGCAAAGAGTAGTGATTTCTTCGATTGTGCCAAAACAAATTCGAGATCAAATTATTGGAAGATAACAATCCACTTATTATACTTTCCCTCTATCATTAGTCTAGTTAGGAAAAAATGAAATGGATTGTTATGAGCCACCACTGTGGTCTTTCGAAGGAGTATATAATGTCTCAACCGTTGAACCGCATGAACAGTTGTTAAACCTAGCTTCTCAAAGTGACTGTATCAAAGTTCAACATCAATAAGGTTCCAACTAAGATGGTAGACAACTTTCTTTTAGAGCTCATCGTCCTCTTGAACCAAAACCATTCCAATCGTCTCTTGAGACGTGACCACATATAATAAAAATTCACGGCTATAGTTGGGTGGACTAAGCATGGGGTGCGATGCCAAGGATTTCTTAAGAGCATCAAGGGACTCCAGGGCTCTCTCATCCCATACGAACGAAGTATCCTTCTTCAAAAGGCACATAAGAACCTTGGTTAAATTGGAAAAGTTGATGACAAATCTCCATAAGAAGTTATCCATCCCTTGGAGACTTTGAAGGTGTCTAATTATGTATGGGGGATACAACCAAATTATTGCCTCAAACTTAATAGGATTGACCCTAATCCCCTCCTTAGAAACAATGAATCCAAATAACTGACCACCTTTCATGCAAAAGATGCACTTCTGAGGGTCCAACCGAATTTGATAACAATGGCATCTCTCAAAAACCAAGTGCAAGTGGTCTGGATGATCCTCTCAAATGATAGTGAGTAGCTAAATCATCCATATAGACTTCAATAATATGCTTTAGGTCATGAAAATAAAAATTCACTGCCCATTGAAATGTAGATCCGATGTTTTTAAGGTCGAAAGGCATTTTTCACTATGCGAAAGTACCCCAAGGAAAAATAAAAGTCATCTTATGTTGGTCCTCAGAATTCATTTGGATCTGATTATATCTTGAAAATCTGTCCATGAATGGAAAAAAAATCGCTTCCCACACACTTATCCAAAATATGGTCTATGAATGGTGTGGGGAAGTTATCTTTATGACATGCCTTATTTAGGTCTCTAAAGTCAGCACACACCCAGATAGTTCCTTGTTTCTTATCTACCAGAATGAGATTGGGTACCCATTCAGGAAAGGGAACTGGATAGATAAATCCATCCTTTAGTAGCTTCTCTATCTCAGTTGTTACAGAGAGAAAATTCCTATGTCTTGGGGTAGACCACAACATATTGAATGACACTAGAAATCAATCCATTTCAATATGCAAGAGAGATAAATGACGCTAACACTAAGGGATACAAAACATACCTTATTCTCGACGGTTGTAGTAGATCCCTATTGAGCTTTTCAACCACGCTTGCACCTACAATTCGTCCTCAACAACAACGAACCATACAAGCATGATATATGTTAAGTGTTAGGCCTACTCTAGCATATGCAAATCCAACATGTATAATAAAATATAACCACATCCATGGATAAAATATTCATAGTAATACACATGTAATGGACGAGAAATAAATATTTCTATTAACAATGAATAGAGATAATAGTGACAAACTCTGTCATCACCTCGTCGAAATAGAGAAACCGAGTCCTCCACTTGGGCCTCCACCACTTCAATCCTCCATCTCAATGGCAAGCTTACAAAGTAATGGAAATCTTGGGAAGAGCAACAATGTGTGCTCAAAAGGACAAAGGGATGCAGACTCAAGCATGTATGAATGGGGAAATAATGAACTATAGTTTCCTTCCTCTCAAATTTTCTCCTCCTCCAATGCATCCAAGAGTCTCAATATATATCCCTTCAATAGGCAATGAAGGGTTGAGTTGGAGCATTTCCAGGAATATGGAAGGCCAAGAGTCAAGTTATTCAGTACTCATTGAGGGAAACTCCAAATATTTTTGTTTTTATGCATATTTCCCGATCTACATGGGATACAGTGGAGAAATCTGCATGTACATGTGGCTTTTAAGCTAAAACCCACATATGTAAATAAGCAAGTTTTTTAAGGGAATTCCTTGGATCACCAAAGTATAATTCGAGCAAGGGGGGTCCAAAGAGTCTGCAGAGGGACATGGAATTTGATAAAAGTGTGATCTACAAATGTGGTAAAATAAACTATAACAGATGCCCCCTAATGTGTGATTATAGAGGGGTAACATGATGGGAGAAAAACATTATATCCATCCCAGAAGTGGAGTAATTAAGACCCAGGTGGAAAAACCAGCCACTCGTTAGTACAATACAATGTTAAATCTCAACATGTGACTGCAAATATACAATGTGGCAGTCTCAAATACATAAGAGTACAATGGCCATGAATAGGAATAATAGACATATGTCACGTGTGGTCATCGCAACATACAATATAGTGAACAAGATCTCCATAATGGATGAAGATATTTGATAAAACACTGGAATCTAGTCACGAGAGTTGACATCTCATGAATCTAGCATGATCAAGGAGGTAGCATATTTGGAGTGCCACCAAGATCGGAGGTATTATACACAAACCGCTACTGGTACATGTCCCATCATGTGAATAAAGGTGATGAGGTGGAACATGATGTTCCATCATCTGATTACCAGTCATTGATGTATACTGTTAACAGATGCAATATATCCCAATGATGATGAGAATGGTAATCAAGGTACAGAGTGCAATCAAACAAGTGTGAATATATGTGTTGAGGTCAAACACTTGAAAGAATCCATCGATCATGGGACATTGATGTATGCCCAAAGCTATCGATGGTGAGATGACCTCCCACTAATGACTGCAAGTCTCAAGGCCCTCAATGGAATCTAGAATCCTATTCCAAAATAAATGATCTAAATTCGATGGAATGGAATCTGTTGGAAGGAGGGCATTAATGCATCCCCCGTCAACCAACACAAGGTACCAAAAAACATTAGATAATTTGGAAGAAATCGGATGAACAATATGTGCATGAACCAATAACTATATCGGGAATGGCCAACATGCAAAGACAAGATAACTGAGGAATGATTAACTCAGGATAAAACTTCCTTCGAGCAATAGAATAAGCCAGATGGTGAATGATAGGAATCATAGTCTCAACATGAAAACTGGGACATCTCTATTACATAGGAGGCATCGACAGAGGCTCCATAGGGACAAGAAGAATAACAAGTCAGTGGAGAAAAATCAGAATAATGAGTACAACTCCTAAATTCATACTAATAACCCAACCAATGGATGGAATATATAGTGCTCTGTTCGAAGGAAACTCAACTCGACAACTGCCAAAATTAATATCATTTCCTGTCCGGATTTTTATGTTTTTTAATTTTTTGGACTTTTTCAGATTAGAAAGATTCGAAAAGAATAAAAGTACTTATAGTACATATCTAGGATAATACAAGTGTCGCGAGAAATCAAACTAGTTCCAAGCAATGGAACATACCTGTGCTCAATGCAAAGAAGCATGTGCAAGATAAGGAAACTCAAGGGGATGTCTCCTCTTGGTAACGAATGATCAAGCTACACAAGATATATGAAAGGCTATGCTTGGCTAGGATTGATACAAGCTTGGACTATATGGATTATAACTCTTAAGTGGGGAGCCGACATAAAGCTCAAAAAGGAAAGAAAACGCATGAAAAGAAAATACAACTTGATATAAACGGGAGTCCCTGTGGGAGATGACCATCATAAAGTTCAAGAGAGAATATGAGGTTCTCGCTCAAAGACATGGCATGACTATAAGGGATTCCCAGAACTAGGGGAAGAATCCCAGCATGGGTAGCAAATGACAATGAGGGATCTAACTAGGGCACCCATGAATATGAATGCTTTACCACTTATGTAATGTCACTTCTAGTATCAGTGTGATGGTTCCATAACATTACAAAGTGGTTTTGCACCTATAGTTAAGGAAACATGGTCATAAGGTGATGCATAATGCAGGTGGAAATGTGATCCTATCCTATATGCCAGTTCAAAATTATACCTATCATGGGCACGAGCAAGTCAAAGCCTCGTAGAGAGTGTACAAAATGGACCCTACATGACAATAATATTCATCCAAAATAGTTGGAAACAATCAGTAAAGAGTCCAAACTATAGGATATAGGGAGGATTGATCATGCCAACTGCATTCAAAGGAAATAGTGTAGTGTATGATTAAATTTGTCAGAACATTTGTCCCTAACTTTGCACAGATCGTCAAACCTCTTCAATACTTGGTAAATAAGGATTCTATACTCAAGTATTTTGATGTACAAAAGGATGCATTTAAAAGCATTAAGAAGGCCATTATGGAGGTTCCTGCACTGTTTCCCCCTAATTTTTCAAGATATTTTGTATTATGCACTTTTTCCACTGACATTTCATATGCTACTATGCTCTCATGGAGGAATAATGAGGACATTGAAATTCCTATGTCTTTTATGAGCTCTATGTTCAAATGAGCAGAATTGAATTATACACAGATAGACAAACAAGCCTATATTGTCTACAAGTCTGTGAAACATTTCAAGCCTTATCTGCTGAAATCGAAGACAAAGGTAATAGTCCTGTACACAACAGTAAGAAATGTGCTTATTCAGAAAGAGTTGGGAGAAAAAAGAGCTCACTGGATGACTGCGCTCCAGAAGTAGGATTTGGATATAAAATCTGCCAAAATGGTAAAAGTGCAGGGTTTATGCTTGTTGGCATCCCAATCCAATGTTCCAAAGCAGGAATGAAAATGTGTTCACGAAGAATAAATGTTGTCTGACACTATTTATGTCATTACTACTCGCTTGTCTGAATGGTAAAATGACATTAGATTTTATCTCATACATGGGTATGACCCTCCAACTCTTGACTTTAAAAGTGTAGGACTCTGAGACTCAAAGAAACACCTTACTAGTTTGTTGATAATGTGTTGTTTCGCAAGCATTATGATGGTGTCTTTCTCAGGTGCCTAGAAAAACCAAAGGTTGATAAAATTCTGGTTGATTTACATGCAGGGCGTGCAGGTGGACATTATTATAGAGAAACCATAGCTCACAAGGTATTAAGATCAAGATATTATTGTCCCACCTTGTCTAAAGATGCTTATAACCTTATTAGAAAGTGCAAACCATGCAAAAAATGTACTAGAAAATTAAACAATACATCTTTTCCTCTACAACCTGTTACTGTCCAATACCCTTTTCAGCAGTGGGGATTGGATTTTGTTGGTCCTATATCTCCTCAGTCCTCATTGTAGCACACCTATATTCTGAATGCAACTAATTATTTTACCCGTTGGGTGGAAGCAATCCCATTAAAGGTTGCTAACACTAACTCGGTCACATCATTCTTGGAGAGTAATATCCTTACCAGGTTTGGAGTACCCGACTCTTTGGTTTTTGACAACGCTTCTTATTTCAACTATATTGATATTACTCAGTTTTCCCTTGGGAAAGGCATACAGTTAAAATACTCTCTAATTATTACCCATAAGGTAATGGCCTAGCAGAATCCTCTAATAAGAATTTGATCAATATTCTTAAGAAGACTGTAGTTGATATCCATAGGGATTGGCATACTAAAATCTTCAATGCTTTATGGGAAGATAGGATAAATCCTAAGGTTTCCATTGGTAATTCTCCCTACTATTTGTTCTACGGAAAAGAAGTTTTCTTACCACCAAACCTTCTACTTCGATATTTACACATTGATCAGTCTTGTTCATAAGATCTTGAATCCTCCCCTTTACAAGATAGAATTGATTCCCTTCTTAAATTAGAAGAAGAAAGGGAAAGGTCCAGGAACAAGCTGCACCATCATCAACATTTGGTCACAAGGTGGTTTGATGATAAGTTGTCCACAAATCGTCAGTTTGAGATTGGGGATCTAGAAATCAAGTGGGACAAGCCCCACAAGGACAAACGAGACTACACAAAGTTTCAATGTTTGTGGTTAGGGATGTTCATTATTACAGAAAAGCTCGGTCCTAGTACTGTTTTCTTGCAAACGTTGGAAGGTGTCATTATCACCTTTCTGAGAAATGTCTAGCTCCTCAAGAAATATTTTCCTTGAGGTAAGTTTTACTTATTTGTACATAATGTGTGGTTTTGATTGGTTTGAATTGTTTTGATTGGATTTGGTTTGTTTTTCTTATCTTTATTTTACAAGACTTGATATAACCATAACAACTAATGCATCTTGGTAAAGCAGTTTATCCTAAAAAAAATTTACTAAGTATTTGGACCTTGATATGTCAGGAACTTTTATTTGATTTTGGGATAATATCCTTATGGGAAAGCAATTTGAAATCTATTTTTGTCTATACTGAAATCCACATTTATGATGATCATTATCTTTTTTGTTCTCATAAAAATGTGGAAGTTGTTTAGGACATTTTTTGCATTCCTTCTTGGTATTATGGTAATAATAGTGGTACATCTATATAGCTTCTCTAACCTTCAGGTTTCTTCTGATCTTACCCTTGTCACCTGGGAATGAAATAAACAAACACCTCAATGATTGCAAGCTGCAAGATAGGAGGTCTTATCACAAGCCATCCTATCATGTTCATAATTTGTGAGTGACATTACCATTCAACTGGTTCCTAAGATAGGGTAATGGCTTGCATGTTTGCATCCTATTTAATTTTTCTAATTACACAAGATTCAACTCTTTTTTCTCAATGACAGGAGGTATTATCACAAGCCGGCCTAACCATGTTCATGGATGATACTTGGCCTAAAATTACTGACAGATGGTTACTAGGCCATGGTAATTTATTTTGGTGTAAAAAATCAAAAGACAGGGACTCTCTTGACAGAGATAGCTTATTCAGTTTCCAGGTAAAATCTATATATGGAATTATTCTTGAACAAGACAGTGTTCTTGACACAATCGGGTTGATCTTATCAAAAAAAAGAAGAAGGAATTGTGAATACTTAGAATAAAAAATCCTATTTCCCAAGTGATTTTGGTTTGAGGATCATGACATAAACCCAAGGTTTTTCATATGAATAAACTCATCTTTAACTACCTATCACTAATATTTCTTCATAGGGATTTCTTAGTGCTCTTTACAGTTTTCCAATTTGTTGAGTCTTATTATCAATGATCATGGATGTGTGTTATATCAATTAAGTATTTTGCTCTACTAGATCTGGTTGTTTCACATTCGAGTTTACTATTGAAATCGACATCTTTATACTGACATGTTTTCTTTGAAATCCCATGTAAATGTAACCAGAGATAATTGCTTCTCCCCAACAAGTCGCCATTTGTTGCTTCCTGCAACAGATCCCCATTTTCAATCATCAAAATAGGTCCCCCCTTTGACTAGTTTTACTAGCCATTCATCATTTAGGAGACTATGAAGCTATAAGTTCTTAGTTGTTTTGTTTGGATTGAATAATTTTATTCAACAAACCTTGTTTTTTTGTATTTTTTGGGCTTTTGTGATTTATTATCTATTTTCAAACTTCTGTTCAAAGTTCCTGATTCCCTGCTTCTGAAATCAGTAAGCGAAAATCCCTTTTTTGGAGGCATGTTGAAGTCTCTTCTCCGATTTCCGTCTTCCAACATTTCGGATTCCGGAATCTTATGTTTTCTAATAAGGAAAATTATATGTTTCAATTTCTAACATCCTATTTTCAAGTATCGAAAACCAGAAAATCCAGTTTTGAATAAAATTGAAAGTCGTTGTTCTGATTTCCGATGTTCCGATGTCGTAAACCGGAAAACCTCGGTTTTTTTAAAGTGATTTGGAATTTTCCCGAGTTCCGATTTCTAAAATTTCAGATCTCGAATTTCGAGAAAATCGGTTTTGATTTATGGTTTATCTACTTTACCTATTTTTTATTTTTGATTTTTGGGTTTTCGGTAACCAGAAACTCCACATCCTTCCTGGATGAATGTTAGTTTCCTGATTCCCGAGTTTTTACTTTTGAAAAATTGACAATCGAAGATCATGAAATTTGGTTCTTATTTAAATATTGTATCCTATTCCACTTCCTTGATCTCAGTAGTCCATGCATATGAAATCGATGGTCCAGATTCATTTGGCCATTTGGTTTTGGGGTTTTAAAGTTTGAAGTTACGAGTATTTTTTTCCATTTTTTCTCGTGCTTTTTTGTTGTGCTCAGGGTTTTTACTATGCATTTTCTCTCTGTCGGTGTGCATGGACCTATGGTTTTCTGAGTGTTTTCACCAGCTGACCATTTTTTTTCTGGTAAATTTGAACTCATGTCATTTTTAGACATGGTTGCTAAAATCCAACTAGAGAAGGCATCTTCCATGACCAGGAAGATCAGATCTAAAGCGTCTCTTTAAGAGCATAAGAATAAATATCCCAATGCCATTGCTTTCACTGACACCAGTAGTCGAGTGTATGATACCCTATATCTAGATTGGTCTAGAATTTATTCTTTCTTTTACAATGATGGATTTTCCTCTGTTGCTCACGACCAACCTATTTACCACCATATTTGTAATTCTTGTCTCCATTGCATTGTTTCCTGACCTCCATTAATTCCTTATACAGACCCTGTTAAGTGGGAATTGGATCATGTCGACCCTAAGGAGCGCAGATTTTGTGACACAGATAATACCGTGATTGCTTCATTACATCCTGAGGTATTTGCTAGGGCTTATGCTTTGGGCCTTCCAAAACAAATTTTCACGTCAAAGTTTTTTGATGAAACCCTCTCCAAATTCAATTATGAAGAAGTAGTGAAGTCATGGTTAGAAGACCCAACATTAGTTATTCTTGCTTCACTTTTGACATATCCAATTTCCTGGTTTAGAGAACCTTTCTACTTAATGGAAGCCATGTTTTGCAGGTTATATGGGTTGCCAAATTGTTCCTCGTTTAGACCACAGTGGGTTCCTATGGAACACCACATTTTGCTTACAAGTGATTCTTTCAATTGGGCACAAATTCTGTCCTATAATTTGTGAGATGAAATTGAGAAGTATCAGAAAGCCTGGAAAACCAAAAGGAGGCCTTCTATATGTCTGGTTTCATGATGGATTCTTTCTATGTGTCGTCTTATTTCCTGGCTTTGAATTGGTATTGGAGCGAAAAATCTCTTCCTTTTCATATATATTTCTCTGATATGCGGGACGATAACTTCATCCCTCAGGTTTATGAGCTCTGTGACCTATTTCCTAGGTCAATGTATTTTAAAATTTTCAAAGCTGATGATCATGCGTTCTCTTTAGGTGCTATGGAACTAATTTAAGTGTATGGCGACTGGTGTGTAGGAGAATATTTATCTTATATAAGAATTTGGGGTAGCAATATAGTCCACTTTCTTCTTAGGATAGCTCCCAACCTCATGGTACTACAAGAGTTTTCCTATCAGACTATCAGCGATGGGGTTTTTCCTAAGTTGACCAAACATAAGAAGAGAGCTTGGCCCAAGTTTCCTGTGACTCTTGGAAACCTTACGCTACTGAATCCTATCCATGCATCCTTGCTAGGAAAGGAGATTTCTGTTATGAACTTGGGGGAGGCATCCAAAATAATGCATGGCCCAATGGATTATTTGGCTAATCTCTTTTCTCATGAGAACATTACATTTCATTATGTGCATGAAAATGACCCCGATGATTCTATGTTTTGAGAAGCTACATATTTTCAAGAAGCAATGAATAATATCACTGATCCAGATACCAAGTCCCATCTGTACAAGTACCAAAAGGATCTCAAGATAATAATTCTCCGTGAAAGATAAGATAAAATTGAGATAAAGCAAAATCTTCAGAAGGAGAAAACATAAAAATAAGCAAGAGAACACACTGCAAGTTTAGTTGCTTCCCTTGCTGCTCAACCCAAGGACAAAGGTAAAGGTGTTCTTGAAGGACCATCTAGTCCTCATCTGGCTTCGAGGGAAGATACATTGCAGAAAGGAGAAGAATTCAAGAGGAATCTTGAAAATATTAGTTTCCAACTGCAAAACCATATAGAGATGGCTGAAACAAAACCTAAGAGACAAAATATTGAAGTGAGATCGGAACAGACTCAAATGCAGGAAGCACCCACAATATAAAATCTCATTCCTTTGCTATCTATTGTTAAGAAAGAGCAAGAACTCCTGCAAGTTTCTTCTACACAACAAGTAATTCATTTAACTTGAACACAGACTGAAATTCAAGATGTGCATAGTGATCTGGAACATGAAGAAGACCTTACAACTTTCCTAGAAAATATTTTGAATACCCTTTTGTCATCCACTCGTAATATCCAAAATTTTCCCAATATGTTAGGTTCGTCATCTTCCCAGCAATCCTTCTCCGAGATAAATATTTCATCAATTATGATAGAAACTATTGGAATTATTACCATTTTAGTTGACTCACCTATTCATACTTCTCCTCCTCCTCTTTCACCACCTCACCCTATCACAATGTCCCTAGTTTCCCGACCTCCTCAGGTGAACACTTCTTCTCCCTCTATGACTTTCTCTTAAAGAATTTTTGCATACATATAATTATTTTACATCCCTTACTTTTACCTCTATTTCTGCTACCATGAATATCCCTCCCCATAGTATAGAAATCCCCTTAAATCAAACCCATATTGATTCTCTATTTACCACCCAGCAACAAAACACTTCATCGTCAGAAGTGATGGCATATTTTGGAGAGGATGTTGTGGTATCCATGGGAAAATATTGTTGGAAAAAAAAGGAAAAAATTGTGATAAAGAGGGGATCGAAGAGAGCCATGGATAGTTTAGTTAAACATATTCCCTCCCTTAATCAGATTATTTGGAATTCAAATACAACTGATATCTAGCAAGGGGTAGCAGATACAATAGCTACCATGGGATTTTTTGTAGGTGAAAACTTTAACTCAGTATCACAATTGAGTTTGGCTATTGGGGATAAACAAAAGGAACTACAGAAATCCAAACTGGACTTGGTAGCAACAGAGCAGAGGCATGAACAAGAAATGGACCAGCTCATAGCAGTGGCAAAATAAATATGAACAACTTAAGCTACAACTTGGGAATGAAGATGTTCTAAATCAGCAACAAGAAGAATAGATTTTCCTTATCAACCAGCAGTTGAAAGATGCCCAGCTAGCCTCAAAATCCTCCTCCTTTCTAGATATGATACTAGAAGAATTCAAACAGTTGCTTTGTAGGGTGCATCAAGAATTTTGAAAGGGCATGGTAGATCTGTATACTTGTTTTAATGAGATGAAAGGGTTGTATGAAGAATTTTATAAGAATTCTAAAACCCTTGAAACTCATCATGATCGTATGAGGAAGACATCCATGGCTTCTAAGAAAGTAACAGGTTGGCAGAAGCACATCAAAGAAAACATGCATGACATATTGATCTTGGACAAGCTGCATGCTAAAACAGTGGAGGTTGTTATTGAGACGTGGGAAGGTCTCTGTGACTCAGTGGAGGATTTGATCCAAGAATGACAGAAAAATTGTGAGACAAGGTGGACCAATGCTAAAGATTTGCTAACCTATTTGGACCTGCCCATTTTGGAACCTATTAGTTAGGCACCCTTGCCGAAACTTCAACTGGAATAGGTGGAACAACATTTTGATGCTGAAAAGGAACTAACCCAACAAATAAATATCGTCACAATCCAAGAAATCAGGAGGTGGATCAAAGTTCCTCATGCTTCGATAGCTCGAATACAGGTGTTCGTGAAAGAGTGGAAAAAAGTTAAAAATATGGAGATTTCCTCCCAAATTTGTAAAATCGAAGTCCACTTAAGGCATGCCCATTTCCAGAAGATTGATGAACTAATGGACCTATATTCCAAGTGGCATTCCTCCCTTGGCCAATCCTAAACCCGTTTGATTTTAATCCCACGTTTTGGGAATATTTATTTTCTTGTAAAATATGTTATCTTATTTAAAGGATAGATTTTTCTAAGTAAGGGTTACTTTTTAGAGAAAAGGATTAAGGAATACTTTGGAGACAAGACTACTCTAAAACATAACCGGGAATTTTGTGGTTTTACTCTTTTGTAATGTTTTGTAGATTAATAAAATTGTAGTTATCTCATTTTATGTTTCATGGTTTTTCATCGAATGTGTTTAATGAATTTTAGTCCATCTCCTAATCTTTTTGGCTTACTGATTATCAGATCTCTTTTATGCATATGTTGGTTCTGATATTGATGTTTTTGTGTTGGGATAAATATATGTAATGTGTGTCATGTGAATGTGTTTGTTTGATGTACATTTACTTTATATCACTAATGAAGGTTATTAATCTCTAGATATTGATTTGTGAATTAATATTGTCTCTGGGATTTGTTCTGTATCTCTAATACTTCAGACATAATACTTGGCAATTTTATTTGATGAGTTAGTCTAAAGATAGTTGAAAGGAGTAATCTTGATTTACATGTTTGTACATTAAGTAGTTGTTCTCTTTCATCTGCTAAATTTCACAACAATCTTATTTCCAAAACATTACCTACCCTGCTTTAAGTGTTCTTAAGCAGTTAGTTGGAGATCAGTCCTTTTATCTTTCCTGTTCTCAATTTTTCCTCACAGAAGATCTTCTAGATCTAATAAAAACCTTGTGCTAGTGGAGGCCTCGTATCCATAGGATTTAGCCATTTAAAACAACTCAAGTATAGAGTCTTCTCTGCGTGATAATGATTCAAAGCCTTTGGTTGGGTTATCTCCTTGCGTTGATTGCCTTGTAGAATTTCCGAGCTACCTACACATCGGTCCTATCAAAATTACCAAATGACAAAGAGGGATCTAACTAGGGCACCCATGAATAGGAAGTCTCCATGACTTATGTAATTCCACTTCCTATATCAGTGAGATGGTTCCATAACATTACGAAATGGGTTCACGCCTATAGTTAAGGATACATGGTCATAATGCGATGCATAATGCAAGCATAAATGTGATCCTATCCTATATGCCAGTTCAAAATTATACCTGTCATGGGCATGAACAAGTCAAAGAATCGTAGAGAGTGTACAAAAAATGGACGCTACATGAAAATAATATTAGTCCAAAACAATTGGAAACAATTAGTAAAGATTCCAAACTATAGGATATATGGAGGATTGATCATGACAACTACATTCAAAGGAAATAGTGCACTGGATGATGGGACATAAGAAGGATTTTAAGATGGAGACCCAACGTTCACGTATCCATTTCCACCCCCATGGGAAGGAACACTGGTGTTAATACCATACCAATGGAGTGAAAATACTCCACAAATGGAGTAGAATATGGAATATGACCACTCCCAAATCTATGAGCAAGGTAAGGGGATGTGGTTCCCCCCAGTCCAACACTAGGGTCCGCACTAGGACTTGCAGTGGGTGATGAGATACTAGTAGTGATATCGAGAATTACAAACATGAAAGGACCCGAACTCAAGAAAACATAAATATACTTAATTAATGGTGATACCTAAATCCAACTAGTGCACAAAGAGTACACACCTAAGAAAATCTAAGCCAAGTACAAGAAAGCCAAGAGGGAGGATAAATGAGCTCCCAAATGTAGCAGTTATGCCTCTCCTAGGCAAGGCCCGAGACTCCCATATACTAAAAGTGAAGGTTCATAACCAATTATATCAACCCTCGTCTTCAATGCATAAAGCGACTGTGTTTTCTGACCTCTACTTGGACAGGACACTCACAGAATAACCTCTGCAAGTACCCCCTATGGTACCTAGGTAAGGAAACTAAGGTCACTCCAATATAACCAATGCTCAGGAGAACAGTTGAAGGTGGGATCTACCGTATGGGCAGGGTAAAAAAGCTTGAAGTTCGAAAGCACCAAAGTTACCTCAAAATCCCCCAAATATGAATAATATCTTGGAAGTATATTTGTCGCTACACAGAGAGTGGAAAGGGGATATCCCCACCACAAACATGTACGTTTCCTCGTGCTTATCTCCTATGTAAGAGGAGCCTCTTAAGAACACTAATTATACCAAGGATTTCTCTCTCTCACCTAGATAAAGACCTAAATGTTTTGTTTAGCAGTCTTGGATAAATTTACTCACAAAATCCTATACCAATACTCTAAAACCTAAGCTTGTTTATGCACCACTATCAAATAAAAAGTGTATTTCATTTTAAATTGAGCGTTTATTTTAAGATTGTGATTAATCAAATAAAATGGTAATGCAACTAGTGATGTTATGACTGGAAAAATGAAGTAAATATGCACACCTAAGAAACAATGCCAAGTGCAAGTTGTATTTAATGATGAAAATGGGGTATGCCACTACATGAGATGCATAAAAATTCATTCATTTCCAAATGGCAATGCAGTCCTTCCTATATGAATGTATAAACATAATTTTCATCCAATCAATCCAATGCAAGTACCTCCTTAAATCCATATGTGATATGCAAGTAAGAATGCAACTATATAATTATTTTGTATTTTCAATATAAAAGAATGAAAATGCAAGAAAATTCATTAAAATTCTCGATCTCTGCAACAAGCATAAAACACAATCCAAGAAAGACACTGAGGCAAAAATACTAATGCACTAATGGAAAAACCAAAAAGGAGATAAATGACTAGAAGTACTTTCAAAGAAAAATCAATGAAAAAGGGGTCTTTGGTCATAAAAGAAGTAGTGAGCAAACAACATCAGTACCCAGGAAGACCCAACCACACTCACAACCCACCCAAAAAATTTCCACATCAAAAACTCAGCCAAAAGGGAGCATGTACATGACTGTTCAAAGAACAATAGAGTATGTACACGGTGAGGTAGAGGAAATCCCACGTATATACACATCTGTACATACTATGACCCACGTATATAGAGAAGAAAGTGGTAAAAAGAAGGACAAGGGTCAAACCACTCTATGGGAGTGTCAATGGATGCACATACTACTAAATGTGACACATAAATTGGGAGAAACAAAGAGAATTTCAAGCACATCGTGCACCCAAACCCCAAAGAAAAACATGGAACCTCCCAAGTAGAGTCGCCTATTCTGTTTCAGAGAGAAAATTCCTATGGCTTGGAATAGACCAAAACAGACTGAATGACACCAGAAATTAATCCATTTCAATATTCAAAAGAGATAAATGACTCTAACACTAAGGGATACTGAACATACCTTACTTCGGATGGTTGTAGTAGATCACCCGTTGAGATTTTCAACCACGCTTGCACCTACAATTCATACTCAACAACAATGAACCAAAAAGGAATGATATATGTTAATTGTTATGCATACTCTAGCATATATAAATCCAACATGTATAATCAAATATAACCACATCCATGGATAAAATATTCATAGTCATACACATGCAATGGATGAGAAATAGATATTTCTATTAATAATGAACATATATAACAGTGACAAACTCTGTCAGCACCTCGTCGAAACAAAGAAAATGAGTCCTCCATTGCTTCAATCCTCCAGCTCAATGGAAATCTTACAAAGAAATGGAAAGGTTGGGAAGAGCAGCAATGTGTGATCAAAAGGACAAAGGGATGCAAACTCAAGCATGTATGAATGGGGAAACAATAAACTATAGTTTCCTCGCTCTCAAATGTTCTCCTCCTCTAATGCATCCAAGAGGCTCAATATATAGCCCTTCGATAGTAAATGAAGGGTCAGGTCAGAGCATTTTCAAGAATATGTAACGACAAGAGTCAAGTTATTCGGGACTCATTGAGGAAAACTACAAAAAAAAAAATTATGCATATTTCACGATGTACATGGGCTACAGTGGACAAAGATAAATGTGCATGCGGATTTTAAGATAAAAATTGTGTATGGAAATAAATAAGTGTTTTTAAGGGAATTCCTTGGATCACCAAAGTATAATTCGAGCAAGGGGGGTCTAAAGAGTCCGTAGAGGGACATGGGAGGTTGTAAAAGTGTGATCTCCCAAGTGTGGTAAAATCATCTATAACATCAACCTTAATGGTAGGGTCATTATGGGGATTCATCATGTGTAAATGCTGTCGAACAAGTCTAGAATTAGGATAATTTTTTATTTCATGCTCAACAATATGAGGGTCTTTTCCTAGAATTTCATCATCTAAAAAACAAAAAACTTCACAAAACTCTTTAAAAAGCTCGGTATATGCCCTAATATCATTAGGAGAGAAATTCACCCCAATGTACATGTTCTCAATACTACCGAGAGTCCAAGAAATGTGGATAGAAATTGTAGGTGACAATTTATCCATGTTCCCTTTATCATATATACCATGAGTGCCTAATGGGATCATGGGACTACCAACCTTCTTGCTAAGGGTCGACCTAAATTTTCCATGCTCAATCTATTCAAGCTATGGGAGGAAATAAGAGCGATGGTGCAACTCCTCCCATGGTTGTTCCAAACCAATCATAGCCTCAAGAATCGCTTCATCTGAAGGAAAAAAATCATCAAAGCAATCTTGTGAGTGTGATGATACAACTACCAAAGTAGAAAGTGCAAAGGTGTCTTCCTCCTCCGTCTGCGAAGAGGAAGGACTAGGCCCTATAACGGGATCAAGAGTAGCTTGATAAGAAATCTCCACTGTAGATAACAACATCTACATCTTAGTAGGTATAGTGTATTCATCCAAAGTACTTAGAAATGGAAGATTCCAAGGGTCCACTAAATACATAGTTCGAAAAGGGACAAAACTCGAAGATGATGAAGCACTACCAAGAGTGGAATCAATGGTCAAATTGGTGTTGTGATATTAAAGGATCCCATTAATGAAAGATACATTCCAACACCAACATCCTTAGTGGTTGGATGATAATTATCAATGGCAGGGATGGTGGATCCTGATGATGCGATGAAACTAGAACTATCAAACGACGTCTGATCAATCGTGACAATCCGATCGTCAAAAGGGAAGCAAATAACATAGAAGATAGAAGACACAATCGGTTTCATAACATAGATCCAATTCCAAACTAGTAAAAGGTTATAGTCAACGGGTGCATCAACCACCTCAACCTCTATCGACATGATCCTCCTTCTCAATTGGACCTAAAGAGAAGGAAGTATTCCATGTGGTCGAAAATATCGTCCATGAAATGCAGTTAACATGGTTTTGTATTTAGACAACGTGGGTGAGCCAAGGCCTTTCCCACAAGACAGAGACATCACTAAGCTCATAGTGCCTTCATCAAGTACCGTACATTTGATCGTGTTTTTCATACACTCCACATGGATTAATAAATCCACATGGTAAGGAAAGCGAGGCTAGACCTCGTGGGTTTCAAATCTAACTATAGTGGAAGGACTAGAATCAACCACCCTGATCGTAGGAAACAAAGCTCTCCTATGTGAAGGAAAAGTATGAAGGACTTCGAGAGATGATATCACATAAGGAGTTTGACCCGAATCCTCAACAGTAGAATAGAAATGGGAGGATCAAGTGTTAGTATTGTGGTCCGAGCAATTTAAGACTCCCTAAATAATGCGAGTTATTTTTCCAGGTTTGTCAATATGCAAAGCATTCTTAGGGGGTGTAGGTTCCTTACCCAATTTGGGTTTTGACAAACCGTAATATTTCTTGTGGGTCACAACATTAGCAGCAAACATCATGTTGATACAAATGTGGCCACTTTCAGCATTTGGCAGGTTTTGATGCCCACAAGAAGCATTTATGAAGTCCACATTCCTTGAAGACATATTTTGGTTATGTAGTGAAGGATTCGTTAACATAGTTCATCTCTGTGCAATGAAATTTGAGGCTTCATCGATACAAAGGCACAAGTAAGTGAGGTGATCTCCCCTAAAAATCTTGCAAGGGAAATTAACCTTTTGTTTAGACTTCTTGTCCCCCCTAACATCACTTCTGTTCTTTTCATCGTTAGAGTTCTCCCTCCTATTCCCACATCTCCTATTATTTCTTCCCTTCTTCTTATTCTGTCTGGGCTACTAGTTACCCTTCTGGTCCTTCGAATGTACTGAAAGCACATCCACCATTTGGGTGGGATTGGATGAAGTCGTAGCTTTTCCGGTAGCAGGCTGGTTAATAGATAAATTCCTCATTTGATTCATAACATGTTCTATGAATTTAGTGCTTGTCATTAACATGTGTCCTAGGTTGAAAATTAGGCTCAACATTTGACTACAGGGTATTAGCTATAATCTCATACAAGAGGCGAGACTGAGCGTAAATCAAGTCTAATTGTTGAGCTCAAAAATAGCATGTTCCTCATTCATAACTACGGACATCGGAACATCCTTCACTATATAAGGAAATAACAACTTAAGGAACCATTCCAATAGAAACTCAGGTGGAATTTTGGCCTTAATCAACCTATTCTGTCTATGCCACTCGTGAATATGATCATAAATATGTGTGGCTTTGTCTTGTCGAAATGTTGACAAGAGTTCGGTCACGAGTTTGGTACCGGCATTGTAACACACCTGTAGTTGAAATTGGTTCAAAAAGGTCATGGATAGATCATTAAAGGTCTGATATGTGCCCATAGGAAACTCTATATACCATTTCACCGCATGTCCCATGAGGGTGCATTGAAACAGGCGCAAGCAAACTGAGTCATGATTCAAATAATTCGAAGAGAACGATAGGTGGAAAGTGGTAACATGCTCTCTAGGGTCCTCACCATTCTTACCTTCAAACTTTGAAATGGCAGAAGGAAGCTTAGCGGGAACAACCATCCAAATCGGATCGTGAGAAATTGGATCATTGGTTAACTTCAACAAGTGAGACATGTTCAATGTAGCTATGAAAGGGATCCTAGGTTGTGCCATTTGGTTCCAAACTACCTGACAAGATTGATTCATATAGGGATTATTATTGTAAATACCATGGCCTGAGCTAGTCGGGTAATAAAATCTTCCTACTTGACCCATAAAAGGATACATGATAATATTATAATTCGGTACACCATGAGACTGGGGTGCTATGTAACCATAATTATAGGATTGATAAAAGGGTTTCCCCCAGATACATAAGGATGAACATAACCTCTAGACACAACATTACCAATAGACAAGGGAACACCATGGCCAGAGGAAACACTCCATCCTAAAGGACCGTGCATGTTATGAGGAGGATGTGTCATGAGAAAGGAATTTGATGGAATAGGTGTAGTGTAGAATGGAGCATAATTTGGAATATAAGATGTACTTCCAATGTTCACATGTCTAGGGTCACCTCCATGAAAATGAATCCCAGTATTATACCTGGATGAAGGGTATGAAAATCCTCCCACAAATGGTGCGAAAGGTGAAATATGACCACTACCAAACCTATCAGCATGGAAAGGGATGGAAGTTCCCCCAGGAACAACACTAGGGCCTACTCCAGGATCGACGATAGATAACAAGAAAGTTTCAGTAAAGTCTGGCATGACAAATATAAAGGGAATGGAGCTAAAGGGTACATGGTGAGTCTCACCACTCAACATTCCTGAGGCAGACCTCCGATAAGCAGTTTTAATTCTGTAACCTGGGGTTGTGAATTGAAGGAAACACCTCTCCCATGACGATTGTTTTCAACTGGAGTACCACATCTACTAAATGCCACATTCCCCATTCCATAGGATGGAGAAGGAGGGACCTTTGAGGTATCATATGTATGAATCATGATGAGACTGGTGTGTGGATCAAAGTGTGTATAAGTTCACCTAGAACATCTAATCCTCTTCTGTTGAAGAGGGGGAGACCCACAAGGACAAATCCATTCTAAACGTTGATATCGATGGAGCGTCAAAACCCGATCCACGATGAATCCACAAATTTAAAAAGAATAAACTAAGTACGAACCCTATAGAAAACTAGCGCACAAAGACCACACTCCTAAGATAATATAAGCCATATGCAAAAAGGCCAACAAGGAAGATAAATGATATCCCTAATGTAGTAGGTATGTCTCTCTTAGGAGAGGCATGAAACTCTCATACACTACAAGCGAAGGTGTGTAACCAATTACAGTGGCCCTCAGATTCAATGCATAAAGCGACTGTGTTGTCCAACCCCTACTTGGTCATGACACTCACAAAATAACCTTTACAAGTACCCCTTGTGATACATAGGTAAGAAAACTAAGGTCACCCTAATATAACCAATGTTCAGGAGGACAGTCGCAGGCAGGATCTACTATATGGGCAGGGTAACAAAGCTCGAAGCTTGAAAGCACCAAAGGTACCTAAAAATACCCTAGATACAAATAAGATCCTGGAAATATATCTGGCATTTCAAAGAGAGTGGAAAGGGGATATCCCCACCAAAAATGTGTGCGCTACCTCGTTCTTAACTCTTGTGTAAGAGGAGCCTCCTAAGAACACTAATTATATCAAGGATTTCTCTTCTCACTTGGACAAACTCCTAAATGTTTTGTTTTGTAGTCTTGGAAAAATTTACTCACGGCACCCTATTCAAAGACTCTACAACCTAAGATTTTTGGTACACCTCTATCAAATACAAATGTGTAATCAATTTTAAATTAAGTGTTCATTTTAAGGGCCGTGATTACTCAAAGGAAATGATCATGCAACTAGTGATGTTATGACTCAACATTGAAATAAATATGCACACCTAATAAACAATTCCAAGTGCAATTTGTCTTTGAATATGAAAAATGGGTATTCCACTACATGAGATGCATAAATTCCTCTTCAAATTCCAATGCGACCATTCCTATATGAAAGCTTGATCACTATTCAACTAAGAAAACCTAATGCAAGTACTACTTTCATGCACATGCATAATGCACAAAACATGCCAAAGATAAACTATTTTTTTATTTTTGTAATGAATGATATGGAAATGCAATAAAAAGGACTCTATAACTCCCATACCATGAATCAAGTATCAGACACAAGACAAGAAAGAGACTGAGATAAAAAGGTCTGGTGCACTAATATCAAAACAACAAAGGAGAAAAATGACAATAACAACTTTTAATTAAAAGGCGAAGAAAAAAGGTCTCTGGTTAAAAATAGAAGCAACAGACAAACATAAAAGGCACCCAAGAAGACTCAGCAACACTCAAAACCAACCCAACATATTTTAAACATCAAGTTCCCACTAAAAAAGAGGGGCATATGTGACTGTTCACAGAAAAGGTGCGTGTATACGCAACTATAAGTGTTACAGCTCATGCGTATACATGACTGATACTTCTATGACCCATGTACAACAAGAGGAAGATAGTAGAAAGGTAATTTAATATCCAAATCACTTAAATAGGATATCAATTGGATAACACACTTCTAAACATGATGCAAAAACATCGAGAAACAAAGATAAATTCAAGCACATCATTCACCCAAACCCTAACAAACAAGGAAAGTCCCCAGTGGAGTTGTCAATTCTGTTACGGAGAAAACTTCCTATGTCTTGGGGTAGACCACAACAGAGTGTATGACACCAAAAATCAATCCATTTCCATATTGAATAGAGATAAACAAATATATCACTAAGGGATAAAAGGTGTACCTTATTCTAGACGATTGTAGTGGATCCCCGTTGAGCTTTTCAATCACACTTGCACCTACATTCCATTCTCAACACCAAGGAAATAGACAAGCATGATAGATATAAAGTGTTAGACCTACTATAGCATATATAAAACCAGTATGTGTAAATTGAAGCAACTACATCCATGGGTAAATAACATTCATAGTTACACACATACAATGGACGAGAAATGGATATTTCTATTAATTATAAACATAGATACAAGTGAAAAACTATGTCGAAACCTCTTTGAAATCGAGAGATCGAGTCCTCCACCACTTCAATCCTCCAAATCAATGGAAATATCATAAGACAATGCCAAGATTGGGAAGAAAATCAATGTCTACTCAAAAGGACAAAGGGATGCAGACTCAAGCATGTATGAATGGGGCACAAATCCACTATAGTTTCATTGCTCTCATCATTTCTCCTCCTCTAATACATCCAATAGTATCAATATATATCCCTTCAATAGGAAGTGAAGGGTCGAGTCGCAGCATTTCTAGGCATATGGAAGTCCAATAGTCAAGTTATTCTTGAATCATTGAGGAAAACTCCAAAATATTTTATTTTTGGGCACATTCCCGATGTACCCAGGTCATAGTGGGACAAACTTCATGTACACACGAGATGTAAGATTTTGATATGCGTAAAGCAATAAATAGGGATTTTTAAAGGTATTTCTTGGAACATCAAAGTATATTTTGAGCAAAGGGGGTCCAAGGATTCTGCATAGGGACATGGAAGGCCATAAAGACATGATCTACCAAGTGTGGTAAAATCAGCTATAACAAAAACCACAATATAATGGAAGATCAATGACCTTCATCAAAATATCCATTTCAACCATTAGCAATGTTAGCATACATAGTTGAAGTAAATCCATGCTTAATGAATTTCTATTAAAAATGTGCATCTTTAAAGGATGTTATGAGCTCCATCAATATCTAATATAAAAGCTTGGGAATTTTGATACATAACAATATAATTCTCTTCTCATATATCCATTTATCATATTAATTTCCACAATTTTAAATGAACATATGCCAATGTGTTTATGGGAGAGAATGAGAATATGAAATATTAACTACAAAAATAGTTAATATAAACTATGTTGTTAGTTATTGAATGAGGATAATCTCAACAAAGTGGTTGGCCAAACTTCTATTGAATTTTGATTATGAAAATTAACTCCAAGAAGGGGCTTTGTGCTAGGAATTGATACCCACCATGTGTGGTAATGCATATGAAAAATTCCTCTCATTACAAAATCATAGAGGATATAGAATCACAATCTATGAGGAAAATTCTATGATGACTGATGGTGGGTCACCTTGTTCTAAGTAAATCAAACCTATGTAAGGAAAGAAAGTCCTTATCCCATTGGATACTAAACTTAAAAAGTGAGATAGGATGTCTCTACCAATGATGAATACCTTGGTACGAATGACACATTTTTCACAATGTTGGGGTTATAATATATTTATACCGATGTGATGGGAATATTCTAGAAGAAATCCAAGATATATGCTTCTCAGGGCATAACGGTTGGTTTGAAAGTATGTATTATAATAAGTGGAAACAAGAAGCCAAAAACCCAGTTTTAGACCATAAGACCATGTGTGTAATTGAAGAATGAAAACATTTTTCCAATACAATTCATTTAAAAATAATGTTTCTCCCCTCCCCCCTCCCCCCCGGCAATTATTCTCTTACAAAAATATGCATAAAAATGTGCTGGAAATTGAACCACCAACATATTGATATATGTATAAGAAATGTTTTATAAGCATGCTTTGTTGTGATATTTTCCCTAACTTATCATGCTATGATGAATATTTCTCCAATGGTTAGGGTTTATAATTCTTTTAACCAACAATCTACAACATTAGAATGATGGTAGACATATAAAACAAGAAAGGTCTCCCTTTTGTACACATCCCAATGCACTCTTTCCAACCTTTCAAATTTTGTGACATGTCAAATTTTGGCACTACTCTTATGATGTTTGGTATTGTACCCATATTTTGGTTTTATTTTGGTATAACATAATTAACCTCTAGTAATAACAATGATCCTTTAAACTTTAATGTTTGTGCAGCGAGAGTTGGATTTGCAAAACCTCATTGCATCCCTTATAAGATTTGAACTATGACATGTTCAGGCTTGTTAGAAACTTTAAACCCTTTTTACCATGTGATGGATTGTGATATATGCTCCTTTATGACTATCGTGAACACTTATAACTTTGTGAAGGTTGTGACTTGGTCATGTGCCTTATAAAGATGGAACTTCTCCAACAATGCACCATGGGTTGTATTGATATGTTTTTTATATAATTTTCTAATGATGAGACATGGTCATGCATATAATTATATTTCAACCTCTTGGAGGCCACAACAAAATCAAAATTGTTGTCAAATTCAACTTTTCCAAATATGTAAGCAACATAGTCCCATGCCCACAAACTTGAAACTTTCATTAGAGAAAATTTGGGTTCTAAAATGGGTGTACTAAGAAAAATATATAACTACAATGGGTCTCATAAGAAAAAGAAACAACTTAAATGGGACTCATAAAAAGACCCAACTAATAGAATTTCAAGAAAGAAGTCAACCATAATGGTTGACTTGGCATATTTGTCATAACGAAGACTACTCTTTTTTTTCTTCGTATTTTCAACATATCTCCCTGTGGTTTTTGTTGGGCTCCAAAAATTTCCTCTTTTCCATCATATAATACCATCATTCATAGCCTACATTCTCATATTTTTACAACATCATATAAACATTATTCTGCATCTTACTGCTAAGTATGACATTATTTCCTTATGGTTAATTATTATCGTTTTCCTATCTTTTTAATGATTAAAGATGTTCGTATCATGATTTTATCAATGAAGGGTTAAAATTTTTTGTGTGGACAAGTGTTTTACCCAAATCTTGTCACCAGCATGTGATAAAATCTCTAACACCTTTATTTTCCCTCAATCCCAAACATTGAAGTGAAAACAATGCTGTAGATGTTGATTCTACATATAAAAATCCAGCACCGCTCTTACCTTTAAGCTGATAAGCGGTACCTTATACAGCACCGCCTGATTCATTTGGAAGATAGGCGATGCCACCGCCTTTAACCTTTGTCTTTGGCATGGTTCTCACCTTGCACCGCTCTGTCATAAGGGAGTATAAGCGGTGGCCTTGGTAAAAAGTGAAAAAGAGAAGTTTTCATGAAGCTTCTAGAATAAAAGCTTCGTGGATATCCTTATCCCTACTCACCTGGGTCAGTTAAGCTCGAGATCCATGCTTTGGGGATCTCATGGCCACCTCACCCACCTATTTCTCAACCATTCCTATCCCTTTGATCCCTATAAAACTAGGCTCATACTCCATGGTCGAGGGGAGAAGGAAAAGAGTAAAGCTATGCTGCTGAATTAACATCTCATCCCTGATATCTCCAACTTGCTCCTCTATGCTTTCTAATGGATTGGAGTGCATAGACACTAAGGAAAAATGCTTGTAATATTTTTCATTCATATATTAATGCAAAGTCGATTTCTTTCCCATATATTTGTTGTGTTATAATCTCACATGTGTATTTGTAGCTAGGGTTTTCACCCTAGCTTGTGCTGATGAGCACCTACTAAGGAATCTGGAATCCTTAGTAGCAGTTCGATTAAACTAAAAATAAACTGGAANTTATTAGATTCCTTAGTCACTAATATGGATCTATGGATAGTTTTCTGGTATCTTTGATGTTGTTGTATGTTTGATGTGTTTTTGTAGGTCTTCCATCAAATATCTTATTCCAGGCATCCATAGCTTCTAGGGAAAGTATTCTGACCTAGTTGCAACTCATTTTTTCTGGATCTGAACCATTCAGACCAGAGGAATAGCTTCTGTCCACAGAAGGTGAAATATTCCTGATAACAAATATGGCAACTTCGCTGGGGATTACAAGCTTCAGTTGATCTGATCTTTCTCAGTCTTCAAACAATTTTCTAAATCCAAGATCCACTCTTCAATATTTTTAGTCAAATCTACCATCTGACTTAGTGAAGTTTTGGTTTGAAATCATTAGATCTCTTCATATCTGAACCACCTTGACTTTATATGTTCTGTATTACTGTTGATTCATCATTTTTTATAGTGTTTTTGCAACTTCTAACTTGAATCTTTCACTTTCCTTGTGTTATGTATTTTTACAAGAAACTGCTCATGTGTTGTGGGAAATAGGCAGTGCCACCTCCTGAACGCAGTTATCCATAGGAGGTGCCACCGCCTGAGTGAAGAAATCAAGAAGCGGTGCTGCATCAAAAATTGCTATGTCAGTGACCCCTTTAGGGCATTGCAAGGTAGGCCCTATTCCAGACCTTGTTTTTGATTTTTTACAAAAGTAGATTTTGGTTTTGCTTTCAGCCCTGTACTGTCAAGGCTTGTTTGTATAAATCTGAGTGATCATGGTTGGAATTTGTTGGTGGTAAGAGCTTGTTTGGTTGAAAAATCCAACAGTTAGGTTAGGCTTATTTATCATTCATTGCTTCCATGCTTGTTGGTTTTGATTGTGAAAGGAATAATTGAAAGTTTTGTTTCAGTTAGGTCTCTTTTCATTCATTGATAAATACTAAGATAAATACTGCTTGATCATTTCCTTGTTTTCATTTTTCCATAGAGTTAGTGGGAGACTTCTTTTATTCTTTAAAAAAAGTTTTTTTTTGTTGAGACCAGGTCATTGTTTTTAACGAGCTTAAGTGATTGGATCTATGATTAGCTTCATAAGCATTTAGGATTATGTTGTTATTTTGTCTCTTTTGCATCATTATCTCATCAAAAGAAAAAATATCAATAGTTTAAGTTAGATCTTTCCATGTTTTAGAGAAAAATTGAAAAAATAAATTGCATATGCATATTGAGTGTTGGTTGTTTTTCTTTTAGGAAAAGAGACTCTATCCCATCTGATTTCTTTCAAAAATTAGTTTAGAGTGTGTTTCTTGTTTTGTTTCTCGATTCAAGAGTTGTTTGAGAAATTTTTTGGTTTCAAAGAAAAATTGAAAAGAAAAAGAACCTCTCTCCTTCCCGTAATTAGGAATAATTTGAATGGTAAAGTGAATGAACGTGCATTTCATCTTTGCATGGTTGTATGTTTTCTGTCAAAATCTCATGCATTCACCTAACCATCCACTTTAAAATTAACAGTAGCTTTAATCCTAAAAATTGTATAGAAATTTGAGTGATAGGTTAAAGATGTGTTCGGGTGTCGTTAAATGTAGGAGCTATCGTTACTTGTCCATACTACAACCCGGGACTCGTGCGGTTCTTCCACATAATGTCGGTATATCAAACAGAATTTCACGTACCCTTGAGGTATATAGAAAGTTACTTCATGTACTCGATTGTATATCGGAAGGCCCCTTGTGAATGGTTGTGCATTAGACAACACTACTACCGATTTGAGCTCCCACGTACCTTGCGTATATTGGGAGACCCCACTAGGATACCCTATCCATCTAAGAAAAACACTTTGGCTATGTTGTGTGGAGAAATACACCAAAAACAACATTCAGGTAATTACTACGCACGTATGCTTGTGGTATATCACGAGTTGCACCTACTTGACAATCCTGGTGAGAGACCAACTATCTGAGCTCCTCCTATAATTTAATTTTTCTTGTTGGCCTGTAGCTTTGAGTAGGAGAAATTTTTTGTGTGTTATTAGTTTTGAGACCCTAGGTTAGTTTAGTAATTGATACCAATCTAGTTAAGTTTCAGTTGAGATGATACAGAAGGAATCAGGGCTTGCCACCCGATTTGTCTCCTGTTACAAGAGAAAGTCCAATGGAAGCCATCAACCAAGGAGCTGCAACTACTTCCCACCAGGAAGAAAATATAGTTGTAGAAAGTGGAGACCAATTCACTTCTTATATAAATCCCTTGGTTCAATAGCCTCCTATGGCTAATACTTACTTTCATCTGCATATGGAAGGTCGTACTAATAGTCCTGTTCCACCTGAGTATGGCTCAGATGCTTCGTTTTGGAGAACTTCTATGGGGTAGGACATTGCCTCATTTGGGGTAAATAGGCCCTCTCTTGAACAATATTCACTAGGTCAAGAAGAGTATAGACAAATCCAAGCCTCTATTCACCATGCACGTGATTTCCAAGAGAGAATGCAGAGATTAGATACAATATTAGCAACCCCCATACCTCATAAAGAACATATTTTGGCTCTTCTCTCCCGTAATATAGATCCTTGGCCTCTCGCTAAAATTAAACCTTCTTCTGATGGTCGTCCAGTATATGGTGAGACTTCTTGTAATCCAGGTCAAACCTCTAATTCCGCCCCTGCAACATTGAGTTCTAGGTCTGTCTCTATTCATCCCATGCTTTCTATGGCTAGGGGGAAACCTCCAATTCCAATAGTATCTATACCTTTTAATGTTAGGGGGGAATCCCTGGCGCAACCTATGTTACCCACTAATGGATCTGTTACGAATAATAGGAAAACCTCTATTGTAGGACAATCCACACTATATGTCCCTACCACCAACACAAATGTGGTGAACACCCCTTCAAGTTCAGGTCAAACCTCGGTGGCACAGCCTGTAGTTCATCAACACTCATGGGGTTATGGTTATCCAGCAAATCAAATGGCTATAGGAAATATGAATTATCAACCCAACCCTATAGGAATGTCTTATCTGGAATTCCATACCCTGGGAATACTTTTACACCATGGGGGAAACCCAACTAGAGGCTTATATGTCGACGATGGGAGGAATACCTATTCATACTGTTGGCAATGCTGGAGGGCCACCTTATGGAAGACCCCCTCCTAGTGGTCCTAGTGGTCCTGGGGGTTCTGGTGGCCCTCCTCCTAGTTGTCTTGGGGGTTTCGGTGGCCCTCCTCCTAGTGGTCCTAGGGGTTTTAGTGTCCCTCCTCCTGGTGGTCTTGGTGGTTCTGGTGGCCCTCCTCCTGGTGGTCCTAGGGGTTCCAGTGGCCCTCCTCTTGGTGGTCCTGGTGGTCCTAGGGGTTCTAGTGGACCTCCTCTTGGTGGTATTGGTGGTCCTAGAGGTCCTGGTGGAGCTCCTCATAATGGTCCTAATGGGACTAATAGTCTCGGTAGCTCTAGCGGCCCTAACCCTGGAGGTCAATATTTGGGAAGTACATCATCTCATTAGACATTTCAACAACCTGTATATCAGTCAACCTACGACCCTACTAGTGGTTACATGCCTTATCAATATTACTAGTACGTAGAAACCAATCGTTAGTTACCTTTCCTAGCAACTTTGGACTTACCCGATTTGTCCAAGTTGATTAATGACCCCATCCAACACAATCCTTCATGGCCTGGGATTCCAGTAAATTTTCCATCGAACATCCTAAAATTCAAAGGTAATCAGGGAGATGATCCCAAAAATCACATTATGACTTTCCATCTATGGTGTTCATCCAACTCCTTGATGGACGATTTTATTTGATTGAGACTCTTCCAGTGCACTTTGACTGGTACGGCCGTGAAGTGGTATATTGAACTTCCACAAATTTCGTTTGTGGATTTTAGTGCATTGGAAACTGTCTTCCTCACACACTTTCAGCTACCCATTCGTTATGAAATAGGTACATACCTTTTAACCTCTCTGCATCAAAATAGCTCCACACACATATCGGATCACATCCATGAGTGGAGAAGGTAGAGAAGGCTCATTAAATATCCTATCCCAAACCAACTCTTAGCTTATTGGTTTATGAAGTATTTGTTGCCACCTATTTCTCGAGATGTGGCTATGGGTGGTGTTGTCACTGAAGAGCAGGCTATTAGTCAGGATCGGTACCTAGATTTGGTGTATTCCCAGTATGGAACACTGTTTTACTTGATCCCTCAAGCTCCTCGCCCTAACACTGACACTGCTAAGCCACCTGTAGAAACTCCTGTTAATGGGATTGTTGGTTCAATCCAACCCTTTTCAGTAGCAAAACCTGCCAAGAAACCTAATGCTTCTGCTACTACTCCTTCAACTCCCAAGGTTTCCACCGAGGTGAATGTTATTCAAAGTACACAAACACCCAATAATAATAAAAATAAAGGTAAAGAAAAAAACAAACTGGAAACCAACAAGAGAACCTGAAACCTACAACCAATGAAAATGATAAAGGGAAGAGAAAAGAAAAATATCCATGTCTGCTGTGCAGAAGGGGATCACTTCACGAAGGACTGTCCCCGTTGTGAAGAAATCAATAAAAATTTTAAAACTAACCTTACGCCAGCAGTTCTCACTGATCCTTTCCCTTCTCGGCAACAACTGATAGACCACATGTCTAATCACAGAAATTCTAGTTCTTCAAAGGAAATTCTCATGATGTCCTTGGAAACTGTTAATTTACAAACTTGAAGTCAGAATTATGATAAACTTGCAGATAAAAAGGAAGATAATTCTTCTTCAGATATATCTCCCCCTACTGGTTCTCCCGTGTCCTTGTCTAATTGTCCCGTAACTATAGAAAAACCTAATCTTGACATGATTTTGTGTCCAGCCAAGAGTACTCTTAGAAAGTCTATTTTCAACCCTAGTGCCTAAGCTGCACAGTTTTACAATGTTGTTGAATATCTTGCTCAAGAACCATGTGCAATGTCTACCTTGGAAGTACTCCAAAGTTGTCCTACACAACTCAAAAACCCGTTAACCTCGTTAGGAGTCTTAGACTTGAGAAACACTAATTTGATTCATTTCAATGTCGAAAACTATAATTCTAGGTTGTCTCACCAACTCCTTTTTTCAAATCATGACGAAAGTAGTAGGGAAAAATGTCTTTAGAACTATCTTAGACGAAGGATCTTCAACTTCAGTTTTGTCCCTGTCTTATTGGAAAGCCCTTGGCTCTCCCAAGCTTATGAAATCACCGATGACCCTAAAAGCATTCAATGGATGAGATTTCTAGCCCCATGGTCTCGTACCAGCACTTTTGGTCGAGCTTGGGGGAAATTTTTTTTCCGTTCAAGTGGAAGTGGTTGATGCCCCTTTAGACTACAATCTCCTACTAGGAAGAAATTGGTTTTATGCCATGTCTGCTGTCGCTTCGATGGTATTTCGAACCCTCCAATTTCCACAGCTAGGGAAGATTGTAACAATTGACACTACTACATTTCGATCCAAAATCCGATGGAAAAATCCGACGGCGCGTGGATTTCTTTTTTTAAACTTACCAAAAATCACAAGGAATTTTTTTTTTTTTGTAAATATGGCCATAAGCGTCTCTTAAGCGACGGCTAGTCTCATAAGCGTCTCTTAAGCGACGGCTAGTCTCATAAGCATCGCTTAAGCGATGGCGCCTTTGGACTCGAAATGAGGGCCTTCTTGGGTAAAAGCCTTATGGAAGGTAGAGAAGCCCACAATGAATTTCTATTGCAATTGGACGAGCTCCAAGGTTAGATATGAAAATTGAATGATAAGGTTAATACCATTGCTAAAGATGCTAATGGCATTGTCTTTGCATAGATGGAGGACCCACCAACTCAATGTCAAGAGATTTCCCTAACCTCTATCTTTGATGATGATAAACCTATTTCATTTAGGATATGTTAATATTAATTTTATTATTATTATTTCTAGTTATCTTAGTTTGTTCACATGCATATCTAGATATTATTATTATTATCATACTGTAATTTCCACATACAATATGGCCAACTAGACCATGCCCATTAAAAATAACAATTTTATGTTTTGTACCTAGTCTGCAATTCAATGACGTCAATTTACTCATTCACTTGAAATATAGAACATGGTCCACTTAGGTGTCTAACATAAGCCTTGTAGTCTAGCATTTACTAATGATAAGGAATCTTTCACCTAAGATGCATGCCAAACTTTTTAACATAAGGATGTGATTGTAATGGATGGGTTTAACAATTCTGTGTTTTTTCACAAGAGGTTATAGGGTTAAATTCGGAGGGGTACGGTATGTATACCTTTGTAGTTGCATAAAGGGGGTTCTTTATCTCAAACAATGGATCTCATACATCAAATTGGAGCATGGCTTGACCGCGACCTTGAAAATAGATTATTATTATTATTATTATTATCACATATATTTGTCATATTCTTTAATTATAGTGCAACGTATCAAACCCGTGCAAGTTTGTTCATTTCCCATGTAAGTTATGTCAAGTAGTTAATTCAAATAATTACAATCATAAACGTAATTTAATTTTGAATGATACCACCATTTCATTCATTTTTATTTATTAAAATCAAATACGTGATTCTAATAAACATTAAACCTATTAATCATGATTCTATAATCTATTATTATAAAGAATGCACACAATTACAACCACCAAAACCCTATTACATTCACTCACCATAGAAACAATCCAACATCATCACCTTCTGAAACATTATCGACATTTCTAGAACCTTAAATAGTATTCAAGTTTACTTCAAGCGTTAGCCTTTACATTTTATAGTGGCGCCTCTAAGTGAGTCGTGAATTCATAAACTATTTTTCCATTAACTATTCAATGGTGGACTTTACTCCTTTCCTCCCACTCCATTTTGACATGTATAAGATGCATTAATCTATACAACTTCTCTTCTTAGTGGTAAAATAGTCAATTTATTTATGCCTACCATCACCTTCTCCACCCACCTATTCCATTATGCTCATACAACGCCTCCTCAAAATCTTCAAAAGATGTTTCATGTTTTTCCCTTGTTAGCCTAGTGCCACTAAATTGATAAAGGCTATTATAGTATATATTAAACAATGAAGGGACCAAACACACATATTGATTCTCCCTTAAGTCAACTCCATCGTTCATTTTCCTTTGATCAGTGATGATCCACTGGTGCATGACTGTTACCCTCTAAACAAAGGCGACAATTCTAGAATGGCCTAGAGTGCTTAAAACTCGAACTACTAAAATGCTTCAAGTTCAAGGTGTCATTTGGATAGAAGTAGTTGCACTCCAAAAACAAAGGATTGCACCTTTCCCAAATCCAACAGATCCAGAAAGGTCACTGGAGCAGTGGTTTTTATCTCCGCAATGCCCGATCGGGCTGGTTCCCGAACAGTTCTCAGGGCCTAGCTGCTTCGGACAGTTTTGAAGTGATTATGTGGTTGAGGAAGAAGTGGGTGGTCGTAAGAGAAGTGTTGACAAATGTTAACATTGCTTAAACCATTTGATAAATTAGGTAACGACCAATAATCTACTTGTGGTCACAATTGGATATAGGGTGACATTCCATAATGTTGATCCCTTAGTTGCAAAAAATGTTAATAATGATAATGCAGGGATATGGAGGAGTAGATTGTGCTTAGGTTTTAGGGGTGAGAATTTGACAATTCTTGCATAGATTAATCTCATGAATGTAGTGATGTGAAAAGAAAGCCAACAAATATCCCACATAAATGATCTTTTGGGTGATGGCCATTCTTGATAAATGGTCATTGTAAGCATCCCATGAAATATATTGAGAACTTGTTTGACCTCTTTCTGAGTTAGGAATTGACATGCTATGATGTCAACTCCTCATTGATACATGTTGCCTTTAAGGAGGAGGTAACAAGGACACTAATGATGAATGTCTTGATGGTCATCTTGAGAGATATGTGGATCAAAGCTCAGTGTGTAAAGGTAGTTCAAGATAATGTCATAACATGGGTTGTTCGATGCTATAACAAAAATATGCTTGTCAGGAGCAATACTATTGAGTGGTCATTGGATTACATGGGTAGGGAAGTCAGTGATGAAATCGATGAGGGACAAAGCTTTCTTATGTTTACATGTATAATTGAATAATTGTGTTCCTTCCTCTAATATTTCCAAATGGATAAGATTCTAGGTTCATATGGGTGAACAACTAAGTTTTATGTGGATTCGACTTCTTAGAAATAATTGGTGATGATCTATTAAAGGTGGAGGAGGAAGTTTAGATGACTAGGATGATGCATACTAGTTTAAATTCAAGTTTAGGTGACTATCATTAAATTATTATTTCTAAATATTATGATTGAATATATTGGGTTTATCCAATACTCCTTATACTGTCCAACATGCGGGGTCCTACCAGATTTTGCAGCGCCTCCTCCTATTAAACTTCGTGCACTTTCTCATCTTGAAATAAATATGAGCTGTCAGTTGGGTCCCTGCTAGATCTCTGTAATGTCCAAGTGGAATTTATTCTAGATATTGTAAAATGTTTAATGGGTTGAATGAATTGTTGGATCGGATCACCCGCTTGAACAGGTTAGTCCCAGTGAAAGTATCATTCTCAGGAAGTAGTAGTACGAGGGATGGACCCAGCCTAGGGTCGTCTCTCTCACACTAGTCAGCTAGTTTCAGTTTCATTCAGGCAGGTCAGGCTGTTCCAGTTTTAGGTGTATCAATGAGGGTCAACAAGACAAGCCAAGACTTGTACGCCAGGTTGTTTTCTCAGATTCATTCTGCAAAAAACCCCAGCGGGGGTGGAAAGCGCCTTTGCTACATGACATATTTGCGACAACAAGGATGTTGCTTGTTGAGGGGCGATTTGAAATGCAACTGAGGGTTTGGAGACCTGGAGTTATTGTCTGGCTCTGCACGTTGATAAAATGATCTAGGTTTTCCTCTCTATCTCTGTTTGATATATTAAATATATTTTATTTATTGTCTTGGTCATATGATAATCCTTGTGGGTTTGCTTACTGAATCCATATGATGTTGACACCATTAATAAAATTAATTTGGCATTAGTCTTTGAGGGAAACCCCATTTTGTTTCTCTTGCTCTGTGGGCTATACTTAAACTTCTGGACTGAAACCTTGGAGGTCAAAATTACAATTAAGTTTCAGTAAAATTGTTTGTGTTCGTTGCAAACAGTCTTGGGTTTTGAACCTTCGGCGTTATTCACAGATGCACAAGTTACCAACACAACCTTGAAAAATCTATAGTATTTTGCTAAAAAGAGAGTAAGAGGTGGGTTTTGCTATAGAAAAGGGCATAGATCTGCAAAAAAATCCCCTTAAATCCGCTGAAAAAACAAAAAAAACTGCCAAAGCAGGAGGGCACCGATGAAAGAAAGGGTAAAAACCCTAGAACCTGTTTGCTGTTGAAATAGGAGCGCTAAAACCCTAGTTTAAGACCTGAAACAATGCTAGACAGAGAAAGAAGGGTACACACTGGAACTGATACCTTGTTGATATCAGATGATAGTAGGATCTATTGTGAAATCTCGAATAAGCCCTAATCCAGCCAAGCAAAATTACAACAGAAATGAAACATCACTTAAACGATGAATGAGAGAGAGATTGAATACCCAACCACATGAACAAGAGAAGCACTATGCCAAGAGCGTGACTAGGTAGATTTAGTCAAATATATAGAAATACAATAAATTGGGTTAATTACTCATATGTAGGCTTCACAAATTCCACCAATACATTAGAGGGTTTGCATGTGGCCTCAAGTGAAGATTAAACATAATCTCAACATGAACAATTCACTGATGATGTATAAATAAGCCATTCAGTGCTACGCATGCATGTGCATTGGCCCTCCTCTGGTGCTATCTATGCACCTATGTTTTCCCTTCATCTATAGAAGTGTTGGCCTTTTTATGGCCCTTGCAAGTGTGTTGGCCCTCATGGAAAAAGGGAAATTTGTAGGGTCAGGGGCTTTTTGCAGGGAAGTGTTTTACACGTGCTAGCCTTCCTTCAAAAGGGTAACAACAGCACTTGCATGGGCCTTCCTTTGCATCTTTGATCTCTTTCCTTGCTTGCATTGGCCAACCTTTGTGTTTCTCTCTTTCCTTACCTGCATGAGCCTTCCTTTCACGGGCCTTCCTTGCAGGAGAACAAATTTAATAGTATGTTTGAGAAATTTTAATTCAGGCTTTTAAAAATTGCCTAAAATTTGAACATAATCTCAAAATATGCTGAAGTTGGTGACAGAGGGGTTAATAATTTGGTACTTATATTCCATGATTAAGGAGATGGATAACTCTGATATTGACTAAGATCAGCTCTTTATATTGTTAAAGGGTGGTAATATCCACCAAGTATCCTCTAATTAGGAGGGTTGCGAGAGGAGTATATGCACATAACGATAAGAAACAGAGACCTTAAAAAATTCATGGTACTTGCTATAGTTTTGTTCAAATCAACAACTTATCCATGGAAATTAATATATTTTTGTCTTTTTCTCAATCTTGTCCTTATACTGTGCTGCTTCATCTGCATTATATGATTGAAATGTCATCAAAAGTAAATTAAAGGTTAATTATTTATTTATGATTCTTAGCTGAATCAAACATGCAATGCTTCCTAGCAATTTTCATGTGCTTACATACCATTGCTCGTCATTTTGCAAATTATGTACTAGAGGGAAGTGAGGGCACACCATTTGTAGGTAAGGCCTTACATATTACATGAAACAATCCAAACTATAAAACATCTGTGATTTTAGGAT
>LPNX010696159.1:92898-282458 GCA_001517045.1 Pseudotsuga menziesii
GTCAACCGCACAGTTATGAGAGCCATTTGAGCAACATAGAGGTTTGGGAAGGGCTACAAAAAAATACAAGAGATGTTTGGTTGGTTAGGAGCTTAGGATAGCTAGCATTGGCTGTAAAAGACATGGCAAAGAATAGATGTTGTCACTGCTTCACAGGTGAGGGAAGAATTTGTCTGAGTGACATCAACTATGAGGCAAACGTTATGCACATTCTATATTGAAATTGTTGTTTTATAAGAAGCATTAACCTGTCACTATTAGCCTGATCACATCATAAATGGTAAACCATCTAAACTGCTGGTCCAATCTTCTCTTCAAAGTCTGAATTTGTCAGGCTATCTCTGAATATACCCATGCCTGGAAATGCTTACTGTTGTTTGAAAATGAAAGTGTACTCAGATTTTCCTTGTGTATTTTTACTCTCATCAAAACAAGTGTCCCATAAGAGAAGATATCACCATAACACTCTGATAAGCTGACCACATGAAGAAAAGAATGCGGACTCAATGCTTTGCAAATAGTCAGTTGACAATAACCATTTTTCGCTCACCTCTTCATTGTTGAGTGAATCGAGTTCTCTCCTTTGTGTGAGGGTGGTGAATGCCCTCTCAACTGTTGCGTGAAACAAAGAATTCTAGTTGGATATTTGCGTGAGGTTCTCAACTTTTGCATCTCTGTGTGAGGCTCTTAGTTTTTTGCATCTCCACCGTAACCTTCCTCAATTGAAACACTACTCCTTTTAAGGAGGAAACCTTGATATGCTTGCTGCAACGTAAAGGATATTGAAGCACTAAGATTCATATCCATATCTATTGGGCTGAGATAGGGCAATATCCCCCATCGGATAGTAAGCTCTACTGTTGCTTTCATAACTGCACAGTCTTGAAAATTAATGCTTTCATGTCGATGGAATTGGCGTGGAAGGAAGAAGCCAATGTGTAGGAGAGACGTAGCTCTTGAGCCACATTGGTCTAACCTGGAGAAGATAACTTAGATAACGGACTTAGGGCTTGTTCTGATGTGTCTTGGTGATTTCTCTCTTGAACATGGAGTTGGTCGAGTGTCGAGGGTTACCTTGAACCCTAAGTTGGTGTGACCTTTGTGTTAAGACTGCATGGAGAATCCCTTGAGTTGCGTCTGTGTGGAGATTGCGATGGTATCCCGTGAAGTTACAAATAAATCTCTACTTACACGAGCTGTCATCCACAAAACCTAATCCGGAGGACCGTGTCTTGTGAGGTGTCAATAGGTATGTATGTGTATTTGCAGGTCAGAGACCTCAAACTCCTGGTGGCCTCAGCTTAATCTGGTTACCACTTACTCTTTTTTTTTTTGCTTTTCACCCTCTTGGGGATCTTTATGGGTTACAAGCGTTTCTTCAAGTGAGCTATGCTGGAATCATCAGATTTTGTGAAGGACGATACTCTAAAAATATGTTGTACAGTTGGGGTTGTGGTTTCTGCTATTCAAGGCCCTAGATTGCACTATATTCACATCCCTGAATCAAACTTGGGTCAACAATTTGGGGAACTGCTTGAAGATGTTGAAAATGCAGATGTCACATTTGATGTATCAAGGGAAAAATTTCATGCCCACAGAGTTGTTCTGGCAGCACGTTCCCTTGTATTTAAATCCATGTTTTTTGAGTCCTCTGGGGAGTGGAATGACAAAGAAATTAGCATCAAAGGCACAAGGCCAGAGGTGTTTAAGGTGAGCTTTCATTCTTCCTATGATTATGGAATTGTCAGGAACAACTAAAAATATGGCCATCCAAACTTAGCTACCTGGTTGTGGAAGCAGCCTTAGTCTTACAACATCATTAGATTTCTTGCAGTGATTAGAATGTTGTCTGGAGCTGCAAGGTATGCACATCCCAACCAGTATTCTCTATGGGCCAACATGAGGCCACGTTGCAAACTCAGAGAGGGAATATCTTCACAAGATCCAAGGATTGGGCCACCTTAAATGTGATAGGTCGGTCTTAGGAAAGTTTATTAGTTGAAATAAACTCTGTTTAGATTTGATTTGAGAATTCAACCAGGGACATAATGGTGATCCTTCTGGAGGCAAGTGTGCATTCAAGAGACCTTCATCACTAGGCATCTGCCAGAAATTCAAGTTAGAAGTTGTTTTGCTTGTTTTGAGAACTTCATATCCAATATTTTTTGGCATGGAAAACTCTAGTGTTTTTTTCTACAATGTTAACATTGAAGGAATATATCTTCAGTTTATAGCTTCTTTTAATTCTTATGAAGAAAACCTTATCTGCAGGCCTTAACTATGGTATTGGACTTGACTCCATTTTCCTTTGCAATTGAACTTGCTGCTCTTGCATCAAAAAGGGAGTTTTTGAATTTGGAGAAGTGGCTAAATGATAATCTTAGTAGTCAACGGGATAAGTTATTTGAGGTAAGCTGCTCTCTATTTATTTCTTTTGTGTAATTAGTCTTAATTACTTAATGTTTCATACTTGAGTATTTAGTGGACACTGATTCCTAAGTCAATTTGAGGTAAATTGAAAGGCTTCTTTATTTGTTATCCTCGTTGTAAAGTTCTTGATGACTGAATGTTGTATCTTTTCATTACTGAACATTTGTTACTTTGGTTGTAGGAATGTCTAAAATTTCTGAGGGAAAGAACATTATTTGAAGCATCAAAAGACTCTTTAGGAAATCCTGTCCAACGTTCTGGACCTATTGTTAATCTTTCTTTGGAGACACCTCTCCAAAAATGAAAGATGTTAGAATCCTCTACCCCATAGGTAGATAAAGCTTTTAATTTGTTGCCTCTTTAAAAATTCGGTAACCAATATACTCTGATTTTGCTTAGTCCAAGCATGAGGAGGATCACAGTTTATCCAAGCATTTTTAATAATTAACCCTGGGTAGGATGAGAGAGTGCATCCTCTTTAAAGGAAATAGATGACAGAGAATGCTAGGATTACATGACCAATCTGTCCACCAAATGTAATTTTCAGTACATGCCATTTTCTTTCTTGAATCTTGAATGAATCTAGAACACAAACCTTGACTTGTAAAGCAACAAGTGTCCAACACTCCAAACAAAAGTTCTCTCCAACAATTTATATAGGGAGGGTACCTTGCTTACTATGAATTTTAGAAAAGTGGCACATATAACAATATTAGAATATGTTCTAGCCGTCTATTTGCAAAGCTACTGCAGGCCATTCAATCACAATATTAACCACATTAGTTTCTCCCATTTGCCTTCAATGTACAGCACAACTTCCAACTAACATTAGGAATAGACTTATGTTCAAATAAACCCACCCATTAAAATTGTAAAAAAAGTATACTCGTGAATTTTCTAAGCAAAACCACATGAATGCCACAAAGAAGAATATTAGTCTTTAGACACACATTGCAGCAAGTACAGTTCATATAATGATAAACACATCAACCAAGAATAAATCACAATAAACCCAAAAATGACAACTCCTTATGAGTCTTATCCAAGTTGCATTCCCACATGTCTGAACTTTGAAGAGATTAAAACCAGGAAAGAATTCCCCAGATTCATAACCCATCCTACAGTGTCTCCTAATCATGATCAGCAACAAATTGATAGGTAAATTCTATTCCATACCAAGGCCATAACAAAGAGGTTTATGGAAAGAGATAAGAGAGCCTAAAGTATTATGTTGCAAAGGAAACCTTATCGACCCTGGAAAATTCAGATTTAGAATCTGTATTTACAACTTCTAGTTGCTTTTCCCAAGAATCCATAGGGGTATTCAAGTCCCAATGGGACCTATCATCATTGAAATAGCAAGAATCCAACCTCAAAAGAATTCCTTTCTCTTGTTTCTCTCCATCTTCCTGTAAACCTGCAGCAGAGCACTCCCCAGCTACAGAAGACATTTTACTACAGCCAGTTGTCTCTAAATGAGTTCTAGATCCTGGAGCAATAGAGTTACAGCATAGGGATAAATCCATTGATTCCTCTATCTCCATGCATGTAATGTTATCTGTTCTGCTCAGATTATTACAATCTGAAATACCCTTGATTACATGGATTTCATTCTCTGCAGTGAGTAACAGATCACTCTGTAGCACATGGTCTCGTCTCCTAAAATCTTCTTCCTGTTTCATAGTGTCCATGCATGAATAAACTTCTTGTTTATTATATTGACTACCAATATCACCATCATTCAATATTTTAGGTGTAGGCTTAGGAGTCTTGAATTCCATCAATTCCACTTTGGATACTCTGTCTTCCAAGCTGTTGCTCCCTGGTTTACCTATAGAAGCAGACATTGGAAACCTTGAATTTCCTGACAAATTAGCAATTCCAATATCCTGTGGAAAATAACCTACTAAACTAGGAATTTTCAAGGTATTTTCATTCAAGGGCTGACCAAAAACCTCTGTGTATTTCTCGTGGAGAGATTCTCCTGTAAAATCCAAACCTTCTAGCACTTGTTGTTCCCCCTGCTCTTGCTTTGCAGATGGTAATCCTTCAGAATGAACTAAAGAGGCAGCAAGCTCTGGAGAAGATGATCGCAATGGAGAAGCTGGAGTTGGGGATGCAGGTGGAGGAGAAGGGAGCTGGAACAATGTATATTTCCGTTTTTTTATGGGAACACTTGCAACAGCATTATCAAATCGCCAAGTGGGAATAGTAACTCCAAGCTGCTCATAACAAAAATAAATAGAAACTATCATTCAACTGTTGAAAACTAAAGCTTGTTATGCTATGAACACAGTTATATCTAAATAATAAAGCAAGATGCACCTTTTCAGACTCAGAAATTGAAAAATCATCCTTTTGTGGATCTTGTACAGCTTTCCTGCCACTCTCTTCATTAAATGTTTTCAGAGGCTGGATCTCGGAGAGATCGGCTTTCCCCACTCCCCCATTGGTTAGGTCACTAGAAACTCGTTTTACTCCCTTCTTTTGAGTGGCATTAGTAGTGTTTCTTCTGAAGTTTGGATTTACTCCAGTTGGCTTTGAAGACCCTTCTTCTGGTGAGCCTATAATCATAGTGCCTCTACCACCGCAGACCTTACATGAAGCTGGTGCCTGACTGTTTCCTCTCCTGAAATTTGCTAGTGATGAAAAAACACAGGAGGGATGGGCAAGAAATGAACCTCCGTTGCAGTTTCAAGGATGTATCTGCATCCATATTTGTGAAGATTAGTAGCTAGCACTGATAAATCAAACCTAGAAATCACATGGAGCAAGGCCAGTCTGTTACAAAATCTGGAAAGCAGGATTGCAACTTGTGAGACCTTATCACTACTTAAAAGATATGGTGCAAAACTCACCATTATCTCAAATTTTTCGTTGTCCTCACATCCACAGACACTGCAAATAGACTCACTCCCTGATAACCCTACACTTTTATTATCTGTGGAGATATCTTCAACAGGAACTGCCTTGTATTCTTCCTGCAAAATGTAAGGCCCTCATATAAATCCTTTTAACCTCCAAATGCACACTACAACCTAATAAGGCTTTAATAGTGTTGCACCATGATCCCCAAAAGTTTGACCTTAAGGCTTAAATTGATAATGGAGATGGAGGCCATCGACTAGATGCAATACTTTAATCAAACAAATATATCTATGGAACTCGGTATAAGAAAATCCATTTAGCTGACGCCCACAGAAGGCCCTGCTGAATGGAATGGATGCCTGGAACTAACCTGCTCATTCATCCTGATAATAGTAATCTCGTCCCTTTCTATCTTTTTATAGGAAAAACACTTGTAATCCTCAGATATCTGCAAGCAAAAAGACATATTGTAAATATGTAGTAAATGGTTGAATTTTCAAGAGCAAATCCAATAATGAAGGTTTCTTTTGATGGTTGAGCATTTGACATACTTTGTCATATGCAAGCTAGTTACAACAGAACATCTCAGCCCCAATTCATTACAAAAAAAGAGAAGCTAAATAGAAAACAAGCACTCAGGTGGACCAATTTCTATTCAAGCTCTTAAGAGCAAACAATAGATACCTAACCCCATTTACTCATTTGATTCTTGCTCATTTGGTGATAAATTAGAAACATGATCACTACTTGAATGCAAAAATTAAATGTGCCACAAGTCTCATAATAAACAGAAATATTAAATGTCTTGACAAGCAAATGATAAAAATCTATTTAAATGCCTAACTTTTATGGAATAAGTTGAAAATATATTTGTAATGAATGATGCTTTTATATAATGTATTTATAGAATGCACTCTGCCATAATGGGCTAAGGACCAGGCTGGAGCATCCTTGTTGAAGCTCTCCTAGCATCCAAGTTAAATGGATCATTGTTAGAAATGTAGCTCTATGGAAAACTTTGGATGGCTGACTATTTGAGAGTCTTTATTCAATACAACAACTGCCCATACTCACTGTTTCTTTTGCCTGAATTTTTCTTCACAGGCACCAAGTCGACTTAGATTCTCAGAAATAGTGTCCCGAAGTGATGTAGATGAAGCCCTCAGGCTTATGCAAATGTCAAAGATCTCCTTATTTTCTGATGAAAGAAAGAAGACCGGCCTAGATGCCATATCTGACATTTATTCAATCATAAGGGATGAATACAATGGATGTTTGCTATGCAAATGTCCTGAACTGGATTTCTCGAAAGGTACTCTCCACAAACTGTATGAAGTATAAACAGTATCATTAGTTCAAATTTCCTAATCAAATTTGGTTTAAACGCATCTTAATTGGGTTTCTTGCATGCAGTATTACATTGAAGATCAACTAAAGGAGTGCTTGGAAGAGTATGCACCATTGAACGTGTGGCAAATTGATCCCAAATTGATCCACATTCAATACTAAGTAATGTGCATGTGAGGGGGTATACCTTGCTTCCTAGTAATATATGTAGGATAACACATGCTCTAAATCTGAAACCTTAGGGAAAGAGATAAGAGAGCCTAAAGTATTATGTTGCAAAGGTTTCCTATGTTGCAAAGGAAACCTTATCGACCCTGATTGCTGGAACATATTATGATTTAAACTTTTTGCAAATTATGACAGGATCATTTTTTGTGTCATTTGCTTCCTATATTTATTTTACATCCATATAATTAACATCCCAAACAAATGATGAATCATTTTCCAATTTTAAATTTATAGTCTTAAATGTCACAATCTCATAAAACAGTATGTATCCTATCCCCCATTTAGCATATTTACTTCCAGCGTGAGTTCAAAGTTCAAACTGAATTTCAGGTATCTTGAGGATAAGACATGCTCTTAAAATGTGATAAACAAACTGAATTTCAGGTGTCTTGAGGATAACACATGCTCTTAAAATGTGATAAAAACTAATCAATTTTCGAATGAAATATGAGTTATGAGGCTAATTTGTTTCACTGATAGGTCAATGATGAATTCCATGTCTAATAGTAATTATCCACAGGATGAGATACACTTTCAATAGGTAAGCAACCAATCAAACTATAAAGTTAATGTTTATAAAAAGGATTTCATTAAATGAGTAGTATTATATACATTTAACAACAAAACGAGTGGCATGATTGCATGCCCGAGGCTTTTGGAGTCTTGGACAGTCATACAGTATACTCCTTGAGGATATAAATTTAGAAAACATTTCAGAAGTAAAAGAAACCATATGTAAATACCCCAGAATAAAAAAAATCGAACCCAGTAACATGGTCCTCACAAGAGAAGAAGAATAAACATAAACACTGTTGAGGGGGTTCCTATCCATTTGCAGGTATTTAAAAAAAAAAACTTGCCTACCGTCCCTTAAGCGACGGTTCTACATGTCGATTAAGCGACGGTTCTCTATGTCAGACTAGCGAAGCTTAATCTTATCTCCGTCTCTTTACCGACGCATATTTCTAATCTCCGTCGCTTCCCCGACGGTTCTCTATGTCGCTTAACCAACGCATTCTCCTTATTTCCATCGCTTCACCGACGGTTCGAGTTAAAAAAAATTTGACTACCATCGCTTATTCGACGGCCACTCTGTCGCTTAACCGACGGCATGAAGGTTATTTTCTTAAAAAAAATTCACCACCGTCGAAGACATTCTGTCGCTTAACCGACGCTTTACATTCAACCGACAGTAAACTGAGGTGTCACTTAACCGACGGATTGGAAATATGTTGGATAACCGACGATAAGCTACCGACGCTTAAAAAAAATCAATGTGTCGTACATGCGACAGGGAAGTGTCGAAAATCCGACAATATCGCCATCGGATTTTTGGTCGAAATGTAGTAGTGTGATTAGCTTGATTTTTGTACACCGAATGTTATTGCCCCTACCACAAATAACATCCCTCTGTTTGGTCAGTCCCCTCCTCCTTACCAGCCATTCCAGATAGGCATGCTGAAGGATTATTCCCTTATGGGGGTGTTCCTATCAACTCCTCCTAACACAGAAACATCAATAGTAAATATGATTTCTTCGTTTGGTTATGATCCCAAGGGAAAAAATTTGTTTACTCAACCTCATTGAGTCCACAGGAATCAATGTAAAATGTTGTCAAAACCCTTTTCGATGACCACAATGATGATCTTCATCTGATGGCTTCAGAGCCTTACCACTTGCCCTACTAATTAGAACCCTCTCTTCCTAATTTGGATTATCTCTCCGATACTTTTCCTTTTGACGATTCCATTATGGAGATCATGAGTACGAATTAATATGTATGAGAGGATCACCATCACAGATCCTCGTTCCTCCCCAACACCAGTTCGGCAGAGCATGATTTTGCATCTCTCTTTAGTATTGATATTGTCCATACTCCTCAAACTATTGTATTGTTGCAGAACACTGAATCTGCAGGAAATATGTGCAACATTACTAAAACGAATCCAATCGACATATCAGTTAAGCCTGGAACTCTTGAGCATGTTCATGTTGGGAAGAACTGCTCAGCAGAAGAATTTGAAGATATTTTTTCCTGGTCCTATGAATACATGCCTAGGATAGAGCCATCTATCATATTCCATGAAATCAAAACCTATCCCATAGAAAAACCTGTCAGGAAAAAGCTAAGGCAAGTCTGTCCATGAAAGGTTGCGGCTATCAAATCCGAAATAGAAAAACTTCTGAAAGCAAGGTTTGTTTATCCTGTGCCCCTGACAGAGTGGGTATCAAACATTGTCCCTATCAATAAAAAAAAAGGGCACTATTAGAGTCTGCATTGATTTTAGAGATTTGAATAAATATTGGCCCAAAGACAACTTTCCAACTCCGCATATCGACCAGATTATCAACAACTGTGCTAGAAGTGTCATCCTCTCATTCATGGATGGCTTTTCTGGCTATAATCAGATTGATATATTTCCCACCGATCAACACAAGATGACATTTATTTTCCCATGGGGAAATTTTGCGTGTAGGAAGTGTTATAACTAGATCTTGTTCTTAGTTTATCTGTTCTTTTTGTCCTAATTTTCAACCATTGGTTTAAAATGATTTTACATTTTATGTTGATTTTAAGAACATTTGACAATCAATAATTTTTGTTGGATTTAATGCTTTTAATGGTTGAATTATTTCAATGATTTAGTTTTAAGGTTTGTAGTTTGGGCTTATTAGTTAATATGTATATCTTTAAGCTTTCAAAAACTTATAATAAAGGTTTATTCCAAGTTTGGTTTATAATCTAACCCTCATTTTTGAATCCTTTGTCAAATATTTGTTGAAGTATTGTAACTTCAAAGAATATTCTATATGTACTTTTTTTGTGGTCCCTGATGGTCCTACTGGGAGAACCACTTGTATTACTTTGTACCCCGATGCTTCTAATCAGAAGAACTAATAAGAGTAATGAGCTAGTCCCCTCAAATTGTAAAATTGGGTCATTAGCACCCCAGTTGTGGTTACTTGAGCCTACATTTTTAACTCGAGCCTACATGATTAACTCGAGCCTACATGTTGGAATTAATTATTAACGTGAACAGATGAATATAAATAGAGGTGTGGCACTCCTCATTTGGAACACACACACTCACTTGTGTAGCGCATTAGTGAAGGAGAGAGAAGTAGCTGGAGAAGGAGGAGGATCATTCTTTGATCTTTCTTTTGGTTTTACCTTTTATCTTTTTGGGGCATCTATATTGAGGAATCTTTTGCTGGGCTTTCATCTTTAGGGTTTTCCCAGGATAAATTTGTGTTGTTCTTGTGATACTATTTCTTTTAGTGATCCTGTTTATATGCTTTTGTTATGAAAATGAAATGAATTGCTGATGTTTTAGCTAAGCATATGAAATTTTAACATGGTATTAGAGCTAGCCTGAATAGGAAAGCTTTCACAAGGTGAAATATCCCTCTCTCTCTCCCCGAAAGAAATTAGGGTTTCAGGAAAAAAATTGAGTTTCGAAAAACTGCCTGCATAGAAATTTGCGCCCTCCCAAAGTGCATCTTTTGAGCCTGGAATCAAGTTTTTTGGGTGAGCGAGTCTCCGGGAAAGTCAAACCCTAGTTTGACAGCTGCACCAGAAAACTGCTGAACTAGAAAGCTGCAGAAGCTGAATCTTGCAAGTATGATTTGGAAGGTGAAGAGTTGAAATCTCTAGAATCCAAGCTCACCAGTCAACTCACCTCATTCAAGCACATATCTTGGTAAGGTCAGTTTCTCATTCCACAAAATTTCATTTTTTTGTGATTTTCTGACAAGATGGCCCCAAGCACTAAGCTTGATGACAAGCTAGAAGGCATAGAGAATTTTCGAGCATGGAAATTCAGGATTGGTCTCATTCTCCAAGAGAATGATCTTGATAAGTATGTCAAAGAAGAAGTTGCAGAACCTAAAGAAGCTGAAGCCAAGGAGAAGCACAAGAAGGATATGATTAGGGCACAAAGGATTATTGCTGACTCCATCAAGGATCACTTGATCCCTCAAGTGTCATCCAAGAAGGATCCAAAAGAAATGTATGATGCCCTATCTATATTGTATGAGGGAAGAAACATTAACAGAAAGATGAATCTAAGAGCTCAACTGAAGAGCACCAAGATGAGTCATGGAGAATCCATCCAAGACTACTTCATAAGGGTTTCTTAGATCAAAGAGAAACTAGAAGCTATTGGAGATAAGCTTGATGAAGATGAAATGGTTATGACTGCTCTCAATGGTCTCACTAGACCCTGGGAGTCCTTCATCCAGATGATGTGTGCTAGAAAACAAAGCATGAAGTTTGATATGGTATGGGAAGACTGCATTCAAGAGGAGACTAGAGTGGAAAATAGAGAAGCATTACTAAAGGAAGATGATCAAGACCTAGCCACTCACACCAAGAGAATAAGAGGTCAATCCAATTTCAAGAGAAGAAATTTCAAGGAGTCTCAACCTCCCAGAAGAATCCAAAAGGTAAGAGAAAATCCTCCAAGTAAAGACTGCTCTGGTTTTCAATGTTTTCATTGTGATAAGATAGGACACATTGCCCGAAATTGTCCTATGAAAAGACAAGAATATAAGAAGAGGATCAACAACAAAAAAAGATATCATGCTCATCTAGAGGAAGATGAAGATGAAGAAGAAGAAGAAGAAGGACCTCCAAGAAATAAAGCAAGAGAAGAAGATGCAGAAGAGTATGTACTATTCTCTGCACTCTTTAGGTATGTAACACCTGGAGAAGACAATTGGCTTATTGATAGTGGTGCTTCAAAGAACATGATGGGACAAAAGAAAACTCTGTCCAAACTTGAATAAAAGAGCTCCCCTCAGAAAGTATCCCTAGGAGATGACTATCAACATCCGATCAAAGGAGTTGGTGAAGCAAGTTATAAACTTGATTCAGGTAATCCCCTAAAGATGAAAGATGTATTATATGTACCTGGTTTGAAGAATAATTTACTTTCTATCTTAGATTTAGATAAGAAAGGATTCAAAGTTGCTTTCATAGATGGTCAAGTACTCATGTGGCCCAAAGGAAAGAATATTGAAGATGCAGTCATCATTGGTGAAGAAGAAGGAGGCTTGTATAAACTCAAGGGGCACTCAGAAACAGCCTTTGTGCATGATTCTACTGACCCTATTGAACTATGGCATAGAAGGATTGCCCACATTAATTACAAGGCTTTACCTCATGTGAACAAAGTAGTGATCGGATTACCAGACATGAAGATCAAGCATGAAGGCATTTGCAAAGGATGTGTGAAGGGAAAGAACATCAAGAATCCATTTCTGAAGAGTGAAACAAAAACAAAAGGTACGTTGGAATTGATTCATTTAGATGTATGTGGTCCAATGTCTTCTACATCCTTAAGTGGCTTTGAATATTATATCACATTTATTGATGACTTTTCAAGAAATACTTGGATATACTTCTTGAAAGCAAAAAGTGAAGTGTTTGAGAAATTCAAGGAGTTCAAAGCCTTGATATAAAATATTTCAAACAAGAAAATAAAGACACTCCGATCAGACAATGGAGGAGAGTATACCTCAAAAGAGTTTGAAGCTTTTTGCAAAGATGCCAGAATCAAGAGGGAACTAACTACTCCCTACAATCCTCAATAGAATGGGGTTGTAGAAAGAAAGAATAGAACCATCATGGAGGTAGTGAAGACAATGATATATGATCAATATCTTCCAATGCATCTATGGGAAGAAGCAGCAAGAACTATTGTGTATGTACAGAATAGAATATCTCACAGTGCTCTTGGGTTCAAGACTCCAGAAGATATGTTCATGGGAAAGAAGCCTAAGGTAAGTCACCTCAAAATATTTGGTTTTCTAGTATATATTCATATACCAAAAGAGAAAAGAACCAAGCTATACCCTTCCGGAAAGAAGGGGATATTTGTTGGATATTGTGAAGTAACCAAAGCATTTAGAATCTACATTCTTGGATTCCATCACATGGAAATCAGTCGAGATGTGACATTCGATGAAGAGGCAGCCCTCAAGAGATCCAGGAAGTGCCAACATGAAGAAGTGTATGAAGAAGAGACACCTCCCAGAAAATGAAGAAACTACATGTCTCCCTGAATATGAAGCTCCCGAAGAACATGACATGGCAGAACCACAAGAACCTCCTATGATGGAGATATCAAGAAAGAGAAAGCATGCTTGGACAAGAGAAATTATACGAGAGGTAGAAAGATATGGAGCTCCTGAAGGCTCCACAAGGGAAAGAAAGAAACCTAAGATTTTTTTCCAACTATGTAGCCTTGATGTGTGATCTTGTACATCAAGAACCTACAAACTACAAAGAAGCGGTACAGAAGAAATAATGGCTAGAAGCAATGACTGAAGAATACCAGTCAATAATGAAGAATGATGTATGGGATATAGTTCCCAAACCAGAAGGAAAGAGTATAGTATCCTCCAAATGGATATACAAAATAAAGCATGCAGCTAACGGAAGTATCGAGAAGTATAAAGCAAGATTTGTGGCCAAAGGTTTCTCTCAAAAAGAAGGAATTGATTATGAAGAGACATTTGCCCCAGTAGCACGGTATACTTCAATTAGAGCTATCATTGCACTTGCATCCATGATGAAGTGGGACTTACACTAGATGGATGTGAAAACAACTTTTCTGAATGGTGTGATTGAAGAAGAAGTATACATAGAATAGCCACAAGGATTTGAAGTTGAAGATAGACATACTCATGTATGCAAGTTGAAGAAGGCCTTGTATGGCCTTAAACAAGCTCCTTGATCTTGGTATGAAAGGATACATAGTTTCCTATCGAGCATGGGCTTTACCAAGAGTAAAGCTGATCCTAACCTTTACCTCAAGGTTGTAGAAGATGAACCTGTCATCCTACTACTATATGTGGATGACTTATTCTTGACAGGGAATGAGAAACAGATTATGGAAAGCAAGAAGAAACTAGTTGAAGAATTTGAGATGAAAGACCTTGGGTTAATGCATTATTTCCTAGGTCTGGAAGTATGGAAAAGTTCAGAAGGAATATTTCTCAACCAAGGAAAGTATGCAATAGAGATATTGAAAAGATTCAATATGTTGGAATGCAAAGCCATGACCACACCCATGGATTCCAATTTGAAGTTGTTAGCTGATGACTGATCAGAGTGAGTGGATGTGACTCATTACAGACAGATCATTGGGTCATTGATGTACTTAACAAACACCAGACCTGACATTTGTTTTGCTGTGAACACTCTAAGTCAATATCTAGTTCAACCTAGACGGGTTCACTTGGTAGCTGCAAAACATGTGATGAGATATTTGAAAGGGACTATAGACTTTGGTCTATACTATGATGGTAGCCATGAGTAATATAGATTGTATGGCTATACAGATGCAGACTGTGCCGAAAGTATCTCAGACAGAAAAAGTACATTAGGTGGATGTTATAGTCTGGGATATACTATGATTTCATGGTTTAGCAGAAAGCAATCCAGTGTTTCTCTAAGCATAGTCGGAGAAAAATATATAGCAGATTGCTCTGCTAGTTGTGAAGCCATATGGCTTCGAAAGCTGATGTCGGGATTATTCAACCTAGAGTTGGACACTACCTTGATTTTATGTGACAATCAAAGTTGTATAAAGATGACAGAGAACCCTGTGTTCCATGATAGATCGAAGCACATAGAAATTAGGTATTTCTACATTCGAGATATGATGCAAAAGGGAGCCATAAAGCTCCAGTATGTGAGTACTGATGAACAAGTTGCTGATGTGTTGACGAAGCCTTTGTCTTGGGTAAAGTTTGAAAAATTTCAAGACAAGCTTGGTGTTGTTCAGAAATACCTTCCTTGAAAGGGGGAGTAGTGGTGTTGCAGTGGGATTGTATCATCCCTGGGCATTTTCCCTAAAGTGATCCAATGACCTCGGTCCTCGAGAATGAAGAGGGATTGTATCATCTCAGTACATATGTCCATAATGAATCTAGTGACTTCGGTCCTCGAGAATGTGGCAGGATTGTATCATCCTTGAACTTCGGTTCAGAACAGATACGGTGACTTCAGTACTCGAGAAAGTGGTAGGATTGTATCATCCTTGAACTTCGGTTCAGAACGGATCTGGTGACTTCGGTACTTGAGAACTTAGTAGGATTATATCATCCTTGAACTTCAGTTCAGAATGGATCCAGTGACTTCGGTACTCGAGAACATAGTAGGATTGTATCATCCTTGAACTTCGGTTCAGAACAGATACGGTGACTTCAGTACTCAAGAATGTAGTAGGATTGTATCATCCTTGAACTTCGGTTCAGAACAGATTCGGTGACTTCGATACTCAAGAACGTGGTAGGATTGCATCATCCTTGCACTTAGTCCTAAAGTGATAGGGATTGATTATCCTGTAATCAATTTGGTGACTTCGGTTGTCGAGAATGTGGTGGGATTGCATCACCCCTGGACTTTAAGTCCAAAAGTGATCCAAAGACTTCTTTGTCTTTGAACTATGGATTGCAAGTTGTTGTTGCTGATGATGATGTTTCTAATCGAAAGATCAGAGTGTGATGATGATGATGTTTCTGATCGAAAGATCAGAGTGTGATGATGATGTTTCTGATTGAAAGATCAGAGTGTGATGATGATGATGTTGCTGATCGAAAGTTCAAAGTGCTAATGATGATGTTGCTGATCGAAAGTTCAAAGTGCTGAAGATGTTGTTGCCGATCAAAAGGTCAAAGTGTCAAAGATGTTGTTGCTGATCGAAAGGTCAAAGTTCTAAAGATGTTGATTCTGATCGAAAGATCAAAGAGTTGTTATCATTGAAGATTGAAGATGAAGACTATGTGATGTTGAAAAGCTTCCAATGATTTATAGATGTGTTACCCTGATGATGTTGATGATGTCCTCTATCTCTCTCTTACTATTGTTGTTGTTGATGTTTTTTTAGAATACCCTTCTCGTTAAGGGGGAGTGTTGAAATATTGTAACTTCAAATAATATTCTATATGTACTTTTTTGTGGTCCCCGATGGTCCTACCGGGAGAACCACTTGTATTACTTTGTAGCCCAGCGCTTCTAATCAAACGAACTAATAAGAGTCATGAGGTAGTCCCCTCAAATTGTAAAGGCGGGTCATTAGCACCCTAGTTATGGTTACTTGAGCCTACATGTTTAACTTGAGCCTACATGATTAACTCGAGCCTACATGTCAGAATTAATTATTAAAGTGAACGAATGAATATAAATAGAGGTGTGGCGCTCCTCATTTGGAACACACATAGTCACTTGTGTAGCGCATTAGTGAAGGAGAGAGAAGTAGCTGAAGGAGGAGGATAAGTCTTTGATCTTTCTTTTTGTTTTACCTTTTATCTTTTTGGAGCATCTATATTTAGGAAGCTTTTGCTGGGTTTTTCCCTTTAGGGTTTTCCCAGGATAAATCTATGTTGTTCTTGTGATATTGTTTCTTTCAGTGATCCTATTTATATGCTTTTGTTATGAAAATGAAATGAATTGCTGATGTTTTAGCTAAGCATGTGAAATTTTAACAATATTTTCATGAGGAGATTCCTGTAACAGCTATGTTTTTCCTGTTTTTGTCATTCTCATTGGGAGTAGATTGTGAGGTGATGGAAACAAATTATGGAAAACCAAAAGAGGTTTTTGTCCACAATGGAATCATTCACAAAAAACTCTCTCAGTTTTGCAACAACTATTATCGTTTGAGAGATTCAAATTCATATTTGTGGCTTATTTTCAGGGTTTGAATTATTTAATAATTTCCTGTTTTAGTCACAAATTTCCAGCATGTATTTTGATCAATTGGAGGGGAAATTTTTAAGACCAAGAGAGGTTTTTGTTCATAACAGACTCTTTTAAACAAACCTCTCTTGGGTTCTGCATAGGTGTCCTGGATCGAGAGATATGAAGGCGTATACAGTTTTGTGGTGGGATTTTTCACTCAAGGAGAGGCTTTTGGAGCTTTGATTTCTCAATATAGCATTTATAACTCTTATGTAAGTGGATGACTATTATTGATTATATATAAACTGATAAGCCCTTTTACCTGTCATGCTTTTTTATTTCTTATCTAGTTGATTGCTCAGTCTACAATTTTATTTCCTGTTTAAAGGTTTATTCATGTGAACACTACAACAAAAAATGGATTTAGTGTCTCTTTTTGCATCCTTTTTTGCATCTAGGCCATCTTTCAGTGTATTTTTCTTCATTTTTTAGACAAAAATGGTGTATTTTCACAGGTTGGTGCTATTTTAGGCGTTTTTTGCGTCCTTTTTCTAAATATGGCGCAAATTGTGGCATAATTTGCACTGGGTTTTGCACCTAGTTTTGCGCCAGGCTTTGCATCAGGTTTTGCGATAGGTTTTCAGCCTAGTTTTGCACCTAATTTTGCGCCTAGTTTGTACATATACTCTTGTTGCACCCCCTTTTATGCCCATGTTTTCCTCAACTTTTACACCCTTGTTTTCATCCACTTTTGCATCCTTTTTTACATCCACTTTTGCATCCACTTCTGCCTCTTTTTTTGCATCCCTTCATGTGCCAAGTTTTGCATCAAATTTTACATCCTGTTTTGAGTCTAGTTTTGCATCTCATTTGTTTTAGCAATTTTTGCATCCATTTTTTTGTCCACTTTTGCACCCACATTTTCATCCCTTTTTGCATCCCATTTTTCATCCATGTTTACATCTTTTTTTACATCTACTATTGCATCCATTTTTGCATCCACTTTTGTCGCGTCCCAATTCACACCCATTTTTGCGCTTATTTTTACACCCACTTTTGCTTCAACTTTTGCATCCACATTTGCATATTTTTTTGCATCCAATTTTACATAAGTTATTGCATCCCTTTATGCATCCATTTTTGCATCCACTTTTGCATCTGGTTTTGCATTGGGTGTTACGACTACTTTTGCATCTACTTTTGTTGCATCCACTTTCGCATCCAATTTTGTATCCAATTTTACATCCATGGTTGTATCCACTTTTGCGCCAATTTTTTCATCATGTTTTGATTCCATGATTGCATCATTTTTTGCATCACCTTTTGCATCCATTTTTGGTGCACCCCATGATGCACCCACTTTTGTGCCTACTTTTGTTGCATCATTTTTTGCATCCATGTTTTTATCCACTTTTGCATCCAGTTTTACACCCAGATGTTGAAGATGAAAATGAGGATAATGATTATGATATTGAGGATGGTTATGATGATGATGATCATGTTGTTGATAATGAGGAGAACGATGACAATGATGATGATGATGACGATTATGATGCTGAGGAGGAGGAGGAGGAGGATAATGGAAATGACGACATTGTCGATGATTATGATGGAAATGAAATGAATGATGATGATGGTGATGATGACAATGACAATGATGATAAATACAATGAGAATGATGGTGTTGGTCATCTTAAAAAATAATTTGTTATTTGTCATGCATAAATTGTGCGTTTCCTCCATGACCCTTTTCCACTAATCACATATTTTGGGTATATGCTATTTCTTATGCCAAAGGTAATGATGAATAACTGATTAAAATGTCAATAATCACGATGATGATGATGTCAAGGACAATGGCGATGATGATGAAATGGATGATGATTATGCCGATGATGATGACTATTGTGATAATCATGATGACAATGACAAAGATGACGATGATGATCATGATCATCATCATCAAAAACATCATCACTGTCATTGTCATCTAGTTCATCATCGTCATCATTTAAAGCATATGGGATATGTTACCATTTAAAGCATGCATAACAAGTGGGATTATTCTAAAACACCCAACCAAAGTACAAAATTCAAACCACAAGGGAAACATAATATTGAAATTGCTCCAAATTTCTTTCTCCCAACAAAACATGCTTCAATTTAGGGAATTATGTTAAAATCCATACATTCATAGTCCATCCATACTATACTTGTAATAAATGTAAATATAATACTTAACCAAATTTATAAAATAGGTAAATATTTTATAAACACCCTTATGATATATAAACTTCTTTCACCTTAATAATGGTAAAATATGTAAATATAATAATAATAATTAATTAATATAAATATGTTACTATAGTTCATATGTTAAAAGATTTAATATAAATAAATATATATAGTTCATATGTTATGTGATTTAATATAATTAAATATATACACATATTATTTACTTATACATTATACAAATTAAAATATAGATTAAAACCTATGAAGTTTCATAGGGAGGCAAAGAAAAACATGAAGGATTTTTCAAATATAGATCTATGTACAACTACCCATTTCCCAAAGGGGCTTCTGCTAAATCAATCTATGGATTCGAGGTTATGAGTATCAATTTGGTCTGTCTGGTCCATCCCTAATTCGGCCATGAGAGGATTTAATTCGGTCATGAGAGGATTTAATATTATTCCGCCCATGAGGACTTCTTAGGGTGCCTAGTTGGCAACGTGGGTGTCTTGATTCTCGGGCCATGCCGTTCAACTATTCTTTCATTTATTCCCTGTTAAACACCATTAAATAAATGCTTCCTTTGTCTTTGTTGGGCTCTACAAATAAAAGTTGTTAGAATTCCTTCTCGCCTTTTTGTTAGAATTCCTTCTCTACTAAGAGGTTAGGGCTTTAAAAAGTTGTTTGAGCTCTTTAAAAAAATAGCACAAAGAATATATCCAAGAATTATAAGAAATTTACATGTATCATCCGGTCATTGCAAGTCTTTTGACTACATTGAACACATTGGTAGTGCTCCATGTGAACGGGAATGAAAATGCTTTCAGAAATACTTCGAAACAAGGTTTACATATTGTCATTATTGTTATTTTTGCAATGTCAATATCTATATTCTTAATCCTATAATGAAAATAAATTATTTACATATAAATATGTTATAAATAGAAAATAAGTTATTTATATTTTCTTATATATTTAAAGTAATTGTGATCATTTAAATAACAATCAAAATTATAAATATGTAAAGATTACTTTTCTGTTGAAGTGCATTAAATAAAACCATAGTTCCAAAATCTGAATGTTCATTGTCCATCAACCCATGTAATAAATATGATGTTATATAAAATCAAAAATATATAAATATAAAATTTTATCTCTTCACTAAATAAATGTTATAAATATTGTTTTGGACTTTTTTATCAAAATTATCAAAAACAATCTTGCTATTAGAGTATTTTATAAATAAATCACATTAAATTACCTAAATATGTTGGTTATTTTAGCATTCAAAAGATCGAGGCTAAAACACAACTTATTCACTGAATGTTTTCAAATTTAAAAACTTTATTTACAAAAGTCTTTTAATACAACTTATTTTCACTTATGTTACTTTCATCACATAAACTTATATTATCTACATACAACTTTCTCTCATTTTTTGAAACATATCAAAGTTCTCTTCGGTGTTTCATAAGTAGCAGTACTCATCAGAGCCTAAACATCCTACATTTGTCGTTTCTGCAAACACTATAAACACGTTTCTTTATGATAAGATAAACATCCTACATGGGTGATAATATAGCTGATAAATCCATGCTAAATTGATGTTTCTTTTGCATATAGAACATATAGAACTTGTTTTTATAATTCGAAATCAAAATTATTTGAGCAAACATAAATTGTTTTTATCATTTTATTAAATCTGTAAGTAAATATTCTTACCTAATTGAAATTTTGTTTCAAGAAGACAAAGGAATTATATTTTATTTTTTTGAACCTAATTGAAATTTTGTTTCAAGAAGAAAACAAAGGATTTATATTTTAATAATTTTGAACTTAATTGAAATTTTGTTTCAAGAAAAATATGAGGGTTTTATATTTTAGATTTTACATGGATAATAATAAATGAGATTTAAAAGCTTAAAGTATAATTGATCGTATTTATATTTTAATTTTTTTTAGCCTAATTGAAATTTTATTTCAATAAAAAGACTAAGGGATTTATATTTTAGATTTTTCAAGGATAATAATAAATGAGATTTAAAAGCTTAAACTATAATTGATGGTATTTGGATCTCTTTATTTTATAATGTATTTTTATAAGTGAAAAATACTCAACAAAATGAAGTTATGATGGTGATACTAGGGCTACCAATCAGCTTTCTTCTTTTCAAGTAGAACGAGAAAACCACACTTCATGCACGCAGTCAAGTGTTATTGGGATCTACATGTATGTTTTGGTCATGTAATTCAATGGAATTGTTATGTCTAGTAAAACTTGTGCCTCCTGTGCTACAATATGTGTGCGGAAGCGGGTTAGCTTCTGCATCAAGTTTCATTTTCAAAGGTATAGTCTCTCCTCGTCCAAGCCAGGTCTCAGTTTCAAAGGTATAGTTCCTCCACTTAGAGGGGTTTCGAGGTTCTCTATAGCTACCTAAAACTTCCAAAACTCCTTTTGGAGGAAACTTATTTTCACTTATGTGACGATTTAGAAGTTTGATGTAACTTATTTTCACTTTTTTTCCTAGACTTGCTTTCATCACATAAACTTATAATATCTACACACAACTTTCTCTCATTTTTTAAAACATATCAAAATTCTTTTTGGTGTTTCATTTCCCTTGCTTTGGGGGTATGCTAGTTTATAAAACATCTTATTGGCCAACCAACCACTGATGTTTGAATTGTAAATTGTGGCTTGAGCATTGGCGGCAAGATGAGGATTTCGGACCATGAACTCATATATTCTTCCATTAAAAGCATAATAAATGGATGCAATAATTATCACGCTGGATGAAATAATTAAGGTGACATGGGTAACATATAAGGTAGTATTATTTTTCTTAATGGAAACCCTAAATTTGATAGGAATTGAATTTGAAAATAAAGTAAAACAAATGTTCTATGTTGATAACTTGTGTCCTACAATCCAAATTAGGCATTCTCTACTCGTCTTTGTTCTCGTGAGAGTACTAATGAGGGAAAGGTTAGTGCCATGCCTAGCATGGCATGGACTATTTGGAAGATGTGTCTAACCTCCATTAAGATCACACAATTTTGATGCTCTCCTAGTTTCTCCTCTAATTAAAACTAGCCAGGATTTGCTATTGTTCATCGATCAGTGAGTTCGTTTAAGGGTTCTGAGCCGAAGTTTACTCCACGCTGCACATATAGCGGTAAATATTGGTGGAAATTACTTGGAAAGTTTACAGGGGTTACAACATATAGTCATTCAGCTGATGTAAATGTTCTTATGTTTCTCCTTGAGTCGGGTTTTACCCCATCAGTGAACACAGGGTTTGATAGGTCCTCCTGAGGTATTATGGAACTCTCTATTTCTTCGCAACTGTTAAAAGATTCAATTTAAATGTAATAATTTGTGTGGGTTCCAATCAGCAGGTACAATTAGCTAATGCAATTTCTTTCACTTAATTTTTAAACATTCTTAGGTTATTAATTTGTTGAAGGATGTAATTAATTTACTGCTCGATGGTGAGAGGAGGAGGGTTATCTCTTTTGCCTGTTTCCATTATACTCTGCTTATGCTCTACTCCTTTCTTTTACTAGGGTAAACAAAGATTAAACTTCTGAGAAATATGTTAAATGTCGTTAATCATACAAATGGATAAGCGTTCCTCTACAGGCTTACTGTAGAATTCCCTGTAATCGCTAGTTCGTCCGCTTGGGTAGCTTCTGAGGGTAGGATAAGTGCCTATGTTTTATTTGAATCTCTATTCAATATATGATCTTATTCTTCTACTGCAAATTACAGACTGTTACATATAATTTTAAAATCTTACAGGAAGACAATCGAATTCTGAAGGGTTTTCTCCTTACGCGGAGTTTCTTGTAATCGCTGGTTCGTCTGCTTGGGTAGCCTCTGACCTGTAGGGTTTTATTTGATTCCCTATTTAATATTTAATAAATTAAACTGATAACTTAAAAGCAGGAGGAGAGGAGACATGAGCTTTTATATTTGTAAAAAACAATTCTGAAATGCACACTATGGGCCTGTATCTATCTTTTTTAAATCTACACATGCACCTAAATCACATATTTATATTTGTAAAAAACAATTCCAAAATGCACACTATGGGCCTGTATCGAAATTTTTATTATCTATACATGCACCTAAATCACAAAACTAACAGAACCTAAATCACACAACTAACAGAGGAGGGAATGGAATAAAGTGTATTACTCGTTTTCCACTAAAATATTTAAAATATGTTCAAATCATTTAACTAAAATCTCATTTGATAACTTTTTGAAAACAAATTATTATTTGTTTTTCAGGTTGAAGAAATGGATGGAGGTATTAACTGTAAGAGAAGTAGTGAAGAAAAAGAATATGCAGTAGGAGAAACAACATGAGACCTAGAAACTGATCTAGTGGGACTAATAGCACCGGCTCCCATAAAAAAGGGCAGAGAAGGAGCAAATTTCATTCTAGAAAAAGCATCTTTGGAGGTTCCCAAAGTTGGCAAGGTTCTCTTCTCCCTCTATCCTGTCCAGTTTACAATTTGTTTTTGCTTTGGTGTTTTTAACCTTGCCTATTGCTTTTGCTACCATTATGTTTCCCTGGTTTTCTAAAATAAATAGTCATTATGCCAATTGATGGCTTTCTTATAATGAAAATAGAGTTGTTAAGGTCTTAGGAAAAAGAGAAAGAGCATCTTTTCCTCTATAGATAAACAAAGATTTGTTTTGTAAATTAGTTATAACTTGTACATAAATATGATTAATTGTGACGCCTTTAAGAAATTAAATAGAGAGCTGATTATGGAAATAAAGAAATAAACAAGAGAGAAACAATGCTTTTAAAAATATATTACAAAAGTAAGATGCATAATGGATAGCCTCTAAAAGAATACAGTTATAAACTGTCTTGCATATTTATTAGGATTCATTCTAACATATCTGATATGTTTTGTGGTGTGTATAGGCATACCAACTTTTAAATGTCGATGACCATGTTCATTTTTTGCAGAAAAACAAACATGACCTAGAAACATTTCGGCCTGATATTGTTTACTAGGTCATTTTGGTTTTTTATTTTCTTTGTAACAAGTTTTAAATATCTTCCTAAGGTTCATTCCAAATTTCTAATGCTAATAATCATCTAAATGTAAACAGGCTCTATTGGCAATTTTAGATAACCTTCTTAACAAAGCTGGAAGGCTTCGTGTTGTTTATGTGCAAACTCGGAAGAAAGTGCTTATACAAGAGAGTCCTCAAATTCGTCTTCTAAGAACCTTCAAGCATTTTTGTGGGTTGATGGGTAAGCTTTAGTATTCATTTGCTTTTGCTACATGTTTTAAGTCCTATGTTATATTCTTAAATTTGTAAGTTTTTAGTGATATGGCTATTTTGAATTTTTTTGGGTCCATGATGGCATGAACAGTTTGTTTTATGTATTGAATTTTGATTGCAGTGAAACTTATGCAAAAACTGAGCATTCCGTGCGACAAAAGAAGAGATGATATTTAATCATGCCGAACTACACCCCCATCTCGAATTCATAGATAAAAAATGGGTTGAAGCTTCCAAGGTATGCACATTACTTCTCTTCTTTCAGTTCATGGAAATTGATAGTGTTTTTTTAATGAATGATAGGATTTTTGCGCTTGTCTTAGTCCTCAAATGGATAAAGTGCTTTTAAGTTTGTTGTTTTCCCATTGTTTTCTGATTTTCCTGTAATGTTTATTTCTTATTTCTTTCGCTGTCCAAGATACCCTATTCATGTCTGAAGATTTTTTTTTTTAACACATTAGGTCCAAGTATCATGTTCTAGGCTGACATAAATTTAGTTTTGTCCATGGAATTCTAAGTGGATTTTACTGTGACAAGACCTCTGTCAATCAAGACGCTGAGGTTCAGATTTTTTCCTTTATAATGACTATTATTGGTAATCTAGTGAGTGTTATAGATAGGATATTGTCACATCCTCACCTAGCAGCAATTTGACCTTGTCTTGTTTTATACTCATGCATTATTCCTTCTACTCACCTCCCTAGCCTTTGATTGTGAGCCCTTTCTCTCTTGCCACCCTCTCACTAACACCTTGAGACAGAGGGAGCTGAACTGTAAACCTCTTTCTTGTATTTGGCTATCATATAGTCTTTCTCTCCATACTATGCATTCTGTTTGACAACATGGTCCAAAAGTTTTCCTAGATCAACATTTCCTTTGGGTTCAAGTGCGGGGTATAGATATTAGCTTCCATGAAATGGAGATTGAATGTGAAAAAATCTACTGCTGGTTTTCCTTTTACTTCATGAAATGGAGATTGAAAATGCAATGTGTATAGATATTAGCTTCCAAGAATTTATAATTTCAATCTTTATGATTCATGTCCCAGTAATTGTTAAGTCATGAAATGTGATAATGTCAGAACTTACATTCCATATGTTTGTGCAGTTATTACCATCATACAATCCTCCCAACTTGAAAATAAATATCACCAAACGATTTGAAAATCTTCGCAAAATCTACAAAGATGGCAACACCATGAGTTTGCTCGTAGATATCACCACAAAAAATGAAGTAGGTAGAACGTTCATATGCCGGTACTTGTTCTAGCTTGAACTTAGGTTAAATTAGCAGAGTAGTTTGATCAAGTTTGGAGATACCATCCCTAGTACCCAAAAAACCAATTTGAATTTTCCATGCAAAGTTGTGGAATCATATATGTCCTGTTTTGGACTAGAACATGCTTTGCATAGAAAGTGCATAACAACTAAGCGAACAAATATTTGTCTTTTATTGCTCAAATGTTCGACCTACTAAACAAAGGTCAAAGAATATTATAATGGAGGAGACAATAAGTATGAAAATATAGCGTTGCTGACTCTTTAGAGTCCATTGATGTACCCCAATGATGGTTTGTTTTCATGCTCAGCTATACATATCATATTCAAACAAACTTTGGGTTTTTGCTTCCTTTTGGGGGTTCAAACTTCAAACCAAATTATTCAGTCTATCCAATTGCATAGATTGATTGTGGTTATACTTATGTTGTTTTGAGCTTAATGTAATTTTATATTCATGGAGAAATATCCGTCTTAGAATTACTCAAGACGTGCTTGATTTTTATGAGGTGAGATAGCAAATAAATTCTGTAAGGCTGTATTGTATTTTTTCATAGATTTGTGAACTCAAATTGATGTTTCTCTTCACAAATACAATTTAATATTTTTCTGCAATTTGTAGATAAAGAAATCTCTTTTTAAAATCTTCAGTAAAGTGAATGATTAATGCATGAAAGAATCATCCTTTGACCTATGGAAAAAAATTAAAATATCCTGTGCTTGTATTAAATATATTGTTATTTTGTGAATTGTTTCATGGTGTCAATAGGATGTGTTTGGAGTCTAGGACTCTAGACTACTTAACATTAAGTGGACCTATGTTTGTTGACATGCATAGTCACATGATGAAATGGATGTCTTGTTTGCTTGGGAATTTTACTAGGTAAGGAAATATACATTCACTGAATATTTTATGTTGTGAATTTTAGGCACTCCTGTCTTCATCTCAGCATGTGCTCATTCTAGGTTGCGTTTGGGGTCTCTGTGACTAGATTGTTTTTGGAAATATCTTGTTTTGTTGCTTTTCTTCTCATTTGACATGTCTATTGCATCATGCATGAGAAACTGTCTACATCTGAACGTCGTACCATAGCTAGGCTAGTGTCCCTATTGTACCTAACTTTCACTGGTTATAAAGCTCTTGTGCCATAGTTTGTTGTAAGTTGGAAATTATTGGTCCTCTACTTTTCTAGTCCAAACATTTTTCTGATCTCAACTCATAGTAGAGACATCTCTTCTGCCTTTTTTAATTTCTTTGTATTACAACATTTATGCGCCTAATATTTATCGGTATCCTAATTGATTTAAAGCTTTTTACTTCTAATGCATAGTCAAAATATCTATGGTTTGAATTTGAATACCGGACAATATGGAAATTATTGGTCAGGAAAATCCAGTATGGAAAAAATTAAGAGTAAACATCTTAGTAATATGCTCATATACTATCTCTCTCCATAACGACTCCACTTTCCAGTCCTTGGTTTCCTAGTTGTCAGCATACCACTTGTAAATGTACTTCTCTATTGGAAACCTTCTAAGGATGTTAAGAATTACTACTCCTTTCTTATTCTTCTCTTTAGTTAGCTTGATATGTCATTATCAGATAAATTTCTCTCGAACTCCCCTAGTTGTGACTGAGGTTCCTTGTTTAGAAGTGAACTTGGGTCTCCTTGATAATCCACTGCAAAATTCATATATTGGATGCATTTTGTTTGAAAAGGATTGCACTGAACATATCTCATTCATTTGTGACTGTAGGTAATATTTTTCCTTCATATCCTCTCCATTGCAATCACTACATGTTGTTTATTCAACCTTCTCTATGTGCTTCATAATGATCTGTTTGAGGTATTTTTTCTTTTTATGTGTGGTTATTTCTTTTTGCATTTTCTATTTCAAGGCCATGCTTTTCACTTATTCCTTTGAGAGGATTTGAATCCCTGTTGCATGGAATTTGAGGGCCTTGAACTTTGATTTGTTTACGAATAAACTAGAAATAGGGTTTTGAGAAATAAAGGCGAGGTCTCTTTTTGATAGACGATTAATTCCTTTTTTTGGGTTCATCTTATGCTATCAAGTTTTTGACTTTTGCGCTCTTATTCCCTGCATTGAGTGCCTCCTTGACAATCTTTTTCTAGTTATCAAGTCATTGAAATTAAGAGGGGGAGGTATTGTACTCCCTAAATGATTCTACATTATTTTGCAGGTTGTTTAAAGGACAATTACACCCTTTGAACAACAAATTTTGTTTATGCACTTTTGTATATGTTACCCCCCTCATTGCATTACTGTTACCTATGGGTTCTTAATGATACAGTTCTAGCTTTTTGGGAATAAAATACATATGTATCTAATCTACCTATGAAGAATGAAGGAAGTTCCATCCTTGAACCTAAATTGAAAGAATTCCCAAGCATGTTCCATCCTCATGGTAGAAATGATCTCCTATTTGATTTCCATTTTGGGAATTCCTGCTATAGTTACAGACCTTTAGAAGCATCCAAGAGGAACCAAATTTTCCAACATTGGAATTTTTAATGGGCACTTTGCAAATTTTAGAGTCATGGTTAGGGAATCGTGGTTATACTTGGCATAAATTTTGTATTGTTTTCAGTCTATCCTATAGCACACTTTGGGGAAAATTCAAACCTACAATGTTCAACATGTGCATCATCAAAAGGAATAGGCGTTCCCAGGTTTAAAATGAATATTGAGTTGAAGAGTATGGGGTTGAAAACCTTGTTTTTGGTGACCCGCAGACAAGAATAATAGCAATAATACATACCCAGTGGAATTTAAGCTTATCTAGGGTGTTTTTATCCTATTTGTTGAGTAAATGCATGGTTGTTAATATGGTGCATTTTGGGAAAATCCAAAATAATATTTCAAGTAGTTTTATAACCCACAAACAATTACAAGATGGTGTTACTACTATTGCCACTTGATAGAAGACATTAGATCAGATCTTCAAAAAGTAGTTTGACGTGTTTTCAGTAGCTTCTGGTTTCAACATCATAGTATTGTGTTATATCAGCAGGAGGGTGATCTCTATTTGAATGAAGAATAACCCATAACGATGAGATATTTCTAATTGACAGAGGAATAACAGAAGTTGAGAGAATCCTTATATATCGAAGTGGTGAAATTTATGTAATATTGGATACACCCTTTATTGTCTGAAACATATAGGTACTTGAGGGGTTGAAAGGATTATTTTTTCCTTGAAAAATTAAAATAGAAATGTTGCAAGTTGCTCCAAAAGGGCAGTACAAGTTTCTGTAAACTGATGATTTCACGCAAAGTTTTAAACAAAAATCCTCATACAGAATTACAAATGGTATTCAAACATAGCTACATACATAGGTGCAACAATTCGTTTTTTTTTTTTTTGGACAGTTTTTACATGGTTATGATGCATTGGTAGATACTTGTATGATTGTGCTTGTGAAAGAAGATACTGCCCATACCATAAATTCATTATCTTTGAGGTTCTAGTCTATGTGAGAAACCAAAAGATATAAGAAGTGATAGGTAATACTAATTACTCTTGCATAACATTGTTTTTATTTAATGTGGTATCATTTCAGTTCTGTGCAGTTTCAAATTTTGAGCTTCTTGTTGTTTGTGCTTGATGCTTATTGTAGGTTCATTATGTACAATTAGCTTGATTCTACTCTTCTATCCTTACCGTTTTCTCACCTACTTATTTTGATAAATAAGAACTAGAAAAATGTTAAAATATACCCATTCTGTGTTTGTGCCATTTCCTTCCGTTTCATTATTGTAGCCTGTAGGTCAGGTGAGATGAAATCTTAATATGAGGGTTATTCTTCCATGAATTAGTTTCTTAGCAACTATGTTTAAGATATAGCCAATATTTGCATGTTTTCTTGATACTTGATCTATATATGTGTTATTACCCATTTATGGAGGAGCTGCTTGTTAGTAACAAAGCTACAATGTAGGACAAAGTAACCTGATGTTTCTTGTGTAAAATAGGCCATTCTGCAGTACACCAGTGTTAACCTTGAAAACATGTAATGTATCAATTGTATATTGAGTTATTGATTTATCTGTGACATGTTGCAGTACATTAACACTGGGGCATGATGTTGTACAAAAGGTGACATTGATACCACATGGACAAGCCCGGGGCCTTACTTGGTTTATACTTGGGGACGATCCAACCTTAATTTCAAGGAAACAATTATTTTCCAGAATAGTTGGTGGTCTGGGTAGAAGAGCTATTGAAGAAGTGATATTTGGTGAGTCTGAGGTGACAATAGGGGCATCTAGCGACTTGCATATGGTTACTAGTATGGAAAAATAGGTAAATGGATGCTGGTTGCATGTGCTAATGATTTTCATTTTCATACTTTCCAAATCAACGTACTGTTCTTTTAATCTCTTAGATTGGAAATGGCATACTTCTATTTGTCTTGCATAAATGGTGAAGTGAAACGCTGAGATAAAGAAAACCCTAGTGTTGGAAAATATTGGGTTAGTTATGGAATTAAGAAATGGAAAAACAGAATCAAGTGATAGTTCTGAAAGTGATTTTGAAGAAGAGAAGGTGATATGGTTTGTTCCTTAAAGATTTAATTCATAAAATTGCATTTATTCCTTAAATAGTCTGATGTGTTGGTGCCTTGAATTAATTATGAATGTTCAATGGGTTATCTAGATGAAGGTAAAGGCATTGTTTAAAGGATTATGATCAACTTCTTTGTGAAAATTTGATGTGTTTCTTGAACACATTTTAGTTATTTGTTAATAATTTGGTTGTACTATTCTTCCTTTTTGCATGTTGGGTGGGGACATAAAATATGATTTGATTTATGTTTTCTAAATTTATGATATTTAGGAAAATATGGAAGCAGAAGTAGAGGTCTTGCTTGACCCTAACAAGCTAAGTGAATATGGATGAGTGACATTAAATATTTATGCTGTGAGTGAAAATGAAGAATTCTTGGCAGTTGGCTTAAGCAACAATGGTAGTGAATGGGTGAATATCAATGTTATCCGGGTGGAAGATAAGAGTACAAATCTTGATTCTCTTTCATGGGTAAGTTTTCTGACCACTTAGTAAACATTTATCAATCATTCCATGAGTAGGAATTTGAATGGACTTAACCAGCAAATTAATTTAAATAACATTTCCATGTTGATGCCAATAGAAGTTCTAGAAGACGGAACATATGATAAGTTATAATATGTGTCTCATGTAATCTTAGGGTTGCATTCCACATGGACAAGTTTCTATTATCGGTGGCACAAATTTCACCACTTCTATATTGGAATCAACAATTTGTCAATCAACTTCTAGGAGACAGAAAATGGGATACAAAGACCTTTTTTTAACACTTGATGTTTCATTGGCCCAACTTCTATATATCATGTACTTATAAGTTTCCTGAAATTTTCTTTATTGAACATATAGAGTTGTTTTTAAATTTGCATTCCTCATGTTAGGTTTTTACAATTGCTAATAGGTGAAATGTTCATCAATTATTTGGACTCATGACAACAAGGGTTTTTTTATTGTCGCTATCTGGATACCAAGTGGGTATGATATTTTAGATGGTCATGTTAATTATTCTTTATCATAGTTTCAAATTTACTTTAGTCTATTTACTTACGTACTTCATCACAATTTCTTATTTATTTTCCTAACATTCACGTGTTTTGCCCTAACAGAGAAGGAGAAGGGCTGGATTCAAGAACAAAAAAAAATATCAATCTTGATCATAAACTATTTTATCATTTCTTGGGTACTAATCAAACTGAAGATATTCTCTGCTGGATAGAATCAAAACATCCCAAGTGGATGTTTTTCTCTCGAATAACTAAATATGGAAAGGTTGGAAGAATATTATGTACCATGTTTTAGATAAAAAATGGCATCTTAGATACTTTTTAGATGGATATTTTAACTTTTTGGTTATAGAATGTTGTTTATTTTTGCTTGCACTCGTCCATTCTTGCACTACACATTTTTTGTAAGTTGTATTCTTGCTTTCTTTTGTGGACTTGTCACACCTTATATTATTGCCTTCAATTTAACTATGAATGAATATAGTCTTGTTCATAGATGAGGTTTTGTAATTTGTGATTTTTCTAAGGCATATTTTTTGGTAACACTTTTTTTGGTTTCAATGTGTTTCAAAGATAAAAAAGAGTGTAACTTGTCAGATTGTATTTACCCCAAGACGAGCATATCATTCTGCCATCAATAATCTTATTTTTTTGAATCTTCATCTCGTGTAAGCTTTTGGTAATCCCTCAATCCATGTTGTCTTTTTTTTTTTGTTGTTCCATCCACTTTTTTGCCCTTCCATATTTGATATCTTTCCTTTGGCTTGCAATTTTTTTAGCATTTTATTTGCTTATTGAATATTTTACACAATCTCTGCGATTTTCTTTTGTTCTCCTACACGCTTGCATGCTCTTTATCTCATGCCTCATCCTATTCCTTTCTTCATTTTGAGTCCATTATTTTTTCCAATATCTTTATCTTTGTTGTTACCTTTGCTACCCCACCTCTTTTTTACCTTTTTTGTCATCTTTTATCTTTATCTTTGTTGTCATCTTTTATTAGAATTACAAATGATGAAATCTATGTGTTAATATTGCTCATTTTCCTGATTCTTAAAGGGTGCTAGCTCAATGGAAGAGCAGCTTCTTTACAAGCAGGAGATTGGTGGTTCGATTCCTCCATGCCCTAATGATATTGAAATGTATTTCTAAAGCTAAAAAATGTAGTACTGCAAGATGGATGCAATATTAAACGCAATACTAAATGCAAAACATGATGTAGAAGTGGACGTCACACCAAACACAAAATTGGATGCAAAATCCGACCTTATGTTAGACGCAAATGTGGACACAAAAATGGATGTCACACTAAAAGAAAAATTGGATGCAAAAAGAGACTCAACACTAGACACAATTAATGACTCAAAAATAGATGTAATAATAGGTCCAAAACTAGACGCAACAATAGATGAAAAAGTGGATTCCTAACTAGACGTAAAATTGGACATTAAATTGAGCACAAAATATGGTGTATCGATAGACACAAAACTGGAAGCAACTTTTGTCGCAAACAAAAACTTAAAACAAGACACAATTTTAGATGCAAGACGGGACAAAACATTGGATGTAAAACTAGACGTAATATTGAATGTAAGATGGGATGCAACATTGGACACACAACTAGATGCAATATTAGATACAAACATGGGTGCAAAAGTAGGCACAACACTAGGCGCAACACTGGGTGAAAAATTGGGCTCAAACATAGATGCAAAAAAAGACATCAACCGGGATGCAACACTAGGTGCAAACCTAGATGCAAAATATGACGTAAAACGAGATGGAACATTTGGCACAAACATGGATACAAAAAAATACGTAAAACAAGATACAAAATTAGCTGCAAATGGAGATGCAACATTATAAGTAAATTTGGATGCAAAACTAGATGCAATTTTGGGCCCAAAATTGGATGCAAACCTAGATGCAGAATTGGACACATAATTTTATGTAAAACATGGTGCAAAATTGGGTGCAAGACTCGATGAAAAACTAGGAGCAAAATACGACGCAACATTGGATGGAAAAATGAGTGTGAAACTGGGTGCAAACAAGGATGTAACAAAGGATGCAAAAAAATATGCAATAGAAGTTGAAAAATTGGGCGCAAATAAAGGCATGACCTTAGATGCAAAAAATTGGGTGCAAAAATGGATGCAAAAATGGATGTTAAAAAGGATGGAAAAAAGATGCAAAAGACGGCGTTTTACGAAAATGTAAAATAGTGCCAGGTTTAGCGTCAGATTGTTTACCATAATTGGGAAAAAATTACTCTAAAATCCGGTACTAAATTCGACACTAAATCCATTTTTTGTTGTAGTGAAATGCTTGTAGCCTGTGGGTGGAATTAGTATTTCATGTGTAATGTTTATGGATTATTGGGATGTGTTTGATCCCAGTTTATCCAATTTGCATGATTCAATTCTATATTAGCTTGTGGATGTTTATTTCCTCCTTGCTGGTGAAGTTTTTAAAACCATAAACCAAAACCCTAAAAACCAATTTTATTCTATTTCATTTTGAGATTGTGTTAGCTTGTTCTTGTGGTAGTCTAGGAACAATTTCTAGCACTAACATCTTTGGTGCCATTTCCAAGGACAAAGCTGAATTATATCCTCCCTGGGATATCATTATTCATCTGATTTTGAGAGGTGAACAAAGTCAGGAAATATTTTAGACTACAATTTTTCATCGGCGACTCCACGATTAAAGATTCCATTGCAAGGAGGATTTTGTTAACAGAAAAATGAAGAAGCCAAATGGAAATACTAGGTATCATCTTGTTACTTTCCTCCACGAGATTTTTTTCTTATTCATTAGTTCTTTCCTGTCTTTCCCATTGTATGTCAAAAGAATTATTTTGTGTTTTGTCTATTCTGATGATCATAAACCTTCAGATACATATCCCTCTTTGGAAGAAGAAAGTCTGCATTCTTCTTGTTTTATTGATGTTGATCCTATTCCTTCATTTGAAATACATGTGAAACATGATATACATATACCCATATCTCTTGAACCTAATTATTCTGGTCATCTTGTAGAGAATAAAGATGATCTATTACCTTCTACCATCACTACTGAAACTTGTGAAAAGCTTGTTGAACCTCATTTTCAACAAACAGATTTTCAGTCTAGACTCAGACAAAAGATGTTTAAACCTCTTAGGCTGCCATCTCTCTTACATCCTTACCCTTCCTACTTTGTTTAATATCTTCCCCATTTGATTGAAAAAGACCATATTACAGCAGAGAAGCATTTAGGATCTTTCCACAATTTCATTGATAATTTTGAAATCATGCATGAGGATGTTGTCATGAGGTTATTTTAGAAATCCTTTGCTAGAGATGCTGGGTTTGGGTCCCAAAATTTAAAAGCTGATTCAATTGGATCGTGGGAAGAGTTACATGATGTCCTTTTGAAGTATTGGGGTAAGAATAAATCTGATGATCAATTTCTTTCTGAATTTTATAGTTTAAAAAGGGAGAATGATGAGCCAATTACTAAATTTAATTGGAGGTTTCAAAGTTTTTATATCAATATGCCTACAAAGATCAAACCTTCGGAAAAACTTGCTATGGTATATTATGTTATGGCTCAACATTCATATCTTGTCTTTATCCTGTTAGAAAGGAAATCATCATCTTTAAGACAATTGTTTAAGGATGCAAAAGGAGTGGAGGAGAATATTCGAGCTTGCAAAATGCTTCAAGATCAGGCTCATGTTGAAGATATACAAGCTTATGAACAGGAAAAAGAACGTAGGTATCATTCAGATTTTAAATAGTTTTCTTCATCATTTTCAGATTTTCATATGAACAAGGATATAAATGACGCTTGTGTTGATTCTTCATATTAGTTTGCTGACTTTTTCAATGATGATATACTTTAAATGGATTATAGTAGAAAATTCCTAGTTCCTTCTATGAGATTATCATGTCATGAAGAAGAAGTTGCTGCTCTTTAGCCTCTTACAATTGATATAAGAACTAAGCTGTCGTTCTTGACTTATGGTCACTTTCAGAATTTTATTTGTTCAAGTTTTGATCAAGGGTTTTATTTAAAGGTTGAGAAGTAGTTTCAAGAGCCCTTGGTTTCCATTCTCAAGCCAAAGTTTAAAAAGAACAGCAATGGAGAGAAAGAGAATTCTTCACTTTATGATGAATATAATGAAGACATTGAAGTTTTAAATCGGAAATTTCATGATCCTGTGGCTTCTTAGATGGAGTTGTATTTTTCAAAGGTTTCGAATGCTCCAGCTTTTGGTAGACTTCCTATTTATAGTCATAAGTATCAGCTGCCTATAGAATCTTTATTGCATTTATCACATCTTTTGTGGGTTTTCACAAATATAGCATGCATGGAATTATGATTCTCGGTCAAATAGTTTCTTGGATTCACTAGAAGTATGATTACACTTTATTGGGTTGTTTCCTCCGATTAGAAGTAGGATTAAATATCAGAATAAGCTCGCTATATGAGCATGTAGATTCTTTTCAGTATACTAGTTTGTAGTAGTATTTTGTCATTTCAGAGGTATGTGTTCAGAGTTTGAAAAAGTTGCAGAGATTTGGTAAGTGACTCCATCACCCAATGAATAAGGCACAAGGTTTACAGGTTCTTGAAGCCTCACAAGGAGGACTTCATCCCGCAGCAAGAGCTAGATGTTATAACTAGATATTTTTCTTAGTTTATCTGTTCTTTTTGTCCTAATTTTCAATCGTTGGTTTAAAATGATTTTACATTTTATGTTGATTTTAAGAACTTTTGACAATTAGTAATTTTTGTTGGATTTAATGATTTTAATGGTTTAATTATTTCAATAATTTAGTTTTAAGGTTTATATTTTGGGCTTATTAGTTAATATGTATATATTTAAGCTTTCAAAAACTTATAATAAAGGTTTATTCCAAGTTTGGTTTATAATATAACCCTCATTTTTGAGTCCTTTGTCAAATATTTTCATGAGGAGATTCATGTAGCAGCTATGTTTTTCCTATTTTTGTAATTATCATTGGAAGAATATTATGAGGTGATGGAAAAAAATTCTGGAAAACCAAAAGAGGTTTTTGTCCAAAACAGAATCATTCACAAAAACCTCTCTCAGTTTTGCAACAGTTGTTATAGTTTGAGATATTTGAATTCATATTTGTGGCCTATTTTTAGGGTTTGAATTATTTAGTAATTTCATGCTTTAGTCACAAATTTCCAGCACGTGTTCCGATCAATTGGGGGGGATTTTTTTTTTAAAAGAGAGGTTTTTGTTCATAACGGAATCATTTAAAAAACCTCTCTCAATTTTTGTACATGAGTTCTGGATTGAGAGATATGAAGGCGTATTTGAGACCCAAATGTTCAGAAATTCGTCAAATTTCCCCAAATCCAATTTGCTATTTTTGGGTTAATTATCTTTAAAGATTTTGAGTTATCATGTAACTAATTGATGTAACTATTTCAAATTTCAACCTAGAAGGTAGTTATGGAACTACTTTACCTTTGTAATGATAAAAGGAAGACAAACATACAGTTTTGTGGTGGGGATTTTTCACTCAAGGAGAGGCTTTTGGAGCTTTGATTTCTCAAGATAGAATTTATAACTCTTATGTAAGTGGATGAATGTTATTAATTATATATAAAATGATAAGCCCTTTTACCTGTCATGCTTTTTCATTTCTAATCTGGTTGATTTCTCAGTCTACAATTTCATTTTACGTTGAAAGGTTTATTCATGTAAATGCTCGTAGCCTATGGGTGGAATAAGTATTTCATGTGTAATGTTTATGGTTTATTGGGATGTGTTTGATCCCCAGTTTTTCCAATTTGCATGATTCAATTATGTATTAGCTTGTGGATGTTTATTTCCTCCTTGCTGATGAAGTTTTTAAAACCATAAAACAAAACCCTAAAAACCAATTTTATTCTATTTCATTTTGAGATTGTGTTAGCTTGTTCTTGTGGTAGTCTAGGAACAATTTCTAGCACTAACATGAAGTTACCATTTGGTCTGAAGAATGTTGGAGCTACATTTTAGTGTGCTATGTCCTATGCATTTCACGATGTCAAACATATTGTGGAATCGTACCTTGATGACCTCCTAGCTCATTCACAGCAACGGGAGGACCACCCTGGTCATCTTAGAGATATTTTTCTGAGATGTCGTCATTATAATATATGGCTTAATCCACATAAACGTGTTTTTTGCGTTGAAATGGAATGTCTCCTAGGTTTTGTGGTTTCTAAGGATGGAATCCAGATAGATCCATTGAAAATTGCAGCTATTTTAGCCCTACTAGACCCAACCAATCCTATTGAAGTCTAAAGTTTGCATGGGAAGGAAAAAATTCTCCACCATTTCGTGTGAAATTTTGCAGAGAAAACATACATCTATATGTGTCTCCTTAAAAAGAACACCCCGTTCTTTTGGGATGACCAAGGCCAATGCACCTTTGATAATATTAAGCACGCTTTGACCCATTCACCTGTGATACACCCCCCATATTATTCAAAGGATTTTCTCTTATACATTGATGCCTCCACTACTACCATCAGGATGGTTTTGGTGCAGGAAAATCCTAACGGTCAGGAGCACGTGATCTATTACACTAGTAAGAATCTCATTGATTCTAAAACTCGATACTCACATGTGGAGAAGTTAGCATTGGCCACAGTCATTTCTGTACATAAATTTCGACACTACATCTTGCTTCACACTACCACGGAATTGGCATATCAGAACTCTATGTATTACATCCTAACTCGTCAAGTGCTAAGGGGGGAATATTCTCGATGGATAGTCATCCTACAGGAATTTGACCTTGAATTTTCCAAGTCCATGTCAAAGAAATCCTTGGTTTTTGCTGAGCTGATGTGTGATATTCCCTGTGCTTCGATGGATTTTGAGCCCAGTGATTCATTCCCGGATGAATTTTTGTTTCTGATAAGAACTACTGATCAGTGGTATGGATATTTAATCATTTATCTCAAGACACAAAGATTTCATCCCACTCTGTCCTGTGATGATTGTCACTGTATTCGTCACCACGTGAAATACTACCTTATCCTGAATGATACTTTGTATAGGCGTGGTATCAATTCCATTATCCGAGGATTCCTTACTCATGAAGAGGCTGAACAAGTTCTGAATGACTACCACTCTAGAGCATGCAGCAGTCATCTCTATGGGATCGCTACAGCCCATAAAATCCTTCACGCTGGCTATTTTTGGCCTTTAGTCTTTAAATATTGTCATGAGGCTGTTAAGAAATGCCACCCTGCCAACATTTCTATCCAAAAAAAGTGCACCCACCCTGCTTCGTTACACCCTGTCATTGCCATTGGCCCTTTCACCAAATGGGGGATCGATTTTATGCATTGTAATCCTACCTCAGTCGGGGGGAATGGTTACATCATTGTATCCATTGATTATTTTATGAAATGGGTTCAGGCTATGCCTACATATGCAAAGGATGGTAAAACTATCGCCCTCTTTTTGTTCAATCATGTGATAGAAAGATTTAGAGTGCCATAGTCTATAATTACTGATCACGGATCACATTTATGGAATCAAATGATGGAAGAATTGAGTGCTAAGTTGGGTTTTCGTCATGAAAACTCAACACCCTATTATCGACAAGCTAATGGTCAAGTCGAGGCCATTAATAAATTTTTAAAAATCATGTTGAGATGGATGGTTGGAGATCACAAATCCAATTGGCACCACATCCTCTTCTCTGCTCTTTGGGATTATAGGACTTCAGTAAAACAACTACTGGTTTTACACCCTTCCAGTTAGTTTACGGACTAGAAGCTATCTTGCCTATTCAGTGTCAGATTCCATATTTGAAACTTGTTGTTGAACTTCTCCCAGATACTTCTATCAAGGAAGAAAGATTCCTATACCTAAACAATCTTGACGAAACTAGACGAGATGTTGCCTTAGCCAATGAGGCACACAATAAACGCATCAAGGCGCAATATGAAAAGTCTGTCAAACCTCATATTTTTAATGAAGGTGACCTAGTCCTGACCTACTATTAAAGAAATGACAAGCTAGGGAAAGGCAAGTTCAAATCAATGTGGTACGGTCCCTTTATGGTTTCCAAAGTTTTAGAGAAACGGGCTTATGAGCTCATGGACTATGATGGAATCCCCTTCAGGAAACCTCGCAATGGGTTGTACTTGAAGACTCTACTATGCCTAGATCATTCATGTATGGTACCTTGTATATATGTACATTGTTTGACGTTTTTAGTGTGTGTTTTAGTATTTTCAATATGTTTTTGAATTTAGTGTCCAAACTGTTTATACCATGTTTTGGTTATGCAGAACAGATGGATTTTTACGACTTTGCTAATGGTTCTTGCCGCCATACCTTGAACCTTGCCTCAACCACTTGGGTTCTCTATTCCCCAGCTCATGATTTGGTCAGTTCAGGAGCATTTTGTATTGGTCCAGCTACCAACAATATCACCGATTATCAGGAAATCATAGGTCTATTGACTGAGGCTGCATCTCAGAACATTCATGATTTGGTAGTTTTCATGGACTCGCAATTGGTGGTTTGTCATTTGAGCCATGCCTATACCATTAGGAACCTGGTACTTCTCCGTCTCTTCTGAAGGGTACATTTGTTAGAAAGGTCATTTGAAGTAATTATTTATAGTCATATCCCTAGGGCAGACAATGCAGTTGCTGACTCGTTAGAAAACTATATCCTAGACTGGTATATTGCTCATACATAACTCGAAAATCAAACATGGTTCATCATATTATAAATAGACAGTAGAAGAAACATTAAATTCATGCAAATACATTTACCATTTGAAGCATATTAACATCGAAAATAAAAGTCTATATATATATATAAGTGTTTTAGAAAAAATAGGTCATGAGACCTCATATGAAGCACTCTGGATTTTAGGCAGTACAAAATCATACAAAATCCTGAAGCTATATAAGCTTTCAGTAATACATCGTGCAAATATATCTAGTGATGCTCGTGGTAGTATATCACAACCCGTACTACTCTACATAGCAGTCGGCTAAAGTGGCCTGGCATGCCCACAGTGTGCCTCTGATACTTCATTGGGAGGTCATCGATCAATGCATCAGGTATATCTAGAGTCAACCTTTCCAGGTTCTCCTCTAACTCCCCCATTGGGTCATCACCCCATTGAAAAAACCTAGATCTAGCTCGTCTGTCCAATGGGGAAGATCCCGTAGGTCATGCTACTCCAATATCTGCATGAAGATGTTTAGGTCTTGTTACTACATATAAAAATTAAAAAACATTAAAATACAAAAACAGAAGTTTCCATTTTAGGGTTTTGTTTCTTACCAATGTCTCCCCACTGCTCACCAGATGGAAGTGGTAGATCAAATTCACCCCTAAAGTAAGTACCCATGTATGCATAATCCTCAATCATGAGGATTTGGTCATTCAGCCAGCAGAAAAATGGAGCACCAAACTTCACTTTTCCCCTGCCTACCCTTGTGCGGGCCATGATATTGACCCACCTCAACATATGAGGGTCCCTCTCCCTCATCTCAGTAAATACAACTTGGGGCCTTAGATGAGGGACCCGCTCAAAGAAAAAATAGGCTAAGATGGATCCATAGCCAAACTGTTTCAACTCTCCTTGCCAATAGTTGGTCAGCTCGTCCTTGAAGACCAAAAGTAATGCTTCAACCTAGTTAAAGAAAGTAGGTTCCATGGCCACTATAGCATATAGCATGTGTGCTCTGGAATCTTGATGAGCTCCTTGGCTCCCAACCAACCTCTACATAGTGAAAAGAAGTCTACAAAGAGGATCGTCCACCACTTCCTTAATGGGAATTTTCTTCCCATAAATTCTAGTACCAGGTATGCAGTAGCAGTTGATTAACCCTTGGGTGGTCACGTCCCCTCCATAGGAACCAGCCAATGAAATAAGAGCACCTCGTCTGGATAATCCTGTTAAGAAGTAGATATCTTCTACCTCAATAGTCAACACATGGGCTCCCACCTCAAAATATTGTTGCTCCAGGTTCCACATATGAAGAATATACTCCAACAAGTGCTCATGGGACACCATGCAAGGAGTGCAGAAGAATTTTAGGAGACCAAAATCTCTCAATGCGGCTCTGCACCCCACATTTCTCTCGACAAAGGCATTATCATCATCATGTTCCCATTCCTTCCATATAAACATTTTTTATCGATTAGAACCTACCAAAAACAATTAATGGGATAATTAACAACATAATCAAGCATCAAAATCGCTTAAAAACTTATACTTTTGCTTTCCCATTCAAATTTACATACTCACGGTTGAAACTGCCTAAGCACTATTTGCACAGAGTGATGGCACCTCCTGAGCGCAATTGATTGGGTGCGGTTCTTATCGGGCACCACCTGTCCCGTAAGGGGCAAGAGCGATGCTTGTATTTGGGATTTAGGGCTTGCCTAAAACTGCCCAAAAAATCCTCAAAATAAAAAATGAATGCATAAAAAGGAAAGGCTAGGGTTTTATCATTTTCCTAGTCTAGACGATGCTCGAAACATTTGGTGGAATCTCCCGGAATCACTGATAGAAGATATGGCTCAATTTTCTCCAAAATGCTCTCACCAAGTGGTAAATAGTAAAATGATTTGATTTTTACTATTCAAATGAATTTTATATATATATATTTTTAGGGTTTTTTTAATGTTATTTTGATATTAAAAAATCATTACTATTATAAAACACATTTATATAGTGCATTAAAGTCATTTTTTGAGATATTAATGATTGTTTTGAGTCTTGCAGGATTAAAAACGGAAACAGTAAAGTCTATGGGAAGTTTTTTTTGACTTTTTCGTACTTCCATAAAATGGAAAAAGTCCCAGGGCATTTGTTTCGACACTTTGGTCATGCTCTTAGAACTCAGTATCAAAGTTCTGAGTCTTTTTTCGATTCTTTTTAGACTCGTAAAACTTCTCATCGTGAAAAAGAAACCTAATGGAGTCTCTTTTAAGCTCTTTTCAGACTCCCTAAATATGAAAATAATGTCGAGTACTTGTCTTCTTCATACTCATAAAAGTATTTGAAGAGTCGTCTCTCCAACGGTAGGTTGTCTCTTTTTCAATTCGGATAAACTAGTTACGAAAAAGGAACACTCCAGCTAATAATGATTGGAAGAGTTCTCTCAGGTATTATTTTACACTTTTTTGGGCCCTGGAGACTAAATCATACGAAAAAGGACCCTTTGTAGTTTTCTTTGGTTTGTTCAGACTCTCTAAACATGAACTACATTGAGTTTTCTTTCATTGTACTCGTTAAATTAAACATTGAAAGACCCTTTTTGGGGAACAAACCCGTCCTTTCTCAGGTTCATGAAATATATGAGAATGGACTTATCTTCATATAAGATTAAACGAGTATTTGTTACCCTATTTGGACTCATAAAAATGAAAAGAGACACTCATCAATCATGATGGGGGAATTAAGGGAAGGGAATCATTTTGCAAAGCAAATGGCAGTTGTTTGTCACCTTTGAACATGGCACTTGTCTGCATATCATTCAGTCAAATGGGTATTTATCTGACTTACAAGTCGATCCACTTTCATGAGTCATGTCACTCCTTTGAGTCTTTCAAAATAATTCATTGTCTACTGTCATATTGTGTGTCTATCTGGTCTAGTCATGCTACCAAGTTTCTTGTCGTGTCGCCAGATGTTCAAAGGAAGAAAGAAGTTTACCCCTGAAGTTAAAACATCCTTTGTGTTAGTACTTTGATTCAATCCTATGGTTACATTATCTACAACATTCCATAACTTTGTTCCAAGTTTCGTGTCGTCGATGTGGGATTCATCATGGCCCTCCTACAACGAGACTATTCCTGTCGACATCAGCTCATCATCCAGGAAATAGTCTTAGAAACAAGCTTAGTACCTTGAGATATGTATGCCTCAATGACAGATTCTCTCACTCTCAACATAGGTTCACATCATTGACCTTTGATCGAAAGATTCCACTGGGTGTTTGACATCCAAACATCTATTCACACTCAGTAGATTGTACTAGGGTACCTTGGGAATCATTGAATTCAATGGTGATCTCCCTCACACTTGTTAATGGTTCACATCATTGGCCGGTAATAAAGTGGTTTCTACCATGTTCGACTTCAGAACATTGTAATCACATGGATAGAATTGTACTTTGTGGAAGATGATACGAAGACCCTGGGTATCTGTTAAGCACTCATATCTTTCTCCCCAGGTCATGATGGAGTATATTTTATGAAGTACCAACATGGATCCACAATTGTATGGTCGTTTCTATGCTCAAATTTGCGTCTGTATGACATAGATCTACGTTGTATATCTGGTAGCTATGTCCAAGTTTGAGTCCTCTATCACATGGATTTATGTTGTATTCTAGTAGCCATGTTTGTTTATTCCTCTCATGGATTTGCCTTGTATTATTATGTAGCCATGAAGAGGTTACATTTACTCATGAGTCAAAGTATTTATGTGTTGCATATGCCTACTCGATGATACTCTTCGATCAAGCTGGCTCTTACCTCAAAGTGATAACTTGCTCCATCAAAGCTCTCGCCTATTGTGTACCTCTAGCCTCATGCTTTTGAGGGAATTTTGTTATACCCAAATCCTGTCACCAGCATTTGATAAGATCTCTAACACCTCGATTTTCCCTCAATCCCAAACATTGAAGTGAAAACAATGCTCTAGATGTTGATTCTACATACAAAACTCCAGCACCGCTCTTACCTTTAAGCTAATAAGTGATACCTTATACAACACCACCTGAGTCATTTGGAATAAAGGAGGTGCCACCACTTTTAACCTTTGTCTTTGGAGCGGTTCTCACCTTGCACCGCTCTATCATAAGGGAGTATAAGCGATGCCCTTGGTAAAAACTAAAAAAGAGAAGGTTTCACGAAGCTTCTAGAATAAAAGCTTAGTGACTAGCCTTATCCCTACCCACCTGGGTCAGTTAAGCTCGAGATCCATGCTTTGGGGATCTCATGGCCACCTCACCCACCTATTTCTCAACCATTCCTATCCTTTTGATCCCTATAAAACCAAGCTCATACTTCGTGGTTGAGGGGAGAAGGAAAAGAGTAAAGTTATGCTGCTACATTAACATCCTAGCCTAATCCATTAAAGAGCATAGAGGAGCAAGTTGGAGCTATCGGGGATGAGATTTCAGTCTTGTGAAGGAGTGCATAGACATTAAGGCAAAACGCTTGTAATATCTTTCATTCATATATTAATGAAAAGTTGATTTATTTTCCATATATCTATTGTGTTATAATCTCACATGTGTATTATCATATTCCTTAGTCACCGATATGGATCTATGGATAGTTTTCTGGTATGCTTGATGTTGTTGTATGTTTGATGTGTTTTTGTAGGTGTTTTGTAGGTATTCCATCAAATATCTTATTCCAGGCATCCATAGCTTCTAGGGAAAGTCTTCTGACCTAGTTGTGACTCATTTGTTTTGGATATGAACCATTCAGACCAGAGGAATAGCTTCTGTCCGCAAAAGGTGAAATATTCTTGATAACAATAAGTAACACATTATTGCACCAAGTTCTCGTGGAATTCATTTAGGATCAAGGATCATTGGTTCATACAGTTCTAGGCTTGCAAAATTGAACACATGAGTTTCATGCATTGAGGTCTCAACAGGCCTTAGAACACATGAATCGAGGAACACATTTTGAGAATAGGGAGGCATATCTAAAATTTATGGAATATGAAGAATAATATGATTTAGATAATCCATGAGCATATCTCCAATATTTGGTTTGGATTGTGAGATAATGCAATTTTTCTAAAAATGCACAACCCAGAAAGTTTGCAATACAGTTTTGAAACTGTCCACTTTCGATGCATATTTTGACCAGATTAAGATAGATATTGAAAAACCAAAACATGGGTTTTTCTCCTAGCACATCAAATTGGTATACTCCTAGGTTGTTCTCCAAAATTTGTAGCGGTTTAAGAGATACAACGAGGAAAAAATACCAAATCTGCCCAAATTGAGCAAAACCCCCAAATTTGGGGATTTCTCCAAAAAATGAAGAATTCGTTTGTAAGTTTTGGGATTTGGTCTCATCCATTCTTCAATGGTTTATCATGTATAAAAAGAGCCTCATATGGCTGAGAAATGATTGATCGTCATCCAGAATTTTGTATTAGAAAGATTCATTGTATTGAAGAGTTGATTTTGTAATCAGAGTTTTGATTGAAATGGAGAATTGATTATTGTTGATTCATTGTGCATATTCCTCAGTGTAGCTGATATTTTTTAGAAGAAATTTCCATCTTGGGAGGGACCCTCAAGATTTGGTAACCTGCTGCTCATTTATATTTGTTAGATTTTATTTTATGCTTGTGTTAATTCATCTTTTTTTTCGATTCAATGTTTAATGTGTGCATATTGAATTTAGAAGTCATCTTCAAGACGTGTTTGTCCTCTCTTGATTATTTTCATGTTCAGGTGTTCATGCAATCAAAATTATATTACATGCTATCTGATAACATTTACCTTCTTCCTTACATATTCACAAACTAAATTCATTAACAATTTGACATAAAGGAACTGCAATTTCATTTGTTTAAAACAATGTAAATGTTTTGAGATCACAAGATTTGGATTGCTTGACTTATCTTGATTGAGTTTGATTTAATTAGTCTTCGTTAATTTGGTTTACCATTGAATCCGCTCCATTCCCACACTATATTTTCTATTATGTTATGATCCTACACCATCTTTTCTATTTCATGTTTCGTTTCTACACTAGAATTTCCATTATGTTTTATTGTTGCACCATATTTTATATTTTTTGTTTTGTTCCTGCACCCAAATTTTAACTACGCTTCATGTTATGCTCCAACTACATTTTGATTCTGCTCATTACATTTATATTAGAAGTTAGAAACTCAAAAATTTTAATCTTCAATTGAAAGCATTAGTATTTTAGATTATATTGATAGCATCTCAATATTTAATGGTGTTCTGGCATTTTGTTCTCTACACACAAACGTTTCATTGATCTATTACCATTGTATCCTGTAGGCATCCATTGTTTTGATTTCATGTTTAATGCTTTGGTTTACATATGGTTCGCAGGACTAAAGAGAGAGTTATACATATATGAGATATTTTCCACATACCTCCATATGATACATTGCATTATAAAATCACTATAAAATACGCTCTCCCATGCACATACATTGTCATTTTGTTTATACTCCACTCACCTTCATTCTGCAAATTGATTGGGAGTTTTATTTTCTACGTGGTTGAATGGCCATGTGATTACATATTTGGGTTTTCATATCAATTCCATACATTTATGCTCTGCATTTTTAGTGTGAACTCTATATTAGTCAAGAGTGGTAACACAAATAATTTATTTCAAAGCACACTATTGTTATAATAATTGGCATGTTGGGTTTCTATTTTAAAATATTGAATTATAATAAAATCACCTTTTATATCTTTTATGAATGAACTTTATAAGGCTGGAATTTCTTTTTAAATATTCAATATATATTTAATACTTGTGATTAAAATTACATGTTATCACACTTGTACATTTTCTTGTAATTTTGTGTATACATTTGAAGAGTGGTTTCTGAGTTCGATTGCAAGCGTGTCTTAGATTTCCTTATATTTTTCTTTTCTTTTAGTTTTGTTTGGTTTTCCCATAGTTGTAAGTTCATTTTTATTTACGTGCACTTTAATTTCTTGCGTTTTAAATTTTTGTAGCTTCAACTACCAATGGATAAATCAATGACCTAACCCACCAATTGATAGATTAATGACCTAACGCAAAAGATATGGTCACTCCATGATAAGTTTCTTCCCTCGGTGTTGACACATCCTCATCTATTTTTTCTTCTTATTTCATTTTTCGCATTTAAGTGCGTTTTTTGGCATTTATATTAGTTATTAGATTAGGCTAGGTTAGGCTCTATTCTTGCACATATTGTTCTTGCACCTTTAAATATGTGATTCTCTAGATGACAATTTAATATTGTATATTAGTTAACATATAATTTCACCAACATTTTTGTGTCGTTGTTAGGGAGGTGCTAAAGGGATTAGAGCATAGTTCCTTTCACAAGTTTTTTGTTTTATTTATGATTCAACTATAGGGACAACTTGGGGGAGGAGATACAACAGTAAGATAAGAAGTAAGAACCTGTGCATCCACTTTGGTGGGGTTTCTACGAAGCCTCAATGTCTTCTTTTTATTTTTCAAGTATAGCATGTTTTTCAGTTCTGCAATCAATTTCTATTCTCTTTTAGTTTGCTTAAAATTTATTTGAGTATGTAGTTAGTTTTGATTTCATTTTTTGTATTAAATAAAAAGTATTTTGGGTGTTGTACTGAGACCCATCCACTAATCCATGTGTGAGACAAGACCTTTTAACCAGCAAGATGGATACAAACATGATCACGAGTTTGAAATAATTCTCTCATATCCTAGCAACAACTGGGGTCTCACTCTCAGCCTCTCAGGAAGAACAAAGCTTGACAGTAGGAAAGAACCTATATGCATCTCCGAATATAAAAGAAGAAGATTTCCATGAACAACAACAAGCAAAAACAAAAGAACCATGGGCCACATCCTTAGAACCTGAAATCGAGGAAGAGAATTCCTTAGAACCTGAGATAGAGGAGTTCCTAATATGCCTCTCATGATATCCTTTTATGCATTCAAGAGACTAATCATCTGAAAGAAGTTGATCTGCATGGAATGATAGAAGAAGACATTCAGAGTGGTATGAGTGAAGAAGTGAGTCAAGAATTCTATGACTATATTAAGCAATGGTTCCAAATCATCATCACATCAAAGAATCACTATCTTCTTCAACAACTCTTGGTATTAATCATTTGCAACTGTTGGTCTTTCATGTTTTTGTGTGCATTAAATGAATGTATTTTCATGCCTGTTATGCACATGGTTGCATTGGAAATACTCCTACACTTGAAGGAGACCTTATTTTGTAAAAATTAGAGTAGGATGTTGTAAATAAATAAAATAGTAAAGATAAAAATAAGCTTTGTTGTGAAAACCAGCTTGTCTGGCACAACTTGAAAAAAACTTTGCTTGAAAACAAGGAAACTAGCAAGTAAAGTTCCCAATAAAGTTTGTAAGTTTGTATTGGTTCTTCAAATCATGTATGTTTTCAAGTAATTATGTTGTATACTCATATTGGATGATGTGGAATTCATTAAGGTCCACCTTTCAATGGTCTTGTCCCATTGACGTCAACAAATCATTCTTGTCCCCAAGACTTGATTTTTGTATAGTGCCCTAGAATCTGCATACATCAATGGAATATATCCTTATTGTTAATCATGGGGATTCACCAATGCCTCTTGATTGATAAATATTGTAGGAAACTCGACTTCAACACATATATTCATACCTGTCAAGATACACTGAGCAGGGATACTTTTAGGGGAGAACTTTAGCCCAATGGGCTATTTTTCCATGTTTTTCTCCCCAAAAAGATTTGCCATTTTGCATTTTTTGAAGCCCTGTTTCGCCCAATTTTGATGGGGTAAAAAATTTTCTCCTTAAAAATCGCCAAATTATTATATAAACGATATAAAATCCTTATAAATTAAAATATTTTTTGAAAATATCGCCAATCATTTTATAGTTGCCGTTTTAAGAATTGGTAATATTTGCCAACATTTATACACTTTTAAATAAGTATGGTTCCTTAAAATCATCCCTAACACTGAGGTACTTAAGCACTCATTATCATTAACGGTGAGTTGCTTCACATTAGTTAATGACATACCTTAATGGTCAGTAATATAATGATTTGTTTTCATGTTTGACATCAACACATTCATCTGCATGATCAGAATTGTACCATGGTTTTAGACTATATGGGTTTATGGTTCCACAACTTGTAGTAGTTTCTTTCCTTGTTTTTTGTAGCAGTATGTTCTAATAAGATTTTTCATGAGGAAATGAAAACCTTCAAGTGTGGGGGAAGAGGAATCTTCATATCCTTCTTCTCAGTATTTTCATAGTCCCTCCATTTCAGTTCATCTAGCTGCAGATCCAGTTCAGTCTCTCATTCTCCCTTGTTCTCAACAACTCAAATATTTCAGCAACTCTCAACATATTTCAGTTCCAGCTCCAGCTACATGTACCATGTTCCATTACATCTTGCAACACATCTCAAAGATAAGGTAAACTTGAGGTAAAACATGTTAAAAATCTTTAACTCATTAAAATTTTAATAAAACTTGATGATTAACCATTTACAAACTTTGTACTTCATAAACCATTATCATTATCAACAATTAAAACCTTCCATCTTCCATCCACCATCATCCATAAAATTCATTCTCTAGTAAGGCCATAAGAATTAAAGAAAAGTGGTTCATAAGAACAAGGAAACATGTATAGTGTCTTATCATGTACATTATTACTCATTCACAAAGTTATCATTAGAAAGATATAAATACGAGGATGGAGTCATTGTTGCATATCCAAATAACTACAAACAAAGCATGCAAAATATCTAAGTCCATTACCAATTCCATCATATTTTCATATCATCCATCATTCCTTCATATTTCATCCCTCGCTCGTACTCAATTTTCTTTATTCTATCAAAAATCAAATCAGGGGCATTGCTCCATAAGAACCAACTCCTATAAAAAAAATTAAGTATTTTGTTTGCATGAGGACATACAAACCAGTAGGTGTGGGGGAGTGTTGGGATCCAAAACTGTCCTCTTTTCTATCATATAATACCATCATTCATAGCCTACATTCTCATATTCTTACAACATCCTATATCCATTATGCAACATCTTACCGCTAAGTATGGTATTATTGTCTTCTGGTTAATTATTATTGGTTTCTTGTCTTTTTAATTATTAAATATGTTTGTATCATGATTTTATCAACGAAGGTTTAACAATTTGTTTTTTGTGTCCAAGTAACAAATTCTTGCACCAAGTTATCGTGGGATGCATCCAAGGTCAAGGATCATTGGTTCACATGGTTCTAGGCTTGCAAGATTGAACACATGAGTGTCATGCATTGAGGTCTAACCATGCCTTGGAGCACATGAGTTTAGGAACATGTTTTGAAAATATTGAGGCACATCTCAAAGTTATGGAATATGAATAATAATACAATTTAGATAATACATGAGCATATTTCCAATATTTGGTTTGGATTGTGAGATAATGCAATTTTTCTAAAAATGCAAAACCCAGAAATTTTGCAAGATAGTTTTGAAACTGTCCACTTTCGATGCATATTTCGAGTAGTTTAAGATAGATATTGAAAAAAAAACATGGGATTTTATCCCAGCACATTGAATTGGTTTCATAATGGGAATTTCTCCAAAATTCACAGTGTTTTAAGAGATACGTCTAGGGGAAAATACTAAATCTGCCCAAATTGAGCAAAAAACCCAGATTTGGGAATTTTCTCCAAAAATTGAAGATTTCGTTTGTAAGTTTTGGGATTTGGTCTCATCCACTCTTCAATGGTTTCACATGTATAACAATATCCTCATATGGATAAGAAAGGATCGATCATCATTCAAAAGTTTGTATTAGAAAGATTCATTGTATTGAAGAGTTGATTTTCTAAATAGAGTTTTGCTTAAAATGGAGAATTGACTATTGTTGATTCATTGTGCATATTCCTCACTGTAGATGATATTTTTAGCAACAATTTCCATCTTGGGAGGTCCCCTCAATATTTGGTAACCTGCTTCTCATTTATATTTGTTAGACTTTATTTTATGCTTGTGTTAATTCATCTCTGTTTTCAATTTGATGTTTAATGTGTGCATATTGAATTTAGAATTCACCTTCAAGTTGTGTATGTCCTCTGTTGATTATTTTCATGTTCAGGTGTTCATGCAATAAAATTTATATTAAATACTATCTGATAACATTTACCTTCCTTACATATTCACAGACTAAATTCATTAACAATTTTACATAAAGGAGATGCAATTTCATTTGCTTAAAACTATTAAATTGAGCACATATATCTATGGACAAACACACAACTCACAAGATAGATCACACAATTTACTCAGTTATTGAAGAATGAAACAGTGCAAAAATGGCTTGCAGCTATGAATGCTTTTCATTAATCAAAGAGTAATTAGATAATAATTACAATGAAGTACAATGGCTTAAATAGCCACATGCAATTCAAATACACATGAGGAAATTCGAATTGATTAGACTCTACTTTACTGTAGGTAACTAAGACCTTGTCTAAATCACTATCGGAGGACTCAATAGTTAACTGACCTTGTCTAAACCATTATCGGAGTTCAACGGAGTTCTAAAACACAACTCAAGTGTCTACTTTAATGTTGACTGAGGCTAACTGACTGTGGTAGGTGAGAAATGTGCCTCTCCTGCATGCAACCATGAAAACCTAGCACTCACTGAATGTATAGGACTAGAACTGAATGCAACTGACTCCTAACTCATCTTGACTACTCACCAACTCAACTCAACTGACCTTGGTTGGTATTGGCACTCCTAGTGGCTCCTAAATTGTAGGGATTGTTCTAGGAGGATCCTAAATTGATGCATACAAGTGCAATCAGTGGCACTAGGCCTCAATTAGTGTTCTCCACACTTTAGTTATTGGAACATGTGCCCCAATTAGGACAAGTGGACCCAATGGTACTAGTGACTAAAAATAGACTGGATGGACTCCCGATTTAGACATGACTCCTGATTTAGACATATGACCAAATTGGATAAGGGAGGATTAATAATCCTAACACCCCCCTGAATGATAACTTGGACAATCTGTGGGCCCTAATAACTAATACCATAGGTCACCCATTACATCAAGTAAATTAAAGTAACTGCTCAATACAAGGAGTTGGGGAAAAAACCACATGGGAAAAAATCCCCCCCTTTAATTAAGCAGGTAGAATCAGGATCAATCTGGTTCTGCTATGCACATGTATCCTGGGGCCTAGCATGTGAACCTCTCCATCATTATGTCTGGAGGAATATTCCTCTTTGGAATAAGAATGATATGCTCAACTAAATCAGAAATATAGATAGCTGTTGGATGAAGATTGGACCCATGTAGAGCAACTGAAGTCAATTGATAATTAAGGAAGGGTTCTTGAGGATTCAGAACATGTGAGAAATAATCAAGAAAATGATATTTTTCAGCCATGAAAATCAAACCATGAGTGGAAAAAATAGCTCCAAGTGTTAGGAGCAAGTGTCCAGGCGGATGCAAAAAATATTCCTCTTTACTAGTTCTGTGAAGAGTTGAGCATATGACCAAAGGTAGAGAAGCCCTGGGAATTTTGAGAGCGAATGATTGAGCTCCATAGTCTAATATAGCTTTTGAAATAGCTAATGAATCACAAAATAAAATATCAACAACCTCATAAAAGGAAACTAACACCAAATCCCCAACAACAATTTTGAGGAAGAATTGTTGTACTTGATTTTTCACACTGGAATTGGTGAAAGCAGCTATAAGCATGACTGAAAGATCTTGGATTTTAAAATCTAAACCAAATAATATCAGATCATAAATTAAATCAGATCTAAATAGGTTCACAACAGATCCAAAACTGTAAAATGAAATCAAATCCCCAGCAACAGTTTTGTAGGACACTTGCGCTACTTGTTTCTTCACACTGTTGATGGGAACAACTACAAGAAGTACTTAAAGATTATGAATTTGAAATATTAAAACAAGCAATATCAGATCATATATAAATAAGATAATATCATATCCAATAAGGTTAATATTATATTCAAAGAAATGGTCAACTGAGATGATGGATGCACAACTTTCTTCTTCTTCAAAATTCTGAATTTTGGTGCATGCAATCCTGCAGGAATTTGCTGGAAGATCTAGATCAAGGGGTGTTATAGCTGATTTTACTACACATGGTGGATCACACCTTTATGGCCTTCCTTGTCCCTTTGCAAACTCTTTAAACCCCATGGACCATTTTTGTACCTTTGATGTTTCCAAGATCATCCCTAAAAACATGCATTATTTTCTATATGTGACTTTTAAACCTATTCTCACATATATACGCGGATTTGACCCTCAAACCTGCACACATCAGGATGTGTGCAAAAGGACAAATAGTTTTGGAGTTTTCCTAGATGTGGATCTGAGTCACTTGTATTTTGGATTTCCATATGCCTTGAGATCGCTCGGATTTGACCTTCCATTACCCCATTGAAGCACTATATAAGGAACCCTTTGGATACATTGAAGAAGGAGGAATAAAAAATCAAAAACAAAAAAGCCAGACAAGAAAATATGTTATCTTTGGCAGCAGTCGATTCATGTTTCCTTCGAATAGAGAAATGTATATCACATCTATTGGTTGGCCTAATAGTTTGACTTTAGGATTTGTACTCATTTCTCTGAGTTTATCTCCACCAACTGGTTAAGCTTCCAGTCCCTATGTAGCCTCTGTCGATGCCTCCTATGTCACAAAGATGTTCCAGTTTTGTATATCGAGTCTATGCTACCTACATTTAGTCACCATTTTCCTTTATTCTCTTGTTCGAAGGAAGTTTAAACCTAAGTCGGTCGTTCCTCAGTTCTCTTGACTTTGCATGTCGACCATTCCAGGTACTGATACTAGTTCATGCACTTTATGATTGAGTCCTTCCACATTATACAGCCTTGCTGAGTACCTCATTTTGGATGATGAGGGATGCATTAATGCCCTCCTTCCAACGGATTTCATCCCATCGACTTTAGATCATTTATTCTGGGATAGGAATCTAGAGTCATTTTTGAGTGCCTTGAGACTTGCAGTCATCAGTGGCAGGTTCTCTCGCCATCAACAGTTTTGGGAACACATCGATGTCCCCTAATTGATGGATCCTCTCAATTGTTCAACCTCAACACATTTATTCACACTTGTTAGTTTTCACTCTAGTACCTTGATTCCCGTTTTCATTATCAGTGGGTGATCTCGTGTCTGTTAACGGTATACATCAATGACCGGTAATCAGATGATGGACTACTATGTTCGACGTCAACACCTATATTCACATAGTAGGACATGTACTTGTAGCAGGTTGTGCAGAAGACCTTCCAGATTGGTGGCATTTCATATATGCTACCTCCTTGATCATGCCAGTCTTCATGAGATTTCAGCTCTCGTGACTTGATTCCAGTGTATGTCAGATGTTTTTAGCTATTATGGAGATCTTGATCCATTATATATCTTCATCTTTCATGGAGATCATGGTCCTTTGTATATCTTCATCATCGAGATTCTAATCTCTCTATATTGTACGTGGCGATGATCACACATTTCATGTTTTGTATCATGCCTATTCATGGCCATTGTACTCTTATGTATCTGTGACTGCTATATCTACTTGCAGTTATGTGCAGAGTTTCAGCATTGTATTCTACTATTGGATGGATGGTTCTTCCACCTGGTTCTTCATCACTCCACTTCTGGGATGGACTTATAATGTATTTCAGCCATCGTATGACCCCTCTGACCTCACACATTACGGGGGCATTTGTTACAGCTGATTTTCCCACACATGACGGATCACACCTTTATGGCCTTCTTTGTCCCTTCGTAGACTCTTTAGACCCCAGGGACCATTTTTGTACCTTCGATGTTTCCAATATCATCCATAAAAACATGCATTATTTGTTATACGTGACTTTTAAACCTATTCTCATGTATATATAAGGATTTGACCCTCAAACCCGCGTACATCGGGATGTGTGCAAAAGGCAAAAATAGTTTTGGAGTTTTCCTTGATGTGGATTCGAGTCACTTGTATCTTGGCCTTCCATATTCCTTGAGGTCACTTGGATTTGACCTTCCATTACCCCATTGAAGCACTATATAAGGAACCCTTTGGATACATTAAAGAAGGAGGAATTGAAGAGCAAGAAAACTATAGTCCATTGTTGCCGGAGCTTATACTTGAGTCTGCATCCTTTTGTACCTTGGAGCACTTTTTGTTCTTCCCAAGCTTTCCTTTGCTTGTGAGCTTGCTATCGAGATATGGAGGATTGAAGTGGTGGAGGCCTAGGTGGAGGACTCAGTTTCTCCAATTCCCAGACGTCCTAACAAAGGTTGTCACTATTGTATTCTCTGATTTATATTAATAGAAATATCTTTTCTCATCCAATAATGTGTATTTAAATGAGTATTGAATCCATGGATGCTTTTAAATGCTTATATGTTATTGATTATATATGCTAGAGTAGGTCTAACACAATTATATATAGCATGCTTGTCTTGTTTGCTGAATGTTGAGAGAGCAAATTATTAATACAAGCGAGAATGGAAAAGCTCAAGGATTATCTACATCAACCGTCCAGAATAAGGTATTTTTCGATATCCTTTAGTGTTAGATGTTTGGTTTCTCTTGCATATATGAAATGATTGATTTCTGTGGTTACTCTGTATATTGTGGTACCCCAAGCCATAGGAATTTTTCTCCGTAACAAGCAGTACTTAAAGATTATGAATTTGAAATATTAAAACAAGCAATATCAGATCAAATCTAAATAATATAATATCATATCCAATAAGGTTAATATCATATTCAAAGAAATGGTCAACCGAGACGATGGATGCACAACTTTCTTCTTCTTCAAAATTCTGAATTTTGGTGCATGCAATCCTGTAGGAATTTGTTGGAAGATCTAAATCAATGGGAGAGAATGGATCACTCTGGTAATCTGATATTTCTTCCAAGGTATTACATGTTTGCACACCAGCAGCAACTTTAGAGGGAGAAAAATCAATTTCTCTTCACTTTTGGAAGCAATTATTGGCAAATTTTGCACAGAACTCAAAGGAAAATCACCGGTGAATGTTTGCATGGAAGTGCAACAGTATTTTTCTTCAATATCAAAGATTCGAATGTCTTCTTTTGTTTCATCCATATGAGGAGAGGAGATATCATATATCTCATAAACTTCTGAAGCATCAGAAGAAGGAGTCACTGCAAGGATACTTTCTTCAAGTCAAATTGATTGTGTAGAAGCTTATGCTTCTTCTTCATCTTGAACAACTTCATCAAAGAGAGTGGAGGCCGATATTTTTGAATCAAGGATGCTTATGGTGCTAGATGTGCTCTCCAAAGTGCTATTATGATCCTTGTCAATCATTCCAAATGTTTTTTCAAATATTTTCCAGAGATCATTTGGGTTTTTAACAGATCTTTTGAGGTAGCGCATGCTAGGAGAAATGTCCATATACATTGTTCCATAAGCTGCATCACATTCATTTAGCCATTCATCCTTTCTCTCAAAGGACTCTTCACCAAGTCCAATAAAAACCTCATAGAGATATTGTCTCTTCAGAGATGCAATCATCTTCATCTTCCATTTTGAATAGTTTGTGAATAGGGTGAGAAGAGGAACTGATGAATCCAGAATTGATGAAGCCATTCGAAGTTGTACCTGCAAAAATACAAAAGGGGAACCGTAAGGTCGACAGCCTGCACATTTCAATTTTTCATCACACCCAACATAATTGATCAAGCAATCTTAATCAACAATTCTTTAACTTGGGGTATTAAGTGGTAAACCTTCTGCTTCTGGTACAGAGATGGAAGGAGCAATTTTGCTAAAAAATGATCCAGTAGGAGATCCGAGGAAGAGAAGTGCCTTGTCCGCCGAGGCTATGATACCATATTAAATTGAGAACATAGATCTATGGACAAACACACAACTCACAAGATATATCACACAATTTACTCAGTTATTGAAGAATGAAACAATGCAAAAATGTCTTGCAGCTGTTAATGCTTTTCATTAATCAAAGAGTAATTAGATAATAATTACAATGAAGTACAATGGCTTAAATAGCCACATGCAATTCGAATCCACATGAGGAAATTCGAATTGATTAGACTCTACTTGACTGTACGTAACTAATACCTTGTCTAAATCATTGTCGGAGGACTCAATAGTTAACTGGCCTTGTTTAAGCCATTACCGAAGTTCAACGGAGTTCTAAAACAAAACTCAAGTGTCTACTTTAGTGTTGAATCAGGTTAACTGATTGTGGTAGGTGAGAAATGCACCTCTCCTACATGCAGCCATGCAAACCTAGCGCTAATAGAATGTAGAGGACTAGAACTAAATCTAGCTGACTCCTAACTCAGCTTGACTAGTCACCAACTCAACTCAACTGACCTTGGTTGGTATTGACACTTCCAGTGGATCCTAAATTGTAGGGATTGGTCTAAGAGGCTCCTAAACTGATGCATACAAGTGAAATCAGTGGCAGTAGGCCTCAATTAGTGTTCCCCACACTTTAGTAACTACAACATGTGCCCCAATTAGGACAAGTAGACCCAATGGTGCTAGTGACTAAAAATAGACTGGGTGGACTCCCGATTTAGACATGACTCCTGATTTACACATATGACCAAATTGGACAAGGGAGGATTAATAATCCTAACAAAAACAATGTCAATGTTTTAAGATCACCATATTTGGATTGCTTGACTTACCTTGATTGTGTTTGCTTTAATTAAGATTCTTTAATTTGATTTTCCATTGACTCTTCTCCATTACCACACTAGATGTTTTATTATGTTTTGATCCTGCACCATATTTTCTATTTCATGTTTCATTTCTGCACTAGAATTTCCATTCTGTTTTATTCCTGCATCATATTTTATATTTCTTGTTTTGTTCTTGCAGCCATATTTTAACTATACTTCATGTTTGCTCCAAATATTTAACTACACTTCATGTTTGCTCATTATATTTAAATTAGAAGTTATAAAGTCATACTATTTTAATCCGTGCCATCTGTTCTACTATACTTAACGCTTCACCCCAACTATGCCCAAACCTCTTACTTTAGGAATGCTAGAAATGACATTTGGGTGGGGACACTATTAATCTTAACTATGCCAAGATTGGGTACCAAGCAACGAAGACCTTTCTTTCATTGTCTCATTATGGGTGCCAGCCTATATGAAATATGATGAACTAACAGTGTGACTTAAAGCAAGTAATGATGATAGCTTTCACTAAATGGTTCTTAGACTGGTTGAATGTTTCGTGCTTACCAATCCAATTAGATGATCTCAGTATTACATCTAGTTTATTCAATTCCAGACATTATTATCTTAGATTATATTAAGAGCATTTCAATATTTAATGGTGTTCTGCCATTTTGTTCTATACACACAAAAGTTGCATTAATCTATTACCATTGTATCATGTAGGCATCCATTGTTTTGATTTCATATTTAATGCTTTGGTTTACATATGGTTCGCATGACTGAATAGAGAGTTATATATATATGAGATATTTTCTACATACCTCCATATGATATAATGCATTATAAAATACTCTCTCCCATGCACATGCATTGTCATTTTGCTTATACTACACTCACCTTCATGGCCATGTCATGAGGGTTTTCATATCAATTCCATAAATTTATGTTCTACATTTTTTAGTGTGAACTTTATATTATTCAAGTGTGGTAACATAAAGCATTTATTCCAAAGCACACTATTGTTATAATAATTTTTTCACGTTGGGTTTCTATTTTAATATATTGAATTATAATACAATCACCTTTTATATCTTTATAAGGGTGGAATTCCTTTATAAATATTCAACATACATTTAATACTTGTGATAAAAATTACATGTTATCACACTTGTATATTTTCTTGTAATTTTGTGTATACATTTGAAGAGTGGTTTCTAAGTCTGATTGCAAGCTTGTTTTAGATTTCCTTATATTGGTCTTGTAGGAGTTTTATTTTCTTTTAGTTTGGTTTGGTTTTGCCATATTTTTAAGTTTATTTTTATTTCCCTGCAATTTCATTTCTTGCATTTTCAATTTTTGTAGCTTCAACCACCAATGGATAGATTCATGACCTAACTCACAAGATATGGTCAATCCATGATAATTTTATTCCCTAGGTGTTGAGACATCTTCATTTATTTATTTTTCTTATTTCATTTATCGCATTTAAGTGTGTTTTCTAGAATTTAGATTAGTTATTAGATTAGTCTAAGTCAGGCTCTAGTCCTACATATATTGTGCTTGCACCTTTAAATCTACAATTCTCTGGATGACTATTTAATGTTGCATATTAGTTAACATATAATTTCACCAACAATTTTACTCAAATTTTGAGTGGGTTAACTCATTGGATTTGGAATTCAATTATGCATCCAACGAGTACCCACATTACATACTTCTTACAGACCCTACACCAAGAAAAATGAGAAATATCTAAAAGAAACGCATTACTTTGAAATTAACACGTTTTTCAAGTATTTATAATTTTTCAAGGGGTGGAATCAACCAAAAGTATGCCGACTGGTTAATCATTCGATCCAGAATTGAATTTTGCATCCAACAAGTGATCCTGCTCAAAATTTGAGTAAAACCCTAAGAATATATGTTGAAAATGAGAAGAAAATAATTAGTTTTTTCCTCTATGCTTCTAAAATTCATAAATATTATGTCATTGTTTTTAACTATTATTTTATTAATTTCCTTAGAAGGCCCATTTCAGATCTCAAATTTTCTCTAATGTTTAAGGTTTTGTAGCAGATGTAGTGTTTTCAAGGTCTAAATATTTCAAACAAGTACAATGTAATCATGCCCCTCTAGAAATTATAACTTCTTAAACCATGTGATGGATTGGTTATGAAACAATCTAACTCTTTAAAAGTGAGTCTCAGTCACATTTGGTTCAAAGTTAATGTTTCAATGGAGTGTAGTGAAAGAGACTTGGTCACAATCTTTATGAAGTTTGAACCTTTGACCGGTTTCATTATGATTTCATGGCTAACGAGGTTATGTGCAAGCCTTATTGGATAATAGTTAGTTCAATTTAGTGAGAGGTTGGATAGAGGAGGAAGTTGTATTTATCAGGTGGAAAAACTTGAAATGGAAATAGTCTACGATATCCATCCTCTTCTTCACACTGACACTATTTTAGACAATTTACTATCTAAGAAGTGGGTTACTGGGAATGGAGGCTCCAGTTTATGATACGTTGAAGAAATTGTTGAATGGAATGAGGAGACTAGACAACTTTGAGGAAGGGGTTGTGAAATTTCCTTTATACAACAACATTCCTTTAATTTATTGATCACTAGAATGATTTCATTTCTTTAGCATTGTGTGGGACCTTTGATAAATCCCTAGATTTCTTTGTATGACCTTAAACTCAACATTAGACTATGTATTGCAACCAATATCAAATATATAACCATTTAAATTCCCAATCCATATGTGTATCTAATCCTTAAGAGCAATGGGATTGGAGTTAATCTATGATATAAATTTGACAAAATATTAATTTTAATTATGAGCTAAAAGATCAAATTCAAAATTAATGCAAATTCAATTACCTGAATATTTGACGGTTGTCCTTGTATGATATTTCTTTAATGTAGACCCAAAATATCCCCTCCAGTAGTTGTTTTCCTGATTTAATCAACAATTCAACAAAATAATAAAATATATTAACAACATTTTATGACTAAATAATAATTAAAAATACTTGATTGCATGCATAGATGGATGAGCTCCTCTTGGTTTTGAGAATAAATTATTGCATTATTTTAATATTGGATCAAACCTCCCTCCACTTAGTAGAGTAGTGTTGTGCCCTTACTCAACAGCCTTACAAAATACATATTTCATCAAACAAAATCCTATTTTGTTTGATGAAATGTTCGAATTTCTCAGGACAGACTCTAATGAATCACCAGCTACTGAAATGATAGCATTCTGTGAGCTAGTGAATCAGTGAAATTCTATGTTTTGGTTAAACAACCTTTGCAAACTACAGATTAGTTGACAAAATCATTACTATGAAGTTATTATTTTGGGTGGATTTACATTAATCAAGGGATAGGTATTAATAATTTCCATGTCTTCTTACCATAACCTAATCTTGAAATCTCATCCAAACGTTTACCACTCAGTTTTACTATTTGATTTTGTTATTATGGATATTGATAAGGTTGTGTAATTGGAAGATTGATCACTATATGGCTTGATACATTACCATAAGTTTCATTTGCATATTAATTAATAGGCGTGCGTGCTCGGTCTGTTGTAACCTTGATAAGGTCTAGAGTATCAAAGGACAAATATCTTGTACAAGCATGACATATCCTAAGTTTACCTTTCGGATTCCAAACCTTAGTCGATATCACCATAATTGTTTGCAAAGTTTGGTTTTGATTTGATCATTTTTTATTATGTTGCATGGCTCGCCACCTTCGAAGGTTAAATCAAATCTACGGTAAGAGTGACATAGGATTATTGTTTATCATCAGCTTAATTTATGTCGTCGCCTCCAATTCCGATATACATGTTGTGAAATTGATATGGCATCATTGTGATGGTACATAGTTCTGTCAATCACATTCAATTCCGAGTACTTGTTCAGTGTTGTGGCTCCATATTCGCTCAACACCTATGTTCTATGAAACGAGTGGTCTCACGTCAATAACTCGGGATAAATGATGGCAAGATCAGTTCGATATGGAGTTGTTTGCCGTCATTTCGTTTTCGATTTCCTTGTGGTGTTATCATTCTCCTTCATGCCGAAGTATCAGGGTTGTGGGCCGCGGTTGTTCATGTTGCAGTCGGTTTATGAACGCATAGGGTTCCATTTCTTAGTCTTCCTCCTCGGTCTGCACCCTGAGTGCTCACTCTCCAACTCGCTGTCATTTTTCCATCTCTGGTATCTTTTCCGGGTGAAGTTTCGTGCATGTGCACAGTTAGTCATGGCACCGGTGGTGAGAGTTGAGCCTTGTGAGATGAAGCTCCTTGATACAAACCCCGAGATTTTATCTAAGGTTGAAGTTGTCAGGTGGTTGCCGTTTATCAGTAAGTTCTTGGATTCGAATCCTGAGGTGACGAGGGTGTTTGCTGTGTCTTTGGCTGACTTTCAAGTTAAGGTAGGTGATCTTTAGTTTCGAGTGGACGAGCGTTCGGTTGCACTTGCTACTGGTTTTCCATTGATAGGCGAACGATGGTTTAAGTACCAGCGAATGGACATAACTGAATGGAGGCAACTACTGAAGAATCCCTGTCAAGAAGTATCGTTCCGAACTGGTGTGTCTCGGAAGTACTTTAAGAAGGAGTGGCACCCGGTCTTGGACCTAATCCATAGGTACATGACCTGTGAAGGTCGCCTCTCTTTGGCCTACGTTTACCATCTTCGGTTGATGTCTGTGTTTATTGGTTTCCCTCTGAATTTACCTTATTACCTAGTTTAGAGTCTGTCTAAAATGTCCTCTGCAATTAAAAAGGGCCCAAAGAACATTAGTCACAGCCTATTCCATCACGGCTTGGTCAGGATGTTAATTGAAAGGGAACTGTCAAAATTAAACCGGTCATGGGATGAGTTTATTGAGTCTAATGGTTTCTCGGCCTTTTTCCACTATCATTTTGACTACTTGGAAGAATGCTTAAGGCATCAAGAGCCTAATCGAGTCTCGGTCTCACCTTTACGCGAGCCTTTTTCAAGCAAGCCCATGTCAAAACCTACTGGCCGTATGAGCCCCAGTTCTAATGAGTCGATTCCTCCTCCTGTAAGTAGCCCCGGTTCTTCTGTGTCTGCAAAAAGTATGAAGAATTCTTTGGGTTTGTCTCCTATAACCCCGAAAAGAAACACTGATACCTGCAAACAAACGGGTAAAAGGCCAAATGCTAAGCTTGTTGGTAGATTCACACGAAGCATGGTTGCTAAGGGTTGTAATGTTAAGCCTCCCGTGAGCGATGGCGTTCATGTTGAAATAGTCGTGCTCGATGATGAAGAACAGAACCCCGTTTTGCCTGATGTTGTTCATGATATTGAAAATTAGTTTATCCCGAATCCTGCAGATGATGTTCTTTCCGCGTTTGATAAGGATGTTCGGGTTGATCCTGTTGTTGATCCTCTTGCTAAGGGGAAGACTGTAGAGAAAAAATCACTAGGTTCTTATCAAGTTGGGGATATGATTCACCCGCTGTTTGTTAACTTCCTGTTGGATAAGATACACAGGGTGGAGGGTGAGGTGACTGAAATGTTAGCTCATCGTGATATTGTGGAGGCTGAGAATTTAAGGTTGAAAGAAAAGGAAGATTCAAATGCCAAGTGTTTGTCGCGTCTTAAAAAGCATAAGAATCGTTTGATTTGAAGAGTACTGAAGTTGCAGAATGAAAACCATAAGAACGAGGAGAAGGTTCGTGAATTGAATGCACAGGTCACCCTGATGCAATTCAGGGGTCCGTCACAGAATCCATCAAGTGGTGTAAACATTCAGGTGTTTAACGCCCCTGTGAATTTATAATGTTTTGGGGTGCACTTGCTTTTGGTTTCAGGTTTGAAGTTATGATAGATTGATAATTGAGTTATTTCTTTACAGGTATTTGGTTTGTATTAATTCATTTATTATTTATTTTATTTTATTTTATTTTTGTGTGTGTTTTAATTATGTTTCTTTAGTGTGCAGTATCGCAGATAATGTTTTGGACCCTCTTTTCCGGATGTTGATGATTTCCTACTGTTTGGTCGATCCCTACATAATTGGGAACAAATCGATTGGCAAAGACTGTTTTACAGGTGTCACTATATCATTAGCATCTTTGTCATTTTCCTGATTTTGTGTTATGAACCGAGTCTCTCCAATTTCAAAACATTATGATGTATATTAAAAATGACATGTTTCACTTGTCATTTTTAACGGAGATTGGTTATGATTTTGATTTTGTGGTTTCCGATTGTATAGAACCATTCCTCTATGAGAATGGGTTATTTAAAAAGAGACATAGGAGTATTGAGTGGAGGGTCGATAGTTTGGAGAGAAGGAGGCAAGACCACTGTTTGATTTTCTTGTGACTTAAGGAATTTTTCTGTCAGTGGCTACAGTATTTAAACTGGTGATACTTATATATGTTTAAAGTATTTTTACTTCGCATATGTGTTTATGGTATCACTTGGTCTTGTTACCTTTTCCATATTATTAATGTTTGTCATGATTTCTTTGATGAGTTATGCAAATATATTATGAATGATTGTCGACTTATGCTGAATTCGATTTGCTGATGTGTGTCATGTTGTAAAATTGATGATTGACTTCATTACATATGTGATATATGTGTCTATTGTATGATCTTGTTTAATTTCTAAATTTATTTTGAATATTTTCAAGATTATTAATACAGTAGTCCCATTGGCAGATTTCGATTTCAGGTTAATATTTTCAAAGCTCCTGATCAAGATAGGATTTAGAATAGTTATTTTTCTTTTCATTGCTTTACTGAAAACCCATTGAATCAGATCTTTATATTTATATTACATTCAGATTATTTTCTTGTCTTGTAGTTAATGTACAATTGTTTATAATGTATCTCTATAATTTACTAACTCTGTCGATATTTAGTTAGCTTGTTGTTCTTGTATTATAAACTGATTGCTTGAAGTAGATTTAAATTTACTGATTGATGTTGTAATATATAACATTTACTAATTTGTATAGGGCATAGGTATAGATCTTATTAATATACAGTAGCTTTAGTGTTCTCTTCTCCTGTAGCTAGGAGTGATTTAGGCAAGGCAACGGGGCCTTATTCCTGTCAGGAACAACTACTCAAACGACTGAGAGCATCTCGAAAACTCTTGGATCGGTCTGTTCCTCGGTTGACACTCGTGCCCATTACGGACCGTCAACAATGGCGCTAGAAGGATGGAAGCTTAAGTAAATGGCTGATGAAAACAATCCTGTTAACAAAGTTAATCAGCTTATCACCCCTCAAATACAGTCATCATCACAGCCATGTACTCTCCGGTCATCGTGATTGAGTGAGGCCCCACTGAACGACTCTGTTCGAAACCTTATCTCCCAATTCAACTCGAGCGGTACTCACCAACCTGAAGAACTTGACTAGTTCGAACAGGCCGTAAACGAATCTCGTAGGATTTTAACTAGGGCTTATTCGAATCTCACCGGGTGCCAACCCACTAAATTACCTCTCCCGCAGATCACATGTCCTCGCACTCATCGTATTGAACCTGCAACGAAAGAACAGGAGCAACCTGTAGGTACCTTTCTTGATCTTCAGATATAACAGTTTTTGACCGGCGCCAATCAACCTTCATCTTCTTCAGGACCACCTGCTTCAGGAGGGTCTGGTCAACCACCATCACTGCCTCATTCACCCCCTCGCATTCCTCAAACACCACCTTCACCACCTCCAACTCCAAGGAACATGGCAGGTATAAACCCCCCAAACCCTAATGCTAATATGCCATGGTTAGCTCAAGATGCAGTTGCTGTCCCAGGAAATCAACATCCTTTACCCAAGCATCCTGAGAAATTGTTGCCTAAGTTCAACCCCGAGCTGAAAGAGCAGGCAGAAGACCATGTTAAGAAATTTATGCTAGTAGTTCAGCTCTTGGATGTTGAACATGAAGATGTAGTCTGTCGACTTTTCCCTTATACATTTGAGGGTAAGGCTTTGACATGGTATTTTTCACTTACGGCTGGTTCTATAACCAGTTGGAACGAATTCGATCTTGCTTTCATGAACAAGTTCGGAGACGACAAGACTCCAGCTGCCTTGGTGTTAGAATTGTCTAGAATTCTCATGGAAACCAAGGAAAAGGTAAAATATTTTAACCAACGATTCCTAACTCTAAGAAACAGAATCCCTGCTCTAAAGGCCGGCTGAGGATGTCACCATTGAATTTTACACTTCAGCCTTGCCTGTGTCAATGGCCATGTTTGTCAGAAGAGCAACCAAACTTACTCGTGCTGAAACCTTTGAGGAAGCAATCAAAGTTGAAAAATATATGTCTGCTATTAAAACCAATCCTAGAGTAGACACAGATTCTGCATCTTCTTCTCGTAAGAAGATTGAGAGTACCTCTAAAACCACAACTCCTGAGAAAAAAGGCCAGGATTCGCTAGACTTAGATAGCCTCCAAAGAGTTATTAAAAAACTGTCCAATGAAATCATTGACTTAAAGAAAGGTACTTCTGAGATCACTCCTAATAAAGAACCACCTAGACAACCTTTCAGAAGGCCTTTCCCAAATACGGCTGCAAAACATACTCCACCTTTTGAAGCTAACAGCGTTGATGAAATTAATAGTTTTCTCAAATTATTAGTTTCAAGTCTAGAAACATCAGCTGAAAATGAAACTCAATATTCAAGACAGACTTCAGAAGATACCCAAGGAAAAGATAATGACTCAGAATATAAACCTCCTCAAGTTATCAGCCACTTCTGGGACACTACAGAATTGACTGATGATGAAGATGTAGTTGTTGTCAATGTAAATCAGCATCAATACAATACCAGAAGCAAGAAAGATCAGCCCCCAAGGGAACCTTCTACAACTGCTACAGATAATAGTTCAGCTGTCAAAACAAAAACCCAACCTGCAAATAGTAAATCTGCACCCTCTCTTGATTTAGAATACGATCTGGTTGAAGATTTAAAGAAAATTAGAGCTAACATCTCTACCTATGAACTCCTCAAGTTACCTGTGATTTGAAATAAGATGATGCAAGGGGTATCTCCAAGTAAAAATGCCAAAACCCCATCCAATCAAAACAGTTCTGCTAATACTAAAGATAATTCAACAAAATATTCAGTCAATGCCTCATCCATAGGTAAGAAATCAAACTCGTCAACTCCTCCTTTTTTACTCACGTTTGAAATCTGCAATCGTAAAGTGCATAATTGCATGATAGATTCAGGGGCTTCCAAGAATGTTATGCCATACTCTGTATGTAAAAAACTTAATGCAGTTCCTGTGCCTTGTGATACAAGTATTGTGCAGCTTGACCGATCAAATGTGAAAGTAATAGGGAAGTTGAATGAGGTGTTGATAAGGTTAGCTTCAAATCCTCAATTCCATTTTATCATTGATATAATTGTTGCAGATATCCCGGAAGCATATGGCCTATTTCTCAGCAGAGATTAGTCTAAAAAATTGAAAGGATACTTTGCAACAGACTGGTCACATTTAAGGATACCCCATAATGGTCGCCCGAATAAAATCATGATTGACCGAGAACGTTATATGAAGCACATGGTCACAGAATTGGATGACTCAAATGAACCAGTACTATTCACTGATACCATAGTGGGAAACTACATGGTTGATTCTTTCTTTGGGAATTTTGAAGCTGAAACTTCACTGGTCCAAAACTTAGTACAACAGTCTGAAGTTTTCCATTTTACTCAAGTTTTGGAAGAGATTCCAGTTCCAAGAACGGTACATTTAGATCTGAACAATGGCCTCTGGTCTCTATACTTCGACGGATCCAAGTCAAAAGAAGGGGCTGGTGCAGGTTACTTGCTGATAGATCCCTATGGGAAAAGGTATTTCATTGCTTGCAGGTTAGAATTTGATTGCACCAATAATGTTGTTGAATACGAAGCTTTGATTCAAGGGCTGAGAAAAGCAATTGACCTGGGAGCCAAAGCTTTGGTAGTGTTAGGAGACTCTGAGATTATTGTTAGACAGGTAGGTAACACTATACATTGCATTGCTGGGCATCTGAGAAATTATCAGGCAGAGATATGGAATCTATTACTATCATTTGAAGCCTTTAACATAAGTTCTATCCCTCATTATCTAAATCAGGAAGTTGATATTTTAGCTAACGTTGCTTCAAGGTTAATTCCATCTGAAGGAATGCTCGCTGATTCTTTCTCCGTTGAATTGCTTTTCAGACCGTCCATCCCTGATAACATTGCAAATTGGAGAGTCTTCGACAACGATGAGCAGTTGATCGATTTTATGACTTTGAAGGATACTTTTAAAGATGCGATCATCGATGAAATGACTCACGATGAAGATCTATATAATTTTGCGGTAATTTATAAGCCCTGTTCAGTTCAGGAATCTCTCAATGAGGTTAGTACCCTTCCTCGATCTGTAATCAAACTGGAGAAATTCTATGACTTGAAGGATAAATTTAAAGCAGCAAGGAACTATAAAACCAACAGCTCCATTATGCAATCTAAAATTATTAATCTAGGCACTGAACACAATCCTCAATGTGTCAATCTGGGCAGTACGTGTACTCCCCAGGAAAAACCAGCCTTCATACAACTCTTCAAGGAGTTTAAAGACATTTTTGCATGGATGTATGAGGATCTTAGGACATTCGATCCTAATATAATGCAACATGTCATTCCCATGAAACAAGAGGCTAAACCTTTTCAACAAAAATTGAGGAAAATGCATCCTAGCCTAGAACCAGCTGTCAAGAAGGAGCTGAATAAACTCCTTGCTGCCAGAATAATTTTCCCGGTACGGCATGCACAGTGGGTGGAAAATATTGTCCCCATCAGGAAGAAATATGGTGATATCAGGTTATGCGTCGATTTCCGAAATCTGAATAAGGTTTCAGAAAAGGACAATTATTCTGTTCCTCCAATGGAGAAAATATTACAACAGGTCTCCGGATCTGAAATGTTTTCACTTTTAGATGGCTTTTCGGGATACAACCAAGTGTTGGTATCCAAAGCAGATCAGTTGAAGACAGCTTTCAGGACCCCTTGGGGAACTTATGCCTATAGAAAAATGCCATTTGGTTTAATTAATGCCGGAGCAACATTTCAAAGGGCAATGGATATTGCGTTTAGAGGCCTGGTTGGTCAATTTGTGGTTATTTATCTCGATGATATTACTGTCTTTTCAAAAAATAGAGCTGATCATTTAACTCATCTTAGGAGATTTTTTGAGCGTTGCAGGAAATATGGGATTTCTCTAAACCCCAAGAAATCTATCTTTTCAGTTACAGAAGGTAAGTTACTGGGTTTTGTTGTTTCTAAACAAGGTATCAATATTGACCCAGAACGTACCCATGCTATATCACAGATTTCTATGCCTCACTCAAAGAAATCTATGCAGTCATTTCTTGGGAAGATAAATTTTGTTTCTAGATTTATTCTTGGGTTTACTAAAATTGTTAGGCCGCTTCAGAAAATGATTAAGAAAGATGCTGATTTTAAATGGTCTACTGAAGAGAAGCAATCTTTTCATGATATCTTAAAAGATATTGCTGAAGCTCCTACCTTAACAAGCCCAGATTTTTCTAAGCCATTTATTTTGTACACGTTTGCTTCTGATTATTCATATGCTGCTATTCTAACACAGAAAAATCAGGAAAATAATGAAGCTCCCATTGCTTTTACGAGTTCTGGTTTGAATGGTGTAGAGCTGAATTACGCAGAAGTGGACAAACAAGCGTTCGCTGTGTTTAAGTCTGTCAAACATTTTCGGCCCTATTTATTGAAGTCTCATACCAAGGTTGTTGTGCCATATTCAACAGTCAGAAATCTTTTGGTACAAAAGGATCTGGGTGAAAAGCGAGTCCATTGGGTCACAACACTTCAGGAATATGACCTGGAAATCAAGCCTTTAAAGATTGTTAGAGGACAAGGACTTTGTAAGTTGGCCGCTGGATCTTCAGGCATTTCTGAATCTGATCTGCACTTCTTTGACGAACATTTTTTGTTTGAAAGGGAAGTTTTTCCGATCTCAGCTCCCCCTGATTCTTGGCATAATGATATTAAATTTTTTCTATTGCATGGGAATGCTCCTGAACAATTAGATTCACGCAGCAAATAGGCTTTGAGATTGAGATCTGCCCCTTATCAGTTGATTGATAACATTTTGTTTAGAAAGAATTTCGAAGGAGTTCTCCTTCGTTGTCTAGAAAGGAATGAAGCTGATAACGTTTTGTCTCAATTACATGCAGGACCAGCTGGGGGACATTTTGGCGGAGAAACCACCGCACATAAAGTACTCAAAGCTGGTTAGTACTGGCCTACTTTGTTCAAAGATGCATTTGTCTTTGCTAGGAAGTGTCAGGAGTGTCAGAGAGCAGAAGGTAGGCTGAAAAAAGTAGCATTACCCCTCTAGCCGGTTATTATCGAAGTCCCATTTCAGCAATGGGGTCTGGATATCGTCGGTCCAATCACTCCAGCTTCTTCACAGCAGCATAAATATATTTTGACAGCCACATATTATTTCACTATATGGGTTGAAGCCATCCCCTTGCGAGTGGTTAATTCAGAACAGGTGATATCATTCCTTGATTCTTTTATTATCACCAGATTTGGTGTTCCCGAATCTTTGATTTTTGACAATGAAACTTATTTTTCTTATGTTAAGTTAACTGAGTATGCATTGGAAAAAGGAATAAAGTTAAAATATTCAGCTAATTATTATCCCCAGGGTAACAGGTTAGCTGAATATTCTAATAAAAAATTAATCAAGATTCTGAAACGTACGATGGTTAATCATCATAGGAATTGGCACAACGCCTTATCAAATGCCTTGTGGGCTGATAGAGTGACTCCCAAAGCTACCATAGGAAATTATCCCTTTTTTCTGGTATACGGTAAGGAATCTATTTTGCCTCCTCATTTATTTTTACCCTCTTTACAGCTCTCCCAGTCGGTACAGGAAGCACCATGTTCCGCCATGGAACATCGAATCAATACCTTGCTTAAACTAGAAGAAGATAGAGAGTCAACTAGAAAAAAGTTTGAAAAACACCAACAGACCGTGAAACGCTGGTTTGATCATAGAAAATCAGCCATTCGGGATTTGGAAGTAGGTGACCTAGTTTTGAAATGGGATAAAGAGCACGAAGACAAAGGAAAACATACTAAGTTCAAATGCCTGTGGATAGGACCATTTATTATTACAGAAAAACTTGGTCCTAGCACTTTCAGGTTGCAGACGCTGGAGGGTGACATCGACAATCTTCCAGTGAATGGTCATCTAATTAAGAAATACTTTTGCTGATCCCCCTCAAGGGATTATCCTGCACATATCTGGTGTGGTGTGCTTGGTTTGTGGAATTGGTTAGTGAGTTTATTTGATTTGTTTTCTTTGGATATTTTCTCATATTTATTTGTTGTTTTACTTGCACATTTTGAATATGATTAATTTATCAAACTTCAAGCTGATGTCTTTTTATCAATTTCTGTGATTGATCTGCAAATCATGCACCAAGGTCTTACTATCCTGAAAATTGTCATACTGTTTTATGTCTTGAACAGTGAACAGGTTTCCATCTTTCTAGATTTTACCAGAAATTCTTGAATCATGTTAATATTAATCAACAATATGAGTCTTTGCAAAGATTTTTCCAAAAGGATTAGGGCAAGACCTGGCAAGGTTATCTTTTAAATCTTTTACGCCATCCCTTCTCGTAAAGAGAATTAGGTCTACCTCCCCATCTGCTAAGATAATCCCACTGCAGATTAATTATTACTACATTCTGGCCATGGTTAGAGATGAATATTCTTTAAAATAGTCTGAAGGACAGAGGGTCTCATAACGAGCCAGTCTGCTCAGGATCATAGGTTTGCATTCAGTAACATTGTCGTTTCTGGTTACCAAGCCTAGGAAATGGCCCTTGGAAAAACACTAAGGGATAAAAGGTCTCATTATGAGCCGGTTTATTTACTGTGGTGCAGATTAGTGACTGACATGGTTACTATCTGGTTACCAAGCCAGAACCATGGCCTTCAGGAGTATTAAAATTAAAAGAGAAAACAATGTTAACAACTCAACCCAACCAGAATTGTATATTTATAACTAGTAGATGGGATACTGGCATTCGTTGGTCTTTGAAGCAACCCTGTCAAGGCTATAGAAGCCTGCTGGCAGCAGGGCCATGCTTATGGTATTGGGATTTTATTCTTTAAAACCAAGCCATTTATTGTTTTAATTCTTTTGGACTGATTTTTGTTAGGAACTCGATCTTCATCACATTTGATATCATTCGTTTGGGAGTAATGTTACCAAGAGTTCAGTTTCTTGATAGCTCTCCTGGGGCCAGTGTATGAAGTTCATTTTAACCCCTATCTTTAAGTTGCCACCAGATACGACTCCACAGGATCGTAACTAGGTAAGACAGGTGTATTCATTTGTTCCTCATTCCCATGATATAAGCATTCTTTTGATTCTTTCTTTATGACTGAAAATGTCTTCTGAGTCTTCCTTGATTGCTTCTTTTACTTTGAGAATTTGGTATGGGTTCTTCCATCCACAGTGTCCTTTTGTGTGAGTGACAAATTTGTTTTCTCATCATGCTCATGGACGGAGAAGAACCTTGCTGATATTTGTTGTTTTGATAGCCCTTTTGGTCTGATGATTTATTTCTTCAACATCATCTTTTTTAATTGAAGATTGAATATTTCAGAAAATTGACTTTTCAATATGATCCTTTTGGCCTCTTTGATTTGTAGCAATGGGATCATTTTGAATACCATACATCCGTCAGACCTACTTCCTTTCTGTGGGTCCATCATGATATGCTTCTTGAGACAAGTATTAATGTGATAATGGATGAAACCCCAAGATAGTACTCTAGACCTCATAAGTTTTGGTTATTTCATAGGGGTCATAATGATTCAAATGTTGGATTAAATATTATCTTCCCTTACCATCGTTTGTCAATAGTTAAAGAATCTCATCATGATTGAACTTTACCAATTTCTCTTTCCCATAAGTAGTTCCTGACATCCAAATATTTTGATTTTAATCAAATGCATATACTTCCAAGCACTAGAAATTAAGATGGTTTATTAAAATAAAACAAACTAAGGCTATGAAATAAGGTGAAACAAATAGGAAAATAAACAAACTAAATGAATCATGAAAAACAGAGTTCTAAATATGTACAAAGTGTTCCTACAACTTAAGCGAAGTAATGTTTGAGACAAAGGCAATTTACAGGAATAATTTCTTCCCATCCTTGTAAATCTTACAATTTTTAAGTTGTAGGGCCTAAATTTTCAGCGATTAAATAAGGGCCATTCCATAAATAGTGTAACTTTGTGTGTTTTCCCTTTTATGCATGCGGATTATCCCATTTCAAAACTAGGTCTCCTACATCAAAGTTTCTTGTACCATATTTTCTTTTGTCGAACCATATTTTGATGATAACTTGATGTCGATTGAAATTATCTTTAGCCTTTTTTCGTAATTCCTCCAGTTGTAACAAAGTGTCAATTCGTGCTTGTAAAACTTCGTTATTGGAACCCCTTGGGGCTTGAGCTAACCGTGAATATGGGAGCAGAATGTTTGGGGGAAAAATAGATTCCTTTCCATATACCAGAGTATAGGGAGACACTCCTAAGTAATTATTTGGGGTGACCCTATCTTACCATAGTTCATTTGGAAGGGCTGAGTGCCAATTTCTCTGATTTTTAATAACGATTTTCTTCAAAATTTGGATAAGGTTCTTACTTGTTGACTAAACCATTTCTCCGAGGATAATAATTTGCTGAGTAATGTAACTTAATTCACTTTTCATAATCAAACTCGATTATTTTAACATATGAGAAATAAGATGTATTATCAAAAATAAGGGAAATTGGAACTCCAAACCTCGTCATAATATTCTCTTGGAGGAAGTTGATGACCGCATCCTCGTTCACTTTGCGCAATGGAATCACTTCAACCAATCATGTGAAATAATTTGTAGCCGTAATGATATACCGATGTTGTAATAAATTATTCATATTTATTTCCCCGATAACATATATTCCCCACTGTTCGAATGGATCTGAAACAGTAACAGGATGTAGCAGTCCTGCCTCTTTTGACAATATGCTACCACTTCTTTGACATACATCACATTTTCTTACATAGGGATGGGCATATTTAAACAATGTTGGATAGTAATATCCAGCTCTAAGTATCTTATGAGTTGTGGTATCCCCAGAATAATTTCCTCCCGTTGCTCTGTCATGCAATTCTTTGACTATTTTAGAGGCATCCTCTCTCTCCAGACATCTAAGAAAAACTCCATCATAATTTTTTCTAAAAAACACTCCATTCATTGTTTGATAGGAGGCTTACATCAAACGAAGTGCCCTTCTCTGCTTGGAGTTTTAATGATCCGGAAGATATCCTTGCTGAAGATAGTACACCATATATGTGTACCAAGATTTAGGAGCAATAAATATAGGACATACATCAATCAAGTTCAATTCAACTTCATTCTCTCAATTAGAATCTTTATCACTGTGATTTTCTGCTATCAACTTGCACAAACCTTGAACTTTGATAATGGTAGCTAGTTTGAATTCTAGGTCATACTCCTATAGGGCAGTCACCCAATTCCCTCTTCATTCACCCAATTATTTTTGCACAAAAAGAGACCTAACAGTCGGGAGAGGAACTATAACTTTTATTCTATTTTTTAAGATATAGGGTTTGAATTGTTTTACTGCCTTGAAAACTGCATATGCTTATTTGTCCACAGTTGGGTAATTCAATTCAACTCCTTGTAATCCATTTATCATGAATGATATTGAGTATTCGTCTCCCAATTCTCCTTTCTGCGTAAGCACTGTTGCGAGAGAGTTGTCTGAAGCAAAGGTATATAAAATAAATTCGTTTTCAAAGTCTGGACTCCTCAAAGAAGGTGCATGAGATATTGTTATTTTTTTATATGTAAAGGAAGCTTTCTCAATGTCAGCACACTTGAACTATACACTTTGCTTCACCATTTGCTGCAGAGGTTTCATAATTTGATCAAAATTAGGGACAAACCTCTGAACAAAATTTATTGTTCCCATAAATGATTGCATAGCTTTCATTTTATGGGGAATGGAAATTTGAGTTATAGCCTCAACTCTCTCTGGATCTATTGAGATTCCCTTCTTTGAGTTTATGTGTCCCAACAATTTCCCTTCAATAACTGTGAGTATTCTCTTCTTTGGGTTTAGAGATATACCATATTTTCTACAGTGGTCAAAAATATTTTTCAAGTGAAAAACATGGTCTTCTCTTCCCTTGGAGAAAATTGTTACATCATCTAAGTACATTGCTACACAATGGCCACTTAAACCTATGAATGCAATGTCCATGGCCCTCTAAAATGTGGCTCTGGCGTTCATGAGGCCAAAAGGAATTATTCTATAAGAGAATTTCCCCCACTTTGTATGAAATGTTATCTTTAATCGGTCTTGTTCGGCCACTAGTACTTGATTATAACCTGAAAATTCATCTAATAGGGAGAACATTTCTGAGCCTGAAACCATTTGTAAAATTTGTTCCATTGGTGGAACCATATAGTTATCTTTATCTGATTTTCTGTTTAAGTTCCTGAAGTCGACACAACCTTATTTCTCTTGACTTTTTTCTCACCGAGACTAGATTGGCTACCCATTCGGAATGTCAAGCCTTGAACATTATCTTTGAATCCAGTAACTTCTTTAATTTGTTTTGTATTAGAGGTTCTAACTTCAGGTGCATCTTTTTAATTTTTTGCTGAAATGGTTTTGCTCTTGTTTTGCTGGAAATCACGTGTTGGATGATGCAAGTGTTTGAAAGTCTGCATAGCTTCATACGTCCAGGAAAATATGTATTTATATTGTTGAAACAACTTGATGAATGTACACATTTCTCCATGCAAACAACATTTTCCCGAATTGACATATTTGGTTTTGGCTTCTGATCCCATATTTACTATCTCATATTGCATTGATGAACTATTCATCTTCATGTTGGCTGGTTTCTGGAATTTACTTTGTAAATTAAACATCCCTTCGCAGTTTCTTACCACTTTATGCATGAAATTTCCTTTAACTGCATCTTCATTTTGCAAACCTAACAAATGTTCTTCTTCATCAATTATTGATTCTTTAAAATATTCTTCATTCGTCAGAAAATTGATAATCTTATCATCATCATCGAATACCCTCAAATTTGTAAAATTGTCAGGTACTGATGGCCTGAAAATCAATTCAGTAGAACACTTGGTATTAGTTGGTACTAATCTAGATGCAGAAGTAGTTAATAAATCAACTGCAGTGTTTTGCAATCTAGGTATTGCATTTATATTGAAAGCATTGAAGTGCATAATCAAATTCCATACCTCAGACAGGTATCCTTTAATATGTGGACATAAAAAATGAATGGTGTTTCTTACTTTTCTAACAACTATCTAAGAATCACCAAAAACATTCAAAATTTTTATTTCTGACCCAATGGATTTCTTTAGACCTTGAACTAGATCTTTGTAGTCATCAGTATTATTTGTGCATTCAAAATCTAGTATACAAGAGAGGAAATATTTATTATTTTCAGGATCAACAAGGACACAACTAGCCCCTGATCCCTCTTATGTTTTAGAACCATCAAAATACAAAACCCAAAATATATCTTCTAAATCTACATATTTAGTAGCATCTCCTACATTAGTAACTAAGTCTACTACGATACAATCAATATCATCAGTTCGTGAAAATCAAAGGAGATTAGAATGCATATATGATTCCTGACTGACTTATTTGGCTTAATAATTTCTTGGTTCAAGATCCAACAAGTAATTTCCCAAAACTGAAGATGAGAAATTCACAGGTTTGTTCTTTCCTTCCAACTGAGTCATGTTATGTTTCATGTGTGATTCCCTTGTATATTAATTTGATTTTGAACATTTTGGTGTCGTAGCCACATGTGAGACCAATCAATTGCAAAATATCCATTAAGTTTCGTCGACCAGTCCTTGCTCAATATTAATCCATAGGCTTTCGATATATCAACCACCGCGATATCTATGAATTGACAAACTATAGGGTCTGCAGATAATCAAATCAACACATCTTTGATTTCCCCTATGACTTTAATAGTAGATCTATCTAGTTGAGTTATCCAAGATGGAGATGGTGTGGGTTGACCAGTAATCTTCGTACATATTGAAAGTGGCATGACATTTGACGAAGATCCAGAATCTACCAAACAATTATGCACATTATTATTAAAAATTTCAAATGACGATAGAAAAGGCAAAGTATGAGATTTAGATTTTCCTCCAATTATTTCTTCATTAATTTTAGTATCAGATTCGATAGCTTCTGGGATACTATTAGGTTGTGGATCAAAAGCTTCCAGAAGTTTCCTCCTTTTTTGAGGCAAATTACATAGTTCGAATAGAGAGATATTTTATTTTGTTTTCTAAATGTCTTCTACGATATCATACCCCATGTCATGTTCTACCAATCCTTTTCTAGTACCTTCGGATTTATTTATCATTGTCTTCCTTGGCTTGTTAACTACTGGGATTGTCTCTTTTATATTTACTAGATTAGGCTTAGGTGTTGTTTGAGTAGCACTGAGAATTTTCTTCATGTTTTATTTCATATTATCTATTTTAGGCAGCACTAAACTTTCATCCACTACTGGCCCTTTACTTCTAGTCGTAACATTAATTGATGACACTTGAATTTCCTCGGTAGGTTCATATTCATTTACCCCAAAGTAGGTTCCTAGTCCCATAATACCATAGTGGTTTCTTCGTTTGTTTTTTCTGTCTCATTAGTTTGGGATTTTTCTTCTTCAAGATCTACTAGTTGGGCATCTAAAAATTGATTCATAACCAGAGTCACTGAATTTATCCACTATGGACAATTTTTTTTAGAATGATGTTCTTGGTGAAAAGTACAGAAATGATCCATGCCTACTTCATTAAAATTTAAATTAGTAGAATTATGTATAGGTGGTTGGGTCTGTCCATTTTCTTCCTTTTTTTGTAATAAGGGTTGAATGGATTTCTATAGGAACTATCTCCCTTATCCTTTTCCAAGTATACTATTTTGTTTGACAATTTCTGCACCATTTTCACCACATTTTCTAGTTCATTAGAGGGTTATTCTTTGGGCTTAGTTAACAACAAAGGAATTTTTCTTGTGGTATGTGATAATATCCATATTTTCCTCTACTTTATTGGATTCTTCATAGTTTTCTACCAAATTAACTTTACCATCACCTTTTTACAAACATTGATATTGGTGGATAAAGTGTTGTAGTATAATATTCTACTAGAGACTCATCAACTGGTTTTGTTGTAGCACTGAATCTATTCAATAAAGTGGTGAATCTCTTATTAAATTATTGGACCTTTTCTTTCTTTTCCATCCTCATAGATAGTAATTCTTTTATGAGAGTGGCTATAGTTTTCTGGTTGCTGAATTTACCTAAGAATGCATTTTCAAAACCATCCCAATTTACTATTGAATCATCTTGAAAACTAAAGTACCATGAATATTCTTTAGGTTCAAAATTATATGGAAAAATTATGCAAACAAATTCTTCATATTGAACATTTAAAATATTCAAATCCAGATAAAAACTTTTTAAGTGATCTTCAGCAGAAACACCCTTTCTAGGATCAAATTTTGGTAACACTCTTTCAGGGTGCTTAGGTAAATTATACAATGGAGCAGCCAAGTTGAGTGGCGTTCTTTCTCTCCATGTGGGTTGATTAACATTTTCAACCATAATTCAAGGTGGATATTGTGGTGGAGATTGACTGAATACTGAAGCTGTAGGGGATTCTGGACCCAATTAATCAAGAGGATGAACAATTTCCTGGATGGATAGATCTACCAGTTCTTCCAAATTTTCCACAAGAATTGAATCCTTAGTGTATGAGGCTATTTTCCTGGAATATTTCCTTCTAGGTAATGCAGGAATAACGTTTAACCCCTTAATTTTCTTAATGTAGGATCTTGTATGTCTCCTAAACTGATCTACTTCCTCAAATGGGATAGTGTACAAACATTCTTATTCTTCTTCCCTAGAACATATCTTTTTTTTTATTTGAATTCAGGAATAAAATATTCAGGGAAAGTCTTTTCAGATGTTGTTCTAGTGTAATCTTCTCTAAAAATGGATTTCCTCTACCAACCATGCACTAGTGGCCCTCCTTCTAGTGGCAAAATATGTTGATGCCTAGAAAAATACCAGGTGCCGACAGTAGGGATTCTCCCTGGTAAAAAATCCAAATTAGATCGTCCACCATTTGGTGTGGGGAATCCGTTCAATTTATAGTTCGACTACCGTATATTAAGTTCTTTAAATATTTTACTGGTTGCGGCTCGACCCACCATTTATGTAAATTTTTGTTTAAATAAAAGAAATCCATATTCCTAAGCTAAATGTAGGTAACTAATGAACAAGATCCTTAAACACTTCTTTAAATCTAAATCTAAAAATAATCTATTCTATCCATGCAGGGATCAAATTTAGAGTTGAGAGTAATATACTAAAATGTTCATATAAGTCTAACAGATAGCTGTTCCAACACAATAATCACATTCACGGCAAAAAGAATACCAAATATAGATGTGATATAATTAAACCATTTATTACCCTGTGATTACACATACATTTATACAGACAATAGATCATTGTGAAATTTCATCTTCCCTCACCCTAGAGATTCCCAAGATTCTTATTCGCTTAACCTGGGATAAATCCAACAGTTTCATAAAAAACAAAATCAATTTATATGGCCCTTTCTCTGTTGGAAATACACGTGTCCTATGCGTTAGCTTCTCAAGTGATTTCATCGTATTTGGTTGGCTCAAGCACTAACCATATTGTTGCGCCTCTGTGTGTGTTGTCTCTTGGTGATTAATCCCTTTCTCCTGCATCTGTTTCGCACTTCCCATATTTGAACTTAGTGAGCAATAATACCTGCGATACATAAAAAAGACATATTGAGAGATATATCTGATCTGGAAACAACAATAATTCACTGTATTTTCAATTTAATGATATGTATCGATTGCTAAATAGAAAAAATATCATGACTAGCACCTTGTTACACAAGCAATTTTATTTTATCTAAGATTCGAGAGAAAACTTTCTTAGTTTCCCCAATAGTTCAGAGTGAAAAAAAATAGAGATTGAACGACTTAGATCATCTCAAAAGACGAATCAGTTCTGATTTGAACCATTAGATCAGGTGGCCCCGACAGCTCCTTTCAGTGAAATAGTGGAAAGCGTAAATCAGAAAGAGGGATGTCAACTTTCATCGAGATTAATTTTAATCTTTCTGCTTTTTCTTTTCTTTTTGGGAGCCTTCTAGAAAACAAAAATAAAAAAGAGGGATATCAAATTTCATTGAGATTAATTTTGATCATTTCGCTTCCTCTTTTCTTTGCAGGAGCCTTCCAGAAAGAGGAAATCGAAAAGCGAGATGTTCAACTTTCATTGAGATTAAGTTCGATCTTTTTGCTTTTGCTTTTCCACTTCCGCTTTTTCTATTCCACTTTTCTGCTTTTCCTCTTCCATAGAAAGAGGAAAGTGGAAAGAGAAAATTGGGTTCGCCAAACTTTTCAAAGTTAAACTTTATCTTTCCGCTTCCACATATTACGGAAAGAGGAAATCGAAAAGCGGGTTCGCCAATTTTCAAATTTATACTTTATCTTTCTGCTTCTACTTTTCTTGAACGATGATCTTTATAGGATCGTCTTGATCTTTGCGAGCTCATCCTTGGTCATTGATCTGAAATCAAAATCATATTTTTTCATATAAGGCATGTTTCCAAGGTCGCGCCTAAGGATTTTTACCAAATTGACACCTCAGTCTTAGGAAATTTCTTCTGCTCAAGCTTCTAGGAAAGACTAGGTATGCAGGGAGGGCTTATCTAAGTTGGGAAATAGGTGTAAGTGTGCTTTTAAAATAAAAAATGGAAGGAGGGGGCCTAAAATGAATTTTTTTTGGAGGAAGTAGTTGCAGTAGAAACAATAGCATATATGGAATGCCACCAAACTTAGAGGTATTCAACAAAAATCGTTGCTAGTACATGTCCCATCACAAGAATAAAGGTGACAAAGTTGAACATGAACATATCATGAACATATATTGTGAACAAACACGATATATCCCAGTGATGATGAGAATGGGAATCAAGGTACAGAGTGTAAACAAGCAAGTGCAAATAGATGTGTTGAGATTGAAGACTTAAGAGAATCCATTGACTAAGGGACATTGATGTATTCCCAAATTTTTCGATGGTGAGAGAACCTACCACTGATGAATGCAAGTTTTAAGGAACTCAATGGACTCTAGATCCTTATTCCAGAATAAATGATATGAATTAGATGGAATGGAATTTGCTGGAAGAAGGGCATTAAGGAATCCCCAATCAACCAACATGAGGTACACAAAAATTCTATATAATTTGGAAGAACTAGGATGAACAAGATGTGCACAAACCAATAACAAATGTATAGGGAATTTCCATCATGCAGAGACAAGATAACTGATGAATGGCCAACTCAGGCTAAAATTCCTTCGAACAAGAGCATAAGGAAGATGAAGACTCATAAACAAAATAGACTTAAGAATCCATATTCGGACTACTCTGTGACATAGGAGGAATCGACAGAGGCTCCATAGGGACTATAAGCATAACCAGTCAGTGGAGAAAAATCATAGTAATGAGTACAAATCCTAAAGCCATACTAGTAACCCAACCAATGGATGAATGGACTGTTCTTTATTCGAAGGGGACACGACATGAAAACTACCAATAGAAAGTGATATCATATCCTATCCATCTTTTTATGTTTTATGATTTTTTTTTGGTAATTTTCATATTGAAAAACTTGAAAAAGAACTAAATTTCTTATAGTACAACAACGAGGAAATGAGTGTCATGAGCAAGCAAACTAATTCCAAGTAGCAGAACATACCTATTCTCAATGCAAGGAAGTATATGCAGGAAAAGGACACTCGAGGGTGGGGGGGGGGTGTTTCCTCTGGGTATGTGATAATCAAGCTGCAAAATATATATGAGAGGCTCTACTTTTCTAGGATTGAGACAAGCTTGGGAAATGTGCAGGATTATAAAACTAAAGCAGGGATCCGACGTAAAGCTCAATACGACAAGTGAACACATGGAAATGAAATTACAACTTGATATAGACATGAGTCCCTATAGGATATGGACAACATAAATCTTAAGAAAGAGCATGAATTTCTTGCTCAAAGGCATGGCAGAACTACAAGGGACTCCTAAACCTAAGGGAGGATACTCAACATGGGTACCAAATAATAAAGCAGGATCTAACTAAGGAACCCATGATTAGGAAGGCTATACCACTTATGAAATGTCACTTATAATAGCAGTACAAAGGTTTGATGGCATTAAGAAGTGGGTTTGTACCTATGGATAAGGTGACATAGTCATAGGATAATCTAAAATGTATGCAGAAAGTGGTCCTATCCTATATGCCAGTTTAGTGTTATACCTGTCATGGGGCATGAAAGAGCTAAAAATCGACGAGAGTGTACAAAAATGTAACCTACACAACGACATTAATCCAGAAATAGTTGTACATAGTTAGTAAAGAGTCGAAACTATAATGTAAATGAAGGATTGGTCATGAGAAAAGCATTCAAAGGAATCCTTGAAGTGGACAATGGGATAGAAAAAGGGATGTAAGTTGTAGACCCAATGATCATGTATCCATCGCCACCTATGTGACAGTGAACAATGGTGTTAAGACCAGATGAAGGGAGTGAAAATCCTCCCACATATGGGGTAGAGGGTGGAATGTGATGACTCCCAAATCTATGAGAAAGATAAGGGGATGTGGTGCCCTCAATCCAACACCAGGGTTCTCACTAGGACTAGTGGTGGGTGATGGGATAGTAGTAGTGATATCCGACAAGTCAAATGTAAATGGACTAGTGCTAGAGGTAGTAGGTTGAGTCTTCACACTCGAACTATTTGAGGAAAAATTCCTATGGACAATTGTAAAATATAACAGTTGGGGTCGTGTAGTATGGGAAGTACCAACCCCATGAGGGTCAGTATTAACCAGAGTTCTGGGTATCCATATGCTTCCTCCTCCCATTCTAGATGATGGATATGGAGGGAACTTCAGGTTCTCAAATGCAGAACTCATGGTGATAACTGTGTGTGAATCACAATGTAATAAAGGTTATCTATGATGCTTGATCCTCTTCCAACGAGGAGAAGGAGGGTCACAAGAAAATAGTACTACTAAACATCGAGATTGACAGAGTACTAGAAATTTATCCACAATGAATCCATAAAATAACAAAGACTCAACTAGTTATGATCCCTATGTCATATGCAAACAAGCAAAGAGGGAGGATAAGTGAGCTCCCCAATGCACCAAGTATGTATCACCTAGCAGAGGCTTGACACTCCCATACACTACAAGTGGAGGTGTGTAACCAATTATGATGGCCCTCAACTTCAACTCATATAGAGACTTTGTTTTCCATCCCCTACCTGGATAGGACACTCGCATTATAAAATCTACAAGTACCCCCTGCAATACCTAGGTAAGGAAACTAAGGTCACCCCAATATAACCAATTATCAGGAAGAAAATCACATGCATGATCTACCGTATGGCTAGGGTAACAAATTGTTAGCCAGAAATACGCAGCTCCCACGGATAGGAGCCCATTCCTTAGTCTGAATGGTTCATATCTAGAACAAAACACAAACACCAAATGTTAAAATTTCCCTAGATCTGGTTAATCACTTGAATGTAATGAATCAATACTTCTCTTAAAGTTTGTCCTTATTTTCCTTGAATCTTTCTCCTTCGATACTGCAAAAGAACCTGTAAAATATTAAAGGCAATAAGAAAAGGATGATAGCATACAAGATAATCAACTAGATCTATGATTGTGATCAAGGAATCAAGCAATACATACACAACAATAAATATGGGAAATAAAAGACATTTTTTATTAGAAATTATTGGAGAGACTATAACCTTTATGCATTGGTGTTGATATTTCCTTCCAATGGCGCCTTTCCTCTAACTTCACCTTTCCTCCAATAGTTCAAGAATTATTTTGGCAGAGTGTGGGTATGCAACACAATTCTTCCTCCTCTCTCCCATGGGGGATGAGCCAGTATTTAAAGGCATGGGAGGATAGGTATGGTTGAGGATCTCATGGGTGAGGTGGAGATAAGGTCCAAAATGTCGATGTAATTATAACTTCAGAATTCTTATCTATTGTAACCCGATGTTTATTCCAGGATGTTATTGTGTCATGTCATGCCTCAATTTTCCTATTGGGAGAATCTATAATGTAAACAAGTCATGTCAAGTCATTATGGGTAACCCTCCTATTTTCTAAGGGTTAAAGTCCCCACAGTTTTGGGGCATTAGGGTTATTAGACTCACCTAGTGAATTCATCCCTAGTAGGGTTTTAGTCATGTCAGGATTAGTATAAATAGAGAGCTGGACTCTCTATTTAGAACAAAACTCATACACTCTCAATTGTATCACATAGTTGAGGAATAGAAAGACACTGCGGCTAGAGGAAAGAGCTTACTGCTGTCGCGAGATTGTCTTACTGATTTTGGGTTTCACTTTGGTGCTAATTCTATCTCTGAGGAAGTTGTGGGGTTTTCTCCATTTATGGTTTCCCCGAGTAAAAACACTGTGTTCATTGTCTCTTGTGTTTGATTGTTGTGCTTGTTGTTCTTTTAGTTAAAGATCCTAATGATATGCTAGCTTAATGTTGAAAAACTAACATGGTATCAGAGCTAACCTGAGAAGAAGCCACTGTGCAGTTGTGAGAACAAGGGCTCCATATTTTGTGGATCTCTCTCCATAGATTTTCAGCAAAAGTAAGGTGGAATAAATCTCCTCCCTAGGGCACATATTTCTATCGAAGCAGAATCCAATTCCGAGGTTTTTCAGTTTTGGACCCGACACTGCTACCGAAAATTAGGGATTTTCACAGAAGAGGAATTTTTCAGTGAGCCCAAACATGAATTGATATCCTCCCCAAAATCAAAGTTAGGGATCAATTTCAAAGCATTTGGTTGGACAGAACTCTAGAAAAGTAAAAACCTAATCTGCTCTTAAACCAGTACTACAGGATTTCAGCTTCAGATCCAGATCCGACATCTTGACCTGGTAAGATCTAAATCTTTTGTATTTCCATTTGAGGTTCTCAGTTAAGATGTCTCATCATACCAAGCTTGATGAAAATTTTGACAGAGATGATAACTTCCGAGCTTGGAAGTATAGGATCTCCCTGGTCCTGGAAGAAAATGAGTTGGACTCCTATATCTAGGAGGAGGTTCCAGTTCCAGAGGGAGATGAGGCCAAGGCCTTACATAAGAAGAAGTTTGTTATGGAAAAGAGGATCATTGATGATTCTATCAAGGATCACCTCATTCCACAGGTGTCCTCTCTCAAGACACCTAAATCCATGTTTGATGCCCTAACCAAATTGTTTGAAGGGGATAACATCAATCAGAAGATAACTCTAAGGAACCAGTTGAAGAATTTCAAGATCCAGAATGAGGAGACCATCCAGTCATACTTCACAAGGGTCTCCTAGATCAAATAACAAATAGAAGTTGTATATGAATAAGTGGAGAATGCAGAAATTGTGATGACAAACATTGAATGGCCTCCCTAGGTCATGGGATTCTTTCATCCAAGGAATCTATGCTAGAAAGAAGTTGGTCCAGTTCAGTAGACTATGGAAAGAATGATCTCAAGAAGAAGCTCAGATATCTGCTCGAGAAGAAAAGATGGGAAGTGAAGATCAAGATCTCACAATACACTCTAAGAAAGGAATAAGGGAAAGTCATCATCACCAAGGTAAGCATTCTCATAATAAAAATAACTTTATGAGAAGGGATCCATCTAGACTCATATGTTATACATGCGATGAAAAAGGACACTTTGCCAAAAACTATCCCAAGAATAATAATGGATCCAAGAAGAAGAGGAACTCCAAAAGAAGACCTCATGCTCACACTATTGAGGATGATGATCCTCCCAGGAAGAGAGTAAAACAAGAAAGTGAAGATGAATATGTTCTGATCTCTGCTCTCACAGGAACTATCACACATGGAAGTAAAGATTGGCTTATTGACAGTGGGGCTTCCAATCACATGAAAGGTTTCAAGGAATCCTTTGAGAAACTATCTGAACATAACTCATCCCATAATGTGAAGCTTGGGGATGACTACAAATATCCCATAAAAGGTAGTGGTGAATCCTCCTACAAGCTAGACTCCGAAAAATCTATAAAAATGAAAGATTTCTTGTTTGTACCAGGATTGAAGAAGAATATTCTATCCATATCAACATTGGATGCAAAAGGTATGAGGGTTGCATTTGTAGATGGCCAAGTCATCATGTGGCCAAGAGGAAAGACTATTGATGATGCAATAGTGATTGGAGAACAAGAAGGAGGCTTATACAAGCTGAAGGGCCATCCAGAAAAAGCTATGGTCCATGACACAGTAGATCCAAATGAACTTTGGCACAGAAGGCTTGCACATGTGCATTACAGAGCACTACCACTTGCAAGCAAAGCTGTTGAAGGTCTTATAGAAATTCAAGCAAAACATGAATGGGTCTGCAAAGGATGTGCGAAAGGAAAGAATACAAAGAAGACATTTCTAAGTAGCGAGAGCAAGGAAAAAGGAATCTTGTAAATCATCCACTCTGATGTATGCATACTATGTTTCCTTCTCACTAAGCGGGTATGTATACTATGTTTCCTTCATTGATGATTTTTCTAGAAAGACATGGATTTACTTCATGAAGAACAAAGATGAAGTTTTCAGCAAGTTTAAGGAATTCAAAGCCTTGATCAAGAATCACACAGAAAAGAAGATCAAGACCTTTCGATGAGATAATGGCAGATAATTCACATCAAATGAATTCAAAGACTTATGCAAAGAATCGGGGATTAAGAGCGAGTTTTCCACTCCTTACAATACACAACAGAATGGGGTTGTAGAAAGGAAGAATAGAGCCATCATGGAAGATTCAAGAACAATGCTTCATGATCAAGATATTCCTATGCATCTATGGGTAGAAGCAGCCAGAACAACGGTGTATGTACAGAACCGTACTCCACACAGAGTACTCAAGAACAAGACTCCTGAAGAAGTCTTCTCTGGCAAGAAACCAGAAGTCATCCATCTCAGAATATTCGGTGGTCCAGTGTACATACACTTACCAAAAGAAAAGAGAACAAAACTAGATCCTTCAGGAAAGAAGGGTATATTTGTGGGATACTCTGAAAGCTTGAAGGCTTACAGAATATACTTCCTAGGATACAAGAAGATTGACATCAGTAGGGATGTAACATTTGATGAAGACACAACTTACAACAAATCCAGAAAGAGACCTACTAAAGAAACTAAAGAAGCAGAAGCACCCATAATTCATGATACAACCATGGATGAAGAAATTCAAGAAGAAGATGGAGAATTTGAAGAACCACAAATACCTGTAGATCCACCTCAGGAGAAGAATCCTCACAAGAGGAAACTTACTTGGGTATGAGAAATTATCTAGGGTGCAAAAAGATATGGGGCTCCAGAAGAGAATCACAAAGAAATAAAGAGAACCAAATCTTGTTTTGGATATGTAGCTTTACTATGTGATGTTATCAATAAAGAACCTTCCAACTATGAAGAAGTAGCAGAATAGAAAGAATGGAAGGATGCTATGATCAAAGAGTATCAATCGATCATGAAGATTGATGTTTGGGATGTTGTCCCAAGACTAGAAGGGAAGTTAGTTGTAACTACCAAATGGATCTACAAGATCAATCATGCTGCAGATGGTAGCATTGAAAAATATAAAGCAATATTTGTGGCTCGTGGCTTCTCACAGAAGGAAGGAATAGATTATGAAGAAACCTTTGCTCCTGTTGCCATATACACTTCCATCAGAATAGTACTTGCATTGGCTGCAGTAATGAAATGGAAGATACACCAAATGGATGTCAAGACTGCTTTCTTGAATAGTGTAGTGGAAGAGGAAGTGTATGTAGAAAAGCCACTTGGTTTTGAGACACATGACAGAGGGTCTCATGTGTGGATATTGAAGAAATACTTGTATGGTTTGAAATAAGCACCCAGGACATGGTATGGTAGAATTGACAACTTTCTATCCAGTTTGGGATTTACCAAGAGTAAAGCAAATTCCAACCTTTACTACAAGGTTGAAGATGGCAACCCAATGATGCTTCTACTATATGTAGATGATCTATTTGTAGCAGGTATGGATGGTTCGATTGTTGATACAAAGAGAAATATTGTTGCCAAGTTTGAAATGAAGGACTTGGGTATGATGCATTATTTTCTAGGTATGGAGGTGTGGCAGAATGTAGACAGAATCTCCCTCGGACAAGGGAAGTAAGTAGTAGAGATCCTGAAGAGGTTTGGGATGATGGACTACAAGGCTATGGCCACACCTATGGCATCGAACCTAAAGCTATTGAGTGATGCTTCATCAGAGACGGTTGATGCCATAATGTATCGCCAGATGATTGGGTCCTTGATGTACTTGACGAACACGAGACCAGAAATTTGCTTTACCATGAACACCTTGAGCCAGTTCTTGACAGATCTGAGACATGTTCACTTGATTGCTGCAAAGCACATTCTGAGGTACCTGAGGGGTACAATTGATTATGGGCTCAAGTACGAGGTGAATCAGAAGATTAACCTGGAGGGTTATGTTGATTTAGATTGGGTAGGAAGTGCCATCAATAGGAAAATCACTTAAGGTTGTTGTTTTAGTATGGGATCAGGTGTTATCTCTTGGTTTAGCAGGAAGAAATCCTTTGTGGCACTGAGTACAGCTGAAGTAGAGTATGTCACAGCTTGTTCAGCTAGTTGTGAGGTAGTATGGCTATGCAAGCTACTGTCTGATTTATTTGATCTCCAGATGGATGCTACTTGTATACAATGTGACAACCAGAGCTATGTAAAGTTGTCAGAGAATCCAGTGTTCCATGACATGTCAAAGCATATCAAGATCAAATATCACTATATCAGGGATATGGTGCAGAAGGGAGCAGTGAAGCTCCAGTATGTTGCGACGGAGGAATAGATAGCTGATGTATTGACGAAGCCATTAGTTAGGGTGAAGTTCAAGTACTTCAGGGAGAATCTTGGTGTTCTCTAGATAAAGGTTTCCTCCAAGGGAAAGTGATGAGTCCCAGAGCCATTCTGACATGGTGAGAGGATTGGTTCCTTCCATGGTCAGATGTATGGGCTGAGCCATTCTGTCATGGTGAGAGGATTGGTTCCTTCCATGTCAGATATGAGTGCTAAGATCCATAGCCATTCTGACGAGTAGGTCATATATAAGGGCTGAGCCATTCTTTCATGGTGAGAGGATTGGTTCCTTTCATGTCAGATGTGACTATTGGCCATTCTGTCGAGTAGGAAAGATGTAAGGGAAACTGCCATTCGCCTGGAGAATGGAGGCACCAGGTCAGTTACCAGGTAGCTCAGTCTAAGACTGGGGGCCATTATGATATGACGGTAGGATTGGTTCTTACATGATCAGATGTGAGTGCATGCCTTTTCGAACATGCATATGGATTGGTTTCTTGTATGTGTCGAATGTAAGTGCAAATCCTTTCTTTGATCATGTGTTGATCAGATATAAGTGTTGAGCCTTTCTTCGATCATATGTTGATCAGATATAAGTGTTGTTCCTTTCTTCGATCATGTGTTGATCAGATTTAAGTGCAGTGCCTTTCTTCGATCATTGGTTGATCAAATGTAAGTGCAGGAGCCTTTTGGCATGGAGGATTGGTTCCTCACATGGCCAAGTGTAAGTGTTGGGCCGTTCTTCGATCATTGGTTGATCAGATGTAACTGCTGGGCCTTTCTGATAGGCTTGTGGGCTATGTTACCTCATGGTTAGATGTGAGTGCTGGGAATTTCCTTTCTGATATGATTATAGGATTAGTTCCTACATGATCAAATGTAAGTGCTGGGCGAAGACCTACATGTTGTCTAGGCCTGCATTCAACATGAAAAAGGGCTGGCTCTATAGAACTTCCCGTGCCAAGAAGAATTATGAGATAGCACCTGTGAAGATTCAATATTGATGATCTAGCAAAGATGATCCAAATCGAGAGATGATCCAGATCTAGAGATGATGCTCCATAAATGGTCTAGATTGAGTGATGATCTAGATCTAGTGATGATGATCCAGATCCAGTGATGATCCAGATCTAGTGATGATGATCCATATTGAGTGATGATCCAGATCCAGTTATGATGATCCAGATCGAAGGACGATCCAGATCCAGAGATGAAGATGAATTGAAGATGAATAAGACTTGAAGAATGCAGATGATAAGAAGATCCAGAGAAGAAGACTAGTGATGAAAATTGTGTCGAGAGAATACCATCCTAGTTAAGAGGGAGTGTTGATGTAATTGTAACTTTAGAATGTATTCACTTGTATTTATTATCTATTGTAACCCGAAGTTTATTCTGGGATGTTCTTGTGTCATGTCATGCCCCGATGTTCCTATCGGGAGAATCTATAATGTAAACAAGTCATGTCAAGTCATTGTGGGTAACCCTCCTATTGTCTAAGGGTAAAGTCCCCGCAGTTCCAAGGCACTAGGGTTATTAGACTCACTTAGTGAAGTCAGCCCTAGTAGGGTTTTATTCATGTCGGGATTAGTATAAATAGAGAGTTGGACTCTCTATTTAGCACACAACTCATACACACTCAAGTGTAGCGCATAGTTGAGGAAGAGAAAGACACCGGGGCTAGAGAAAAGAGCTTACTGTTGTCGGGGGATTGTCTTACTATTTTTGGGTTTCACTTTGGTGCTGATTCTATCTCTGAGGAATTTGTAGGGTTTTCTCCATTTATGGTTTCCCCAAGGAAAAACACTGTGTTCATTGTCTCTTGTGTTTGATTGTTGTGCTTGTTGTTCTCTCAGTTAAATATCCTAATGATATGCTAGCTTAATGTTGAAAAACTAACAAAAAAATGGAGGATATCAAGCTCCAGGTGGTTCCTAAACCATATGGATGAGGATCCATGAACGAAATCTTTGAGAAGCCTCTCAAACCTTATCCTTTTTACTTGAAAATGTGAGCATCGCTTGTTTAATGAAGCAGATAGGCGGTGTTAAGGGGGTAATGATTCTTGCAGTAATGCTAGAGGCGGTGGCACCACTATTTTCTCATGTATCAGAAGTGTTGCTGACTTGAGTAACACTTTTTTCCAATGGGGAAATAACGTTACCTACTCAATACAAGGAAAAATTGCAAGGGGATAATTTGAACCTTCATTTCTCTAGGGAAGCCTTTGAGAGATTGGAGAAAACAAAGGAATACCTATCTCATAACATTAGGGTGATGATATTTAGGTGTAACAGAATGCACCCCAAAGTATGATGTTTAGATAGAAATGATAGGCATAATAATTTGATAGAAGACGGTGTAGTCCCAAGGCAAAGGTCTAATGGTCGAAACTTCGCAAACATCTAAAACTTTCTGCAGCACATTTTGATACATGTCCCAAATGGCTCACAACATGGTTTCTAACCAATACAACACATATCCATGTGAGATACAAAAAATCATGGCTACTAAAATACATCGTAGATCCATGTGAAGAAGAATCAAATTTGGACATAGCTACCAGACATACAATGTAGATCTATGTCATACAAACGCAAATCTGAGCACAACCATGAACATACAAATGTGGATCCATGCTAGGACTCATACAAAATACTCCATCGCAATATAGGGAAAGCAATGAGCACTTTTAACAAATACCCAAGGTATTCATCTTGTCTTCCACAAAGTACGATTATATCCATGTGATTACAATGATTTGATGTCGAACATGGTAGAAACCACTTGATTACCGGTCAATGATGAGAACCATTAATAAGTGCGAGGGAAATGGCCATTGATGTCAATGATTCCCAAGGTACTCTAGTACAATCTCCCAAGTTTGAATAGATTATTTGATGTCAAACACTCAATCGAGTCTTTCGATCAAAGTTCAATGATGTGAAACTATGTCGAAAGCGAGAGAATCTATTATTAAGGCATACAGACCTCAAGGTACTATATTTTTTTTCTAAGACTAATTCCTATATGATGAGCTAATTTTGACAGGAATAGTCTTGTCGAAGGAGGGCCATGATGGATCCCACATCAACGACATGAAACTAGGAACAAAGTTCTGGAATTTTAAGTATGATGTAACCATAGTACTAACTCAAAAGTAACTGACACAAAAAATTGTTTTGACTACAAGTGTAAACTCTCAATACAATTTCCCTTTTGAACATAAGGCGGCATGACCGAAGACTTGGTGGCATTGACTTGACGAGGTGGAACACAATACGACAATGGACAATGCATTCTTTGAAAGACTCAAAGGAGTGGCATGACTCATGAAAGTGGATCGACTCAGAGACAAGCTGAATACCCAATTGCCTGAATGAAATGGAGACAAGTACCATTTTCAAAGGTGACTAAAAACTATCATTATTGCAAAATGTTTTCCCTTTCCCTTAATTTCCTCATCATGATTGATGAGTTCCTCTTTTCATTTTTTACGAGTTCGAAGAGGGTAACAGACACTCATTGTAGCTCATCTGAAGACAAGTCCATTCTCATACATTTTATGAACCTGAGAAAGGAGGGGTTCATTCCCAAAATATGGTCTCTCAGTGTTTAATTTAACGAGTCCAATGAAAGAAAACTTTGTGTAGTTCAGGTTTAGAGAGTATGAAAAAACTAAAGAAGAATCCGAAAGGGTCCTTTTTCGTATGATTTAGTCTCCAATGCCTGAAAAAGTAGAAAATAATACCTTAGAGAACTCTTCCAGTCATTATTGGCTAGAGTGTACATTTTTCATAATTAGTGCCCCTTGGTCCGAAAAAGGGGTAAATTATCACCAGGAAGACAAATATTCAAGTCCTTTTGCGAGCGTGAAGAAGAAAATTTCACTCGAAAATATTTTCACATTTTAAGAGTCCAAAAAGAGCTTAAAGAAGACTCCATTAACCCTTTTCATGTTTGAATCCAGAGCATGAAAAAGTAATAAACTAAGCTCAAACCAGTTTTCATGTTTGAACTAGACCACGAAAAATGAAAAGTAAGCTCCACACCATCTTACTGTTTTTAATGAGCTCAAATATCGATTGAAAGAATGCACAGGGTATCTACTTCATTTTTTAACGAGCTTGGAACAGAATAAGAACTATGCTCAGAATTACCTATTTCATTTTTACACAAGCTTGAAACAGAAAAATAACTATGCTTGAAACATGGTTTCATTTTTATGCAAGGTTGAAACCAAAAGGTAAACTTTTCTTGAGAAAGCCTATTTCATTTTTCAACAAGCTTGACATAGAGAAAGAATTATGCTCAGGAATGGTTTCATTTTTATACAAGCTTGAAACCAAAAGGTAAACTATGCTTGGGGCCAATTTTATTTTTTAACGAGCTTAAAACTAGAAACAAACTATGCTCAAAATGACTTGTTTCATTTTTTAACGAGATTGAAATCAAAAGTAAACTATGCTCTGAGCCACCTATTTCAGTTTTTAATGAGGTTGACACAGAAAGAGAACTATGCTCGCTAACATCTATTCCATTTTTTAATGAGCTTGACACAAAAAAAGAACTATGCTGTCCAACATGTTTCATTTTTTAATGAGCTTGACAAAGAAAAATAATTATGCTCACAAACATGTTTCATTTTTTAACGAGCTTGAAATAGAAAAATAACTATGCTCTCAAACCTGTTTCATTTTTTACGAGCTTGAAACAAAAAAAGAACTATGCTCTCGAACCTATTTCACTTTTTAACGAGCTTGACACAGAAAACGAACCATGCTCTTAAACCTATTTCATTTTTTAACAGGCTTGGCATAGAAAAAGAACCATGCTCTTGGACATCCATTTCATTTTTTAACGAGCTTGACATAAAATGGAAACCATGATCACTGACATCTGTTTCATTTTTTAACGAACTTGACACAGAATGGGAACTATGCTCACGAACATCTGTTTTATTTTTTAACGAGCTTGACATAGAGAAAAGGAACTATGCTCACAACGTCTGTTTCATTTTTTAACGAGCTTGACATAGAAAAAAGGAACTATGCTCATAGACATCGATTTCATTTTTTAACAAGCTTGACACAGAGAAAAGGAATTATGCTCATAGGCATTTGTTTCATTTTTTAACAATATTGACACAAAATGGGAACCAATTTTGTATTAAAGAATGAATAATAACTTTACAACCTTTACCTTAGTGTCGATATGCTCCCTCACAATTCCAATATCTTGTCCCCAAAAGCTCCAACTTGCTCCCTTTATGCTCACCCTACTGATTTAGGCCAGAATTTCAATGCAACAACATAAATTTGCTCTCTCTCAACCATGGATATGAGCCTACTTTTATAGGCCTTGGGAGGATAGGGATGGTTGAGGATATCATGGGTGAGGTGGAGATAAGATCCAAAAATGGAGGATCTTGAGCTCCATATGGTTCCTAAACCATATGGATGAGGCTCCACGAAGGAAATCTTCGAGAAGCCTCTCGAAACTTCTCTTTTTTCCTTGAAAACTCGAGCACCGCTCCTTTAATGAAGCAGACAAGAAGTATTAAGGAAATATTTCCGGCTAACAAAAGTGACGACTCCACTGGGGATAGGATATGGTTCCATAGTCTGAATGGTTTAGATATAGAACAAAACACAAACACCAAATGTTAAACTTTCCCTTGATCTGCTTAATCACTTGAATGTAATGCATCAATACTTCTCTTAAAGGTTGTCCTCATTGTCCTTGAAGCTTTCTCCTCCGATACTACTGAAGAACCTATAAAAGATTAAAGACAACAAGAAAATGATGATAGCATATAAGATAATCAATTAGATCTATGCTTGTGACCAATGAATCAAGCAATACATACACATAAAACAATAAATATGGGAAAGAAAATACATTTTTTGTTAGAAAAGATTGGAGAGACTAAAACCTTTATTCCTTGGTGTTGATAGTTCCTTCCAATGGCTCCATTCCTCTAACTTCACATTTCCTCCAATAGTTCAAAAATTATTTTTGTAGAGTGTGGCTATGCAACACAATTTTTCCTCCTCTCTCCCATGGGGGATGAGCTAGTATTTAAAGGCATGGGAGGATAGTTATGGTTGAGTATCTCATGGGTGAGGTGGATATAATATCCAAAAAGGGAGGATATCAAGCTCTAGGTGGTTCCTAAACCATAGGGATGAGGCTCCATGAAGGGAAGCCTCACAAAGCCTATCGAAACTTCTCTTTTTTCCTTGAAAACTCGAGCACCGCTCCTTTAATGAAGCATATAGGAGGTGTTAAGGGGGTTATGCTTCTTGTAGTAAGGATAAAGGAAGTGGTACCACTCTTTTCTCATGTATCAGGAGCATTTCTGACTTGGGTAATGCTTTTTTCTAATGGGGAAAGAGCGTTACCTGATCAATACAAGGAAAAATTGCAAGGGGATAATTTGAACCTTCATTTCTCTAGGGAAAACTTTGAGGGATTGGAGCAGATAATGGAATTCCTATCTCATAACATGAGGGTGATGATATTTAGGTGTAACACAAATTCCAAAGTTCAAAATCACCAAAGGTACCTCAAAATCCCCCATATACGAATAAGATCCTAGAAATATCTTTGCCACTCAACAAAAAGTGGCAAGGGACTATCCTCACCACTAACATGTGCTCTAACTCATGATTAAGTCCCATGTAAGAGGACCCTCCTAAGAACACTAATTATATCAAAGATTTCACTTCTCACCTAGAAAAACACCTAATTGTTTTGTTTCATAGTCTTTGAAAAAAAATTCTTGCTACACCCTATTCCAAGAAGGCTACAACCTAAGCTTGTTGGTGCACCTCTATCAAATAAAATCGTGTAATAAAATTTAATTTAAGCATTAATTTTAATGGTTTTGATTACTCAAGGGTAATGAACGTGCAACTAGTGATGTTACGACTTAGCAATGAAGTAAATATGCACACCTAAAAAGCAATTCCAAGTGAAAAATTGCTTTTAAATTTGAAAAAGGGGGTATGCCACTACATGTAATGCAAAGAACTTCATTCCTTTTCAAATTCCAATGCAATCCTTCCCATATGAAATTCTAAACAATACTCTCATCCAAGAAACCCAATACAAGTACCTCCTTAAATGCATATGTGAGATGCAAGTCAGTATGCAACTATAGAATTATTTTGTATTTTCAATATAAAAGAATTAAAATGCAATAAAATTAATTAAAGTTATCAGTATCTGCAACAAGTAGAAAACACAATCCAATAAATACACTGAGACTAAAATACTAATGTACTAATGGAGAAACAAAAAGGGAGATAACTCAACAAGAAAAAATTCCAAAGAAAGAAAATTAATAAAAAAGGGGTTTGTGGTCACAAAAGGAATATTCAACAAAACATATTGGTACCCATGAAGACCCAGCCACACTCACATCCCACCCAACAACTTCACACATCAAGAAATTGACGAAAATGGAGGATGCATGCGATTGTTCAAAAAACAACAACATATTACACAATTATGTTAGATTTTTATCATTTAAACAATATGATCTTAGGATATTATCTGAGAGAATAACACGCACAGCAATAATCATAAGAGACAAGAGTCACAAATAATTTTCCTCAGGGAAACCATAAAGGATAAAACCTCGTGACTTACTCAGAGATAGAATGAGCACCAATGGCAGTAGTAAAACCAAAAGATAGAAAAGGTGATCTCCAACAACTATTCTCTCTCACTTGTGCAAGCACTTCCTCTCTCACTGATGTACCCCAGTTGAGTGAGTGTGTGTGTAATAAATAGAGAGGATCGCTCCCTATTTATATTCATTCTCCCACTTAATATTTGACTTTGTTATGTCTGCTCGAGTAATCGTAACTCAGATATGTAGGCTCTAGTAACCACAAATATGGTACTAATGATCTGACTTACATTAAATCACCGAGGCCGACTTCTCTCAGAGAGTCTAACAACCATAGTGCCCCACAACTACAAGGACTTTGACCCTTGATCAATAAGGAGGGTTACCCTTCGTGACTTTACATGACTTGTTTACATTACTGATTTCCCCGATAGGAACATTGGGGTATTCCATGACTCAATTACATTATTGGTACTTCCCGATAGAAACATCGGGGTATAATACATAAGATATAAAATTGAATACATTCTGAATTTATAAATACATATACACTCCCTCTTAAATAGGAAGGTATTATCTTAACACAATTCATTAGCACAAGTCTTCTTGTCTAGATCATCACTAGATAATCATCAAATCTGGATCAAGTCTGGATCATCATTGGATCAACATCAATTCTGGATCATCACTAGATCAACATCAAGTCTGTATCATCATTGTATCAACATCAAGTCTATATCATCACTAGATCAACATCAAGTCTGGATCATCACTAGATCAACATCAAGTCTAGATCATAACTGGATCATCATCAACATCATTGCTTCTTCTATCTCGATCGAATGGTGCTATCTCTCAATTCTTCTCGTCATAGGAAGTTCTACAGAGCCAACCCTTTTTCATGCTAGTTGTAGGCCTAGCCTCTAGGTAGGTCTTCATCTTCTTCAGCACTTATATCTAACCTAGTCAGAAAGGCGCTCCCAGCACTTACATCTGACCATGAGAGGAACACATCCGCCATCATGTCAGAAAGGCATGCCCAACACTCACATCTAACCATGGGAGGAACACATCCACCACCATGTCAGAAAGGCCCAGCACTCACATCCACTGGAATGATAGGACACACCATATATGATATAAGGAAAGGATTTGCACTTACATCTACTGGCATAGTATGACACACCATCTACTTTTTAGAGAAAGGAATGGCACTTACATCTACTGGCATAGCAGGACACACCATCTACTATCCAGAGAAAGGAACAACACTTATATCTGACCCAATCAGAAAGTATCGACACTTACATTCTTTGGCATTGTAGGAAACACCATATACTATCCAAGGAAGGGCTCAACACTTATATATACTAGCATGGTAGGGCACACCATATACCATCTAGAGAAAGGCTCTGCACTTACATCCATTGGCATGATAGGATACACTATCTATCATCCAGCGAAAGGCTCTACACTTATATCCGACCATGGGAGGACTCGCCTACCACCATGTCATAAGGGCTACGCACTTACATATGACCCAGTTAGAAAGGCTCTGCACTTATATCTAATCATGTGGGAGCCAATCCCATAGTCATATCAGAATGGCTCTGCACTTATATCTGATCATGTGGGAGCCAATCCCATAGTCATATCAAAATGGATCTACACTTACATCTGATCATGTGGGAGCCAATCCCATAGTCATATAAAAATGGATCTACACTTACATATGACCATGGAAGGAACCAATCCTATCACCATGTCATAAGGGCTCTGCACTTACATCTAACCATGGAAGGAACCAATCCTATCACCATGTCAGAAGGGCTCATGGACTCATCACTTCCCCTTGGAAGGAGCCTCGATTTGGAGAACACCAAGCTTCTCCCTGAAGTACTCAAACTTTACTCTTGCTAATGGATTGGTCAACACATCAGCTATATGCTCATTCGTCGCAACATATTGGAGATTCACTGCTCCTCTCTGCACCATATCCCTGATATAGTGATATTTGATATCAATATGCTTCGAATTGTCATGGAACTTCACACAACTCTGGTTGTTGCAATATATACAAGTAGCATCCAACTGAAGATCAAATAAATCATATAGTAGCTTCCTCAGCCACACTGCCTCACAACTATCCGAACAAGCTACGACATCCTCTTCTTCGGTTGTACTCAGTGCCACACGAGACAGCTTCCTACTAAACCAAGAGATCACACCTAATCCCATACTGAAGAAGCACCCTGAAGTGCTATTCCTATCGATGGCACTGCCTAGTCTGAATCGACATAACCATCCAGGTTAATCTTCTAATTCGACTCATACTTGAGCCCATAGTCAATTGTATCCTTCAGGTACCTTAGAATATGATTTGTAGCAATCAGGTGAACATGTCTCGATGTGTTCACAACAAAGCAAATATCTAGTCACGTATTCATTAGGTACATCAAGGAACAAATCATCTGACGATATATCGTGGAACCAACTGACTTTGATGAAGCAACACTCAATAGCTTCAGGTTCGATGCCATAGGTGTGGTCATGGCCTTGCATTCCATCATCCTGAACCTCTTTAGGATCTATAATGCATACTTCCCTTGTCCTAGGGAGATTCCATCCGCTTTTTTCCACACCTCCATGCCTAGAAAGCAATGCATCATCCCCAAGTCCTTCATATTGAACTTGGTAGCAAGTCTCCTTCTTGCAAATTTAATGAGTTTCGCTTTTCTGTCAAGAACAAGTCATTGACATATAACAGGAGCATCACTAGTATTCTGTCTTTAACCTTGAAACAAAGGTTGAAATATGCTTTATTCTCAGTAAAGCCTAGATCCATCAATAAGATGTCCATCCTGTCATACCATGTCAAACCTCAGGATCTTCTGTAGTCACTCCCTCTGAAGTGGAGCATCATTCTCCCTCTATCTTTAATACTCTATGCATTGAAACATTCTATACAGGATTGACAAGTAGCTTCCTCTACAACTAATATTCTATGTATCCTTCTAGGTTCATTGGATACCAAGATCCTCTATCTTGAAAGCGTTATTCTCGCACCCATCTGTGAGCTTGTCATCCTCTATTGGCTTTCATCTTCAACCTTGTAGAAAAGGTTAAGATATTCATCACTCTAGGTGATATTCAAGCTCCTCATACATTTGTTATCCCATGGGTGTCTTCTGAGATCGTACAAGACCTTCTTTAATTTTAACACATGAGTCTGCTTGCCATGTGTATTAACTTCCAATGTCTTCAAATGTCTCTTCGTATTTTATGCCTTCTTTCCATGAGAAGCCTCGTGCTATGAATATTTCCTTGTATCCCACAATGTTTCCATCTGCTACATGCTGGATCTTATAGATCCATATGGAAGACATTACAAACTTCCCTTGAGGCCTCAATACTACATCCTAGACATGATTCTTCTTGAACTGGTATTCTCCTTCCCTTTCTTCTTAGCTACTTCTTCATAGCTGGAAGGCTCTACATCAATGATGTCGCTCAACAGTGTCACATGACTAGAGTGTCTCTGAGGCCTCTTTCTTTCTTTGAAAGTATTGTCATATTATTCTTCATTTTGGATTATTTCTTGAACTGTCGTTACTTGTTCTTCAGAACAAGTCTCATCCTTATTTTCTTGTAGGAAATTGTATGCGATCTTTCCTACAAGTCAAATGCATTTGTATTGTTAGAAACATTTCATAAGGCATATTCACAATGGAAAATTATGATGCATAAAGATATAATCATGCAACTATTTTAGCCAATACAACATTCATCCATATCTCACAGAAACGTTTCTAGATGCCTACCATCTTTACCAAGACATCATTGATATTGTGCACTAATCCAATATGTCAGCAAAGAGGTTTCATTCTAGATAAGTAGCAATGGAGAGTTGTATAGCATCATGAGCTACCTACCCATCACATGCATATTAGTAGTATACTTTCATTAATGCAAACATTCTATCATGCATAATACATCAACTAAATATAAACAAATGCATAACAAAACAATATCATGAAATGACAATTGAATACTTATCTTTATTTGCTTCGTGGGTAGACTCCTTTCAACTTCATCATCTTCTTTATTCATAATAGCACCATTTATTATTCAAATTCTCAAAATGGATAAGAGGTTCTTTAAGAATTGAGTTCTTCATATTCCTCATTGCTTGAGGGATCTTCTTTGAATCATGAGATCTTAATATTCATTTTCTCCCATCTTGTTTTCTCTTATTAGGAGTTTAACTTCTTCTTCTTCCCAGAGTCTGCTGAAAGTAATCACTTCCTTCTGGAACACATTTCTTAAATGAATGAATCCCATGATCCTGGGAGGCCATTCAAGGTGGCTATCACAACTTCTACATTCTCCACTTCTTCTTCTACCACTTCAAGTTGTTCTTTGATTTGACAGACCCTTGCAAAGTATGACTGTATGGTCTCTGCATTCTGGATCTTCACATTTTTCAACTGGTTTCTTAAAGTCATCTTCTGATTTATGTTCTTCCCTTAAAATAGATTGGTCAAGGAATCAAAAATCTATTTAGGTGTCTTTAGGGAAGACACTTGTGGTATAAGGTGATACTTGATTGAATAAGCAATGACCTTCTTGGAATTTACCAAGTTCTTCTTGTGTAAGGATTTTAGCCTCATCTCCCTCTGGAACTGGAACCTTTCCACTTATCTAGGTGTCTAATTTCATTTTCTTCAAGAACAAGTGAGATCCAATACTTCCATGCTTGGAATTTTTCAGTTCACCAAGCTTGTCATCAAGCTGGTGTGATTAGTCATTTCAAAACAAGAACCTCAAATGTAAGAAACAAAAGATAGATCTTACCGATTTGAGGTGTTCGTCCTGGTTTTGGAGCTAGTTGATCTAGGGTTTGTCAGAGAAACCCTATTTTTCAAAACTTGGAATATTTCACATCTGATTCAATAGAAATATAGACCTCTTCAAGGTGATCTATCCAATGTACTCCTTTTCTGAAAAAAGTGGAGGGAAGCTTTGGGAACAGGAAGCCCTAGTTTACCAATTTCTTCTTTAGAAATGCCTAATACCGTTTTCACGGTATCTCTGAAATTATTGCTCCTCTATGTCTGATATTTCATAGTGAGGTAAACTAGTCTATCCTCTTTCCAACACCATAGGTTTTCACAGAATTGGTTTTACCATTTGGGACTTATGAGAGTTTTCCCAAGGTGACTGCTTTCATGACCGTTTAGTATAGAAAAGTTGTACATACTTCCATGTGTTCCTGTTTCATCATCAGAGTCTAAACATTTTACCACAGGAATTAGATTCCATTCCCTATTTGGAAAATCTTGTGAAATTTCATTTGGATCTTTGCAGCCTGAGATATAGCAATTCTCCCTAGGTGTCTTATTTAGGGATGAATCCTAGAAGAGGCTGGAACCCTGATTTGGAGGAAACATATCTCCCAGAATATAGAGAATATGAGGCTGAAATTTTTGCAAAACATACATTAGGATTTTTTCTTTGTCTTGTGAAAATTTTGGCCCCTAATACTTCTTCAATCCAGAGATATAATGAATGTACCAAAACTACCCGTTTTAGTATTTTAGGGTTTTTAGGCCCGATGTCAAACTAGGGTTTGACTTTCCTAGAATTTTACCCAAACAAAAATATAGACCTTGGTATCTAAACTTTGATTTTGATGAGGATAAAAATCCTATGCTAGGCTCACTCAAAAATTTCTCTTCTGTGAAAAGCCCTAATTTCCCATAGCAAAAACTGAAAATGCCCGAAATCAATTTCTGCTTCGACAGAAAGATGCGCCCTTGAATGGAGAGTTATCCTAGCCTCCTTTTGTTAATGGATTGTGGAGAGAGACCCAAAAAATAAGAATCCGTAGATTTTGTAGCTGCACAGTATCTTCTTCTCAGGTTAGCTCTGATACCATGTTAGATTTTTATCATTTAAGCAATATGATCTTAGGATCTTATTTGAGAGAATAACATGCACATCAATAATCACAAGAGACAAGAGACACAAATAACTTTCCTCGAGGAAACCATAAAGGAGAAAAACCCAAAACTCCCTTAGAGATATAATGAGCACCAATGACAGCAATAAAACCCAAAGACAGAAAATATGATCTCCAACAGCTATTCTCTCTCACTTGTGCTAACACTTCCTCTCTCACTCATGTGCCCCAGTTGAGTGAGTGTGTGTGTAATAAATAGAGAGGCTCGCTCTCTATTTATATTCTTTCGTTCACTTAATATTTGACTCTGTTATGTAGGATGGAGTAATCCTAACTCAGTTATGTAGGCTCGAGTAACCACAACTAGGGTAGTAATGACCCGACTTACATTAACTCACCAGGGCCAACTTCTCTAGGAGAGTCTAATAACCCTAGGGCCCCACAACTGCAGGGACTTTAACCCTTGATCAATAAGGAGGGTTACCCTCTATGACTTTACATGACTTGTTTACATTACTGATTCTCTTGATAGGAACATTGGGGTATGACATGACTCAATTAAATTACCGATACTTCCCGATAGGAACATGGGGGTACAATACATAATATATACAAGTGAATACATTCTGAAGTTACAAATACATCAAAAAATTAGGTAGAGCACAACCCGCGTATATATTTGACTGTATATTCACTAACTAGTGTATACAAATAAGAAGGTGGTAAAAATTAGTCCAAGGGTCAAACCACTATAGGGGTTTTTTAATGATGAACATACTACCAACTGCGACACAAAAACAAGGACAAATAGAGATAAAATTGAGCGAAAAATGCACCCTCAACCCCACCAAAAGAAAGATCCCTAGTGGAGTCATCAATTCTGTTACGGAGAAAAGTTCCTATGGCTTGGGGTGGACCACAATTGAGAGGATGACACCATAAAAAAACCCATTTCAAAGCATGCTAAATATACAAAATAAACTAACACTAAGGAACAATAAGCGTACCTTATTCTATACGATTGAAGTAGATCCCCTTTGAGATTTCAATCAAACTTGCACCTGCACATTGTCCTCAACAACAAAAAGATATATAAGCATGATATATGTAAAGTGTTAGAGTCTAATATAACATTTTAAATTCCACTATATAAACAAAGTAATTACATCCATAGATAACAATATTCATAATTACACAAGTAATGAACGAGAAATCGAAATTTCTATTAATATGAACAAAGATAAAAATGACAACCTCTATCAACACCTTGTCGAAACCGAGAAACCAATTCCCTCCATGTGGTCCTCCACCACTTAAATCGTCCTTACAAAGGAAAGCTCACATAGATAAATGCAAGCTCACAAATATAAATACAAGATTGGGAAATATCACTCATGGTTGCGTCAAGGACAAAGGGATGCAAACTCAAGCATATAAAAATGGGGCACAATTCCACTATAATATATTTTCTCTCCAAAATTGTCCTCCTCTAATGATTCATTGTAGCTCAATATATATCCCCTCAATGGGAAGTGAAGGGTCGAATCAGAGAATTTCCCAGCATATGGAAGGCCAAGGAATCAAGATCAAGTCATTTGTTACTTGATGAAGAAAACTCAAAATATTTTTATTTTTGGAGCATAATTCTCGATGTACATGGGTGACATTTGTGCAAGATGCGTATACGTTGGTTGTAGAATTGTGACCCACATATATATTCAAAAATGTATTTTTAAGGGTTCTGTTGGAGCATCAAGGTAATAGTGAACAAATGGGGCTAAATGAGTCTCCATAGGGACAGGGATAGGTCATTAAATGATTATGTATCAGGTGTGGCAAATCACTCTATAACACAAAGATCGAAAGATCCAAAAAATCTAGGTTTTCATCATTAGATGGTGTTGATAGGAAGTTGTCTGTGAGGAGGAAGGTATTAATGAATCCTTCAACATATCACATGAGTAAACTGGTAGACTGGATGAGGGAAGATGGCATAGATCAATCTCAAATATGGTTAAGAAAAGTATCAAAGTAAAAAAATGGAGGTTAAAGATCCTTGAATAATGAGCATGACACAGAAGTGACCGAAGGAAACTTTTGACTTAAGAAAGAAAAATGGACATATCTCTAATGTAGGAGACATTAGCAGATTCCCCATATACTTCGAAAAAGTGATCAATGGAGGAGTATTGACTCAAAGTACAGGTTGAAAGATGGAAATCCCAAAACGGAGACTTGACTATCGAGAGACCTAAACTAGTGCTTTGTTTAAAGCTAAAAATGAACTTGTTTCCAAAAAAATTACAATTTAGATAGAGCAATTGCTTCCTTTCTTTCTTGTAAAGGTTTAACTATTCCAAGAAAGAAAAATTAGGACCTTCTTCATTTTTTAGCAAGTTTGAATAAGAGACAGAATAATGCTTGATAAATCACTGATTCGTTGATTTTACGAGCCCAAATTAGTGGATGCTCAGCGATGTTTTCACAATTTTCCAATATGAAAGCACCAAATAAGACTCTAGGGGAATATTTTTCATAAAGTTAGTCTCCTAAGTCTGAAAAAATATAAAAAACTCCAGAGGAGAACTATCTTATTTTGAAGAACTAAGGTATTCTTTTTTCGTAGTTAGTCGGCAAGGTCTTAAAAGGGGTAAAATATAACCATACCGATGTACCTTTAAGAGAAAGCATATAGCCTTAGTTTAGCGAGTGTGAAGGAAGGAAAGATCACTCGGGTTGTTCCATTTATTTACAAGTACGGGGAAACCAACAATAAACTCAATGTTTTTGTACTGATGTGTTAATGAGCATGACAATGGCATAAAGAAAACTCGTAATGTTTTTCATGATTTAAACAGAAGCACAAAAAAAAGTAAGCCCGAACAGGTTCCTTTTTCGTAAATTTAGTCCCCTAGGCCAAAAAAAGAGATAAAATTATACCTGTGAATACTCTTCTAGCCATGATGAACTCGAGTATTCATTTTTAGTAAGTAATCCACATGGTCTTAAAAAGGGTAAACCTTATACCGATGTGGATGGTGTTTCAATTCCTTTAATGAGTTTGAAAGAACAAGTAAACTCAGCAATCTAGTAATTCTTAAGGAGTTAGACCAGAGCTTAAAGGGAACTATGTATGACGAAAGCGTATGTAGAAGGGTAGGTCAACAAAAACAAAGAATATGGGGCTTGTTTTTTCACAAACAATGGAAAATAGGGAGGCTACTGAGACTTAGAAATGCACAACATGGGTACCATTATGATAAGAAAATTTCTAACTATGGTGACCCATGTTAGGTAGGCTCTAATCCATGGAATAATGACGACCATTGAAGAATATTAGGAGGCTACAAATCGCAGTTCATGGAGAAAAATAATCCTACGGCTCAAAGTGGGATAAGATATAGATGTAAAATGCAATGAAATAGTATCCTACCCTATATGTTGAGGTATAATATTCAATTTTTGTCCATAAACTAAAAAATAATCATCTCAATCTAGGAAAAGTCCAAAAAACATTAGTTATAGGATTTAAAATCAAAATATACTATGTAAAGTGGGTAATTTTTTTTTTGGGGAGTGATGCAAAGCAACCGTAGATGTTCAAACATTTGGTATGATCAATATGGTGGAACAAATCCAATTCCTCAAGTTACAGGGAGGTCTTCTCTCTCTTCTCTTCAATTTCATACCATTTTTTTTATGATTGATCTGCATTTTCTGATGTATTAGTGGGTTAAAAAAATGAAAAGCAAGATATGTGGGTAGCCGCTTATGAACGAGTATTTGCAAAAAATGCGTGGGTGGATAAGCTACTACTCATGTATGGTACACGCTATGTTAAACACTACACACATGTATGATGTGGGTTGTGTATAAGATATAGTTACTGGCCCATAATAAATGGATTTTTGCAGTCATGGTGCTTGAATGGAATGAGAGAGAACATGAGGATATAGACTGAGAAGCTATGTGAGATCCTTTGAACTTAAATTTCCTCTAACATTTTGGTTTTGATAAAATTATTCTGCATGGCCAATACGCTTTCCTAACCAATATTTTTGGAAACCTTGGTGAGGTATTGGGACCCTGTGTTGGAGACATTTACCCACCATGCACACTTAATTTGGTCAATTTGGCGTTGTTAAACCACTATCCTAAGTTTTTTTGACTTAATTGGCATCAGAGGAGCACTGTATGACATCAACATGAGCACACCCATGCCTACCGTCAGTCAAGGACTCCAACTAAGCCTTCTCCTTCATTTGGGGAGGCCAACTGGAGCACTCTAGGAGTGATCTAAGTGTCATAAATGCACCTAATTGATAACTGATCGTTACAATCAGTTAAGTTGAGTGGTGAAGGCACCTCCATTCATTATATTGATTATTTTATTAATATTTAATGAATTGGAGTCAACATGGGTGCCTCCAACCACCTCTAATGGCTAGTTTGACTTCAGTTAACCTCATCGGGGTTCATTGGAGTTAATGATGTGCTACCACTTGTTGGTTGGCATGAAGTGACATGTGTCTGAGCTAATTTTAGTTAGACTCAGTAATTCATTGCACTCTGACTTTAGTTAGGAGTCAGTTGAGTCAATCGACACTTGATCAGTTGGTTAACTAGTGTGTTTACTGTGGCTTACAGTCAGTTAAGCTACACCCACTCATTCAATTCGAATGACCTCCTTGGTAATTTGAATTGTCTTGGAATTCATGCACCTTGCATGATCATTGTATTGTATTATTCCTTATTCATTGATTATACAGAGCTGCTACTTCCATTGTAGCACCATTTTGCTAATTTTATGCATATTTGTCTGTATTCTTTGTGAGACCGTGTTTTCAGCTCCTAGACCACTATGAAAAATTAATATGGTATCAAAGCTCATGGCAGGACGAAGCTCATATCTCTCAAAAACATGGGTTTTGACAGATCTTGCATGAAAAATTGAGCAAAAAGCTCAAAATTCCAGCACTGCACCAGAAGCCAAGGCTTACCACTTAATACCGCAAGTAAAGTAATTGTTGAGCAAGCGTGCTTGATAAACTATGTTGGGTGTGATGAAATCCTAAAATGTGCAGACTATCTGACCTAATGGTGCCCCTTTTTTTGTGATTTACAGGTTTTAACAGGTGAAAGCATTCGCTCTAGTAGTTTAAAATGGCTTCTTCAGTAGAACTCTTGACTCCATTCAATTTCCATTCATCGAAAGGAGACATGGAGATCCAGCTACATGCTAGATGAATCTATAGGGTAACTATGGAAACTGAAGAAGATCCTACTTCTGTGACAAACAAAGCTAGATTCTTGAACAAGAAAGATGAAGCATTCAGATTCTTGTGCCTCTCTGTTTCCTGGTATCTTATTTTCCATCTCTCGGGATTAAAGACTCCAAAGGAAATTTGGGACAAATTGGAAACCCTGTATGGAAAATAGGATGATTTGAGAGTATACCATCTTGAAAACGAGTTGATGTCTCTCCATCCTTCCAATTTCGAGACCCTAAGTGATTTTTTCACAAAATTCAAGCACATTGTCTTACTATTGAAGCAATGTAAGGTGGATAAGGAGGATGATCAGCTCATTCTTGCCATACTCTACAAAATTGGAGCTTATTATTCAGTGTTTGCCTCTACATTCTGTGTGGGGAATCTCACAACCCCTAGATGGAATATGCTTGCACTCAATGCCTTCATTGAGTCCCTAACAAGTGAACATGATATGCTTGTCCAGATGGGAATCCTCAAATCCTCCCATGATCAATCCCTCTATGTCTCAGGTCCCAAAGATCTGAAGGGTAAAGGAAAGCAGCAGAAGAACCCAAAAACCAAATTTGAAGCTCCTAAGCCTAAAGTTGAAAACCAATAGCATGAAGAGCCTTCCAGCTTGAAGAAGAACAAAGGAAAATGGCATCATGGAAAGGAAAAATTCAAGTGTTGATACTGCGGGAAGGGATTCCATCTTGAACATGCTTACATGAAAAAGAAAATTTATGAAGCTACTTCTCTTCTTGATAAAAATCACATCAATCTTTCAGAAAGATTTTGGAGGAGAGGTTAGCAAGATCGGGAACCACAGCATGAAAGAGGTCATGCCCTCATGGCAAGCACTTTGAAGTCCAAATAATTCTTGATAGATTCTGGAGCTTCGAACCACATGATGGCTGAAAGATACTCCTTCTCATATTTGGAGACTGGAAAATCCATTCCCATCCACATGGGAGATGACTCCACAATCATATCTGAAGGACAAGGTACTGTAGATCTTGTGCATGGTTATTTTTCCAATATTCTGTATGTACCATCTCTTGCATCAAACCTCCTAAGTGTTTATAAAATGAAACATATAGGAGTTCCCAAGAGAGTCTCCTTTATCCCAGATGAAGTTGAGATCACATCAATTGCATCCGAAAAACTTGTAGCAAAAGACCTTGCAAACCATCATGCAAAAGCCTACGAGTTCTCCCATTTTGTGGCAGATGCAAAGCCCACCGCATTGCTGACTCATGGAAATGAAGTTAGTAGACTGTGGAATGAGAGGTTCGGCCATATCAAATTCAAATACTTTCATAAATTATAGAATAATTCTATGATTCAAGGCCTCTCGGTCATCAAAATTACCATTGGAATTTGCAAGGGGCATGTTGTTGGAATGCACCCTGAGCATAAGTTCGATCGGGGGAAGTCAAGCCAAGCATCATGCATCTTAGGACTAATACATTCTGATATGATAAGTCCCATGCCTATCACATCCATGAATGGATCAAGGTACATTATGAATTTCATTGATGACTTTTCTTGATACACATGGGTCTTTTTTATCAAAAAGAAGTCGGAAGTCTTGGAAAAATTGACTGAATTGAAGGCCTTGCTTGAGAATGCATCTGGACAAAAGATCAATATATTGAGATATGATAATGGCATGGAGTATGTCAGTAATGAGTTACTGCATATATGTTTCCAAAGTGGTATTTAGATCCAGCATTCAGTCCCCTAGACTCCCCAGCAGAACGGTGTAGCGGAGAGGAAGAATCGGTCTCTCAAGGAGATGACCACCTGTATGTTGGAATCAAAGAAGTTGGCTGCAAATTTGTGGGATGAAGCCATGCATGCTGTAGAATATATTTAAAACAAAGTTCCACACTCATCCATGAAATCAAATACCCCTTTCGAGGCATACTTCGGACACAATCTGGATGTGTCGAATCTGTGGGTGTTTGGGTCCATTGCATGGGCCCGAATTCCACTTGATAAAAGGAGGGCTTCGCAACTGCAAAGCATAGAATTTATGGTTAGTGGATATCATAATGAATCAAAAGGTTTCAATATGCTGGATATAGAAACAAAACATATCATCATTGAAAGGAGTGTCAAGTTCAATGAGCCTCTTCAGGAGGTAGAACTAGTGAAGAAGAAAACTATTGAATTTCCTTCCTATTCTACTGAATATTGGGATGATGTAATTGGGGGTGATGATTCTGATTTGGATACTATGCTTTATAATATCAGTGTATAGCAAACATAATATTCTAAATCAAAACCTGAAGGACAAAATCATCTCCCAACTTGGGCGCAACAGACACTCTCCTTCGCAGGAGATAACATTGGAAATATGGATGATCCAAGGAGAACTCGGTCTGATTTCCAAAGAGCAGGTATTGCGCTCTCTTGTACTGATTATTTGCTGTACAAATATTATTATTTGATGATAAATTCAGACACTAATTCTTACTGCCATGCTCGGAAGGATCCAATATGGCAAGTTGCCATGGATGAAGAGATGAATTATCTTCAGAAAAACACCACTTGGGAAGTAGTTTCTCTTCCTTCGGGGAGGAAATTGGTTCAATGCAAGTGGGTGTTTCAGAATAAGTTTGCTGCTAATGGAAGAACCTGAAAATATAAGGCAAGAATGGTAGAAAAAGGTTTCTCCCAGGTCCAAGGTGTGGACTACCATGAGACTTTTCCATCAGTTTCAAAAATGGACTCCATCCGCCTAGTTTCGGCAATTTCTGCATCTAAGCATTGGGAAGTGTATCATATGGATGTTAATTCTGCCTTTATACATGGAGATATTCATGAGAATATATACATGAAGCAGCCTAAGGGATACATTTCTGATCTATCTTTGGTTTTCAAGCTAAAGAAGTCACTATACGGGTTAAAACAGGCCCCAAGAGAGTAGTATTCCAAAATGGATGCCTTCCTTCTCTTGCAAAACTTCCAAAGGTGTAAATTAGATCCAAATGTGTATATACAGTAGTATGATGGTAATTTTATTATTATTTTTTTATATGTTGATGACTTACTGATTACAAGTAGCATAGTTACTTCTATTTCAGTCATCAAAACTGCTCTCCACAATGCATTTGAAATGAGGGATTTGGGGCTCTTCAAGCAATTTCTGGGGCTCAAAATTGAGCAAACTTTTGATGGGATAATGGTCACTTAGTCCAAATACATATCAGTCCTGTTAGTAAATTTTAACATGGAGCCATTTAAGGATGATACATTCCCTTTCCTTTCAAGGATTATCCTTGAAGAAGGAAAAATCACCACCATGACCTTGTTGGAAACCTTGGTGAGGTATTGGGAGCCTGTGTTGGAGACATTTACCCACCATGAACACTTAATTTGGTCAATTTGGCCTTGTTAAACCACTATCCTAAGTTTTATTGACTTAATTGGCATCAAAGGATCACTGTATGACATCATCATGAGCACACCCATGCCTACCTTCAGTTAAGGAGTCCAACTAAGCCTTATCCTTCATTTGGGGAGGCCAACTGGAGCACTCTGGGAGTGATCTGAGTGTCGTAAATGCACCTAATTGATAACTGATTGTTACAATCAGTTAAGCTGAGTGGTGAAGGCACCTCCATTCATTATATTGATTATTTTATTAATATTTAATGAACTAGAGTCAATAGGGGTGCCTCCAACCACCTCTGATGGCTAGTTTGACTTCAGTTAACCTCATCGAGGTTCATTGGAGTTAATGATGCACTACCACTTGTTGGTTGGAATGTAGTGACATGTGTCTAAGATACTTTTAGTTAGACTCAGTCATTCACTACACTTCGACTTCAGTTAGGACTCAGTTAATTCAATCGGCACTTGATCAGTTGGTTAACTAGTGTGTTTACTGTGGCTTACAGTCAGTTAAGCTACACCCACTCATTAAATTTGAATGACCTCCTTGGGAATTCAAATTGTCTTGGAATACATGCACCTTGCATGATCATTGTATTGTATTATTCATTATTCATTGATTATACAAAGCTGCTACTTCCATTGCAGCACCATTTTGCTAATTTTATGCATATTTGTCTATATTATTTGTGAGACTGTGTTTTCAGTTCCTAGACCACTGTGACAAATTAATATGGTATCAGAGCTCATGGAGGGATGAAGCTTAGATCTCTCAAAAACATGGTTTTTGACAGATCTTGCATGAAAAATTGAGCAAAAAGCTCAAAATTCCAGCACTGCACCAGAAGCCAAGGCTTACCACCTAATACCCCAAGTAAAGGAATTGTTGATCAAGCTTGCTTGATAAACTATGCTGGGTGTGATGAAATCCTAAATGTGTAGATTATCTGACCTGACGGTGCCCCGTTTTTTGTGATTTGCAGGTTTTAACAGGTGAAAGCATTTTCTCTAGTAGTTTGAAATGGCATCTTCAGTAGAACTCTTGACTTCGTTCAATTTCCAATCATGGAAAGGAGACATGGAGATCCAGCTACGTGCTAGATGACTCTATAGGGTCACTATGGACACTGAAGAAGATCCTACTTCTGTGACAGACAAAGCTAGAGTCTTCAACAAGAAAGATGAAGCATTTGGATTATTGTGCCTCTCTGTTTCCTGGTATCTTCTTTTTCATCTCTCGAGATTGAAGACTCCAAAGGAAATTTGGGACAAATTGGAAACCTTGTATGGAAAACAGGATGATTTGAGAGTATACTAGCTTGAAAACGAGTTGATGTCTCTCAGTCCTTCCAATTTCGAGACCTTAAATGATTTTTTCACAAAATTCAAGTACATTGTCTTATTATAGAAGCAATGTAATGTGGAGAAGGAGGACGATCAGCTCATTCTCGCCATACTCTCCAAAATTGGAGCTGATTATTTGGTGTTTCTCTCTACATTCCGTGCGGGGAAGCTCACAACCCTTAGATGGAATATGCCTACACTCAATGCCTTCATTGAGTCCCTAACAAGTGAACATGATAAGCTTTCCAGATGGGAATCCTCAAATCCTCCCATGATGAATCCCTCTATGTCTCAAGGCCCAAATATCTGAAGGGTAAAGGAAAGCATCAGAAGAACCCAAAAACCAAATTCGAAGCTCCTAAGCCTAAATTTTACAACTAGCAGCATGAAGAGCCTTCCAGCTCGAATAAGAACAAAGGAAAATGGCATTATGGAAAGGAAGAAGTCAATTTTTCATACTGTGGGAAGGGATTCCACCTTGAACATGCTTGCATTGAAAAGGAAATTGATGAAGCTACTTCTCTTCTTAAGAAAAATCACATCAATCTTCCGGAAAGATTTCGGAGGAGAGATTAGCAACATCAGGAACCACAACATGAAATAGGTCATGCCCTCATGGCAAGCACTTCCAAGTCCAAAGCACTCTTGATATATTCTAGAGCTTCAAACCACATGATGGCTGAAAGATACTCCTTCTCATCTTTGGAGACTGGAAAATCCATTCCCATCCACATGGGAGATGACTCCACAATCATATCCGAAGGACAAGGTACTGTAGATCTTGAGCATGGTTATTTTTCCAATATTCTGTATGTGCCATCTCTTGCATCAAAACTCCTAAGAGTTTATCAAATGACACATACAGGAGTGCCCAAGAGAGTCTCCTTTAGTCCAAATGATGTAGAGATCACATAAATTGCATCTGAAAAACTTGTAGCAAAAGGCCTTTCAAACCATCATGCAAAAGCCTATGAGTTCTCCCATTTTGTGGTAGATGCAAAGCCCACCGCATTGCTGACTCATGGAGATGAAGTTAGTATACTATGGCATGAGAGGTTTGGCCATCTGAAATTCAAATACTTGCATAAAGCACAAAATAATTCTATGGTTGAAGGCCTCTCGGTCATCAAAGTTACCACTGGAATTTGCAAGGGCCGTGTTGTTGGAAAGCACCCTGAGCATAAGTTCGATCAGGGGAAGTCAAGCCAAGCATCATGCATCTTAGGAATAATACATTCTGATATCATAAGTCCCATGCCTATCACATCCATGAATGGATCAAGGTACGTTCTGACTTTCATTGATGACTTTTCCAGATACACATGGGTCTTTTTTATAAAAAAGAAGTCGAAAGTCTTGGAAAAATTCACTGAATTGAAGTCCTTGATTGAGAATGCATCTGGAAAAAAGATCAATATCTTGAGATCTAATAATTGCAGGGAGTATGTTAGTAATGATTTACTGCATATATGTTCCCAAAGTGGTATTCAATGTTAGAATTTCATCATTAATCTAGCATTATATTAGGATCTTTACTGAGAGAATAACAAGCACAGCAATCAAACACAAGAGACAATGAACACAGTGTTTATCCTCAGGGAAACCATAAATGGAAAAACCCCGCAACTTCCTTAGATATAGAATCGACACCAAAATAGTAAAATCCCCAAAACAGTAAGATGCACTCCCGATAGCAGTAGTCTTCTTCTTGTCTAGTCCCAGTGTATTTTCTTCCTCACTAGTGCGCTACACTTGAGTGAGTGAGTGATGTGTATTATAAATAGAGAGGCTCACTCTCTATTTATATTCTTTCATTCACTTGAAGTGCACTCAATCATGTCGGCCTCACTTAACAATTACTTACTAGAGCTGACATCTCTATGAGAGTCTAATAACCCTAGTGCCCTAGAACTGTGGGGACTTTAACTCTTACACAATCGAGGAGTTACCCACTATGACTTGACATGACTTGTTTACATTATTGAACCTCCTGATCGAAACATCGGGGCAAGACAACATGAATCAAATACATAATAGATACATCCTGAAATAAACATAGGGTTACAATACATAAGATACATAGATGAATAAGATGAATACATTTCGAAGTTACAAATACATCAACACTCCCTCTTAACTAGGAAGGTATTCTATCGACATAATTTTCAGCACTGGTCTTCTTCTCTATATCAACTGGATCATCTCGTCATCTGCATCTTAGGTCTTCTGAGTCTTCAAGTCATCGGATCTGGATCATCTCTCGATCTGGATCATCATGGGACATCATCACTGGATCTGGATCATCACCCGATTTGTATCATCACTGCTGGATCATCATCACTGGATCTGGATCATCACTCGATTTGGATCATCACTAGCTATCATCACTGGTGCTATCTCTTGATTCTTCTCGTCATTGAAACCTCTATAGAGCCAGTCCTTTTTCATACTGGATGTATCATCTCAGAGCTGGTCCTTTTTCATACCAGATGAGAAAGCTACTTAGAGCTAGTCCTTTTTCATACTAGATGAGTCTTCCCAAAGCTAGTCCTTTTTCATACTAGGTAGGGCATCATAGAGCTGGTCCTTTTTCATACCAGATGAGGCATCATAGAGCTGGTCCTTTTTCATACTAGATGTGGCAGATACTCAGAGCTAGTCCTTTTTCATACTAGATGAGCCTTCCCAGAGCTAGTCCTTTTTCATACTAGGTAGGGCATCATAGAGCTGGTCCTTTTTCATACTAGATGAGGTATCACAGAGTTGGTCCTTTTTCATACCAGATGTGGCAGCTACTCAGAGCTAGTCCTTTTTCATACTAGATGAGCCTCCATAGAGCCAGCCCTTTTTCATGCTAGATGTGGCATCTACACAGAGCTAGTCCTTTTTCATACTAGATGAGCCTCCATAGAGCCAGCCCTTTTTCATGTTGGATGTGTCATCTACACAGAGTTAGTCCTTTTTCATACTAGATGTGTCTTCACAGATCCAGCCCTTTTTCATGCTAGATGTGGCATCTACACAGAGCTAGTCCTTTTTCATACTAGATGTGTCTTCACAGAGCCAGCCCTTTTTCATGCTGGATGTGGCATCTACATAGAGATAGTCCTTTTTCATACTAGATGTGTCTTCACAGAGCCAGCCATTTTTCATGCTGGATGTGGCATCCACATATACCTGACAATGGAAGGAACCAATCCTCTCACCATGTCACAGCCCTTACATCTAACCATGGAAGGAACCAATCCTTTCACCATGTCAGAATGGCACTGCACTTATGTCTGATCATGGAAGGAACCAATCCTCTCACCATGTCAGAATGGCATAGCACGGACACATCACTTCCTCTTGGGAGGAACCTCGATCTAGAGAACACCAAGATTCTCCCTGAAGTACTCAAACTTCACCTTAGCCAATGGCTTAGTAAACACATCAGCTATACGTTCATCTGTCGCAACATACTAGAGCTTCACTGCTCCTCTCTGCACCATATCCCTGATATAGTGATACTTGATCTCAATATGCTTTCACTTGTCATGGAATACTGGATTCTTGGACAACTTTACACAGCTCTGGTTGTCACAGTATATACAAGTAGCATCTAACTGGAGATCAAACAAATTGGACAGTAGCTTCCTCATCCATACTGCCTCACAACTAGCTGAACAGGTTGCAGCATACTCTGCTTCAGCTGTACTCAGTACCACACAGGATTGCTTCCTACTAAACCAAGAGATCACACCTGATCCCATACTAAAGAAACACCTTGAATTACTCTTCTTGTCTATGGCACTGCCTTCCCAATATGAATCAACATAAACCTCCAGGTTAATCTTTTGATTCACATCATACTTGAGCCCATAATCAACTGTACCCTTCAGGTACCTCAGAATATGCTTTGCAGCAGTCAAGTGAATGCTTCTCAGATCTGTCAAGTACTGGCTTAAGGTGTTCATAGCAAAGCAAATGCCTGGTCTCGTGTTCATCAGGTACATCAATGACCCAATGATTTGACGATACATCGTAGCATCAACCGACTCTGATGAAGCATCACTCAATAGCTTCAGGTTTGATGCCATTGGTGTGGTCAATGCCTTACAGTCCATCATCCCAAATCTCTTTAGGATCTTTACTGCATACTTTCCTTGTCCAAGAAATATTCCATCTACAGTCTGCCACACCTCCATACCTAGGAAATAGTGCATCATTCCCAAGTCCTTCATCTCGAACTCAGAAACAAGCTTTCTCTTCGTATCAGCAATCAACCCATTCATACCTGTCACAAATATATCATCTACATATAGTAGGAGTATCACCGGGTTACCATCTTCCACCTTGTAGTAAAGTTTGGAATCTGCTTTACTCTTGGTAAAGCCCAAACTAGATAGAAAGCTGTCAATTCTGCTGTACCATGTCCTGGGTGCCTGTTTCAGTCCATACAGGGCTTTCTTCAATCTACACACATGATATTCTCTGTCATGTGTCTCAAAACCGAGTGGTTGTTCTACATACACTTCCTCTTCTACTACACCATTCAATAAGGAAGTATTGACATCCATTTGGTGTATCTTCCATTTCATTACTGCAGCCAAAGCAAGTATCGATCTGATGGAAGTGTATCTGGCTACAGGTGCAAAGGTTTCTTCATATTCTATTCCTTCTTTCTGGACGAACCCCCGAGCCACAAATATTGCCTTATACTTTTCAATGCTACTGTCTGCAGCATGCTTGATCTTGTAGATCCATTTGGAAGTTACTACTGACTTCCCTTCCGGTCTTGGGACAACTTCCCAAACATCATTCTTCATGATCGATTGATATTATTCGATCATTGCATCCTTCCATTCTTTTTGATATGTCGCTTCTTCATACTTGGAAGGTTCTTTATCAATGAAGTCACATAGTAGAGCTACATAACTGGAACATGATCTGGTCCTTTTTCTTTCTCTGAGATTCTCTTTTGGAACCCCAAATCTTTCCACACCTTGGATAATCTCTCATACCCAAGCAGGTTTCCTCTTGTGAGGATTCTTCTCCTGTGGTGGATCTACAGGTCTTTGTGGTTCTTCAAATTCTTGATCTTCTTCTTGAGTTTCTTCGTTCATGATTGTATCATGAATCCTAGGAGCTTCTGATTCTTCAGGTTCTTCAGCAGGTTTCTTTCTGGATTTGATGTAGGATGAATCTTCGTCAAATGTTACATCCCTACTGACATCAATCTTTTTGAATCCTGGGAAGTATATTCTGTAAGCCTTTGAGCTTTCAGATTATCCCACAAAGATACCCTTCTTTCCTGAAGGATCTAATTTTGTTCTCTTCTCTTTTGGAATGTGTATGTACACAGGACAGCCGAATATTCTGAGATGGCTGACTTTTGGTTTCTGGCCGGAGAAGACTTCTTCAGGAGTCTTGTTCTTGAGTACTCTATGTGGAGTGTGGTTCTGTACATACACTGCTATTCTGGCTGCTTCTACCCAAAGATGCATAGGAAGATCTTGATCATGAAGCATAGCTCTTGCAGCTTCCATGATGGTTCTATTCTTCCTCTCTGCAAACCCATTTTGTTGTGGATTGTAAGGAGTAGAGAACTCCCTCTTAATCCCTGAGTCCTTACATAATTCCTTGAACTCATTTGAAGTGAATTCTCCGCCATTGTCTGATCGAAAAGTCTTGATCTTCTTTTCAGTCTGGTTCTCGATCAAGGATTTGAATTCCTTGAACTTGCTAAACACTTCATCTTTATTCTTCATGAAGTAAATCCATGTCTTCCTAGAAAAATCATCAATAAAGGAAACATAGTATACATACCCGTTTAGTGAGCTTTATGACATTGGTCCGCATACATCGGAGTGGATGATTTCCAAGATTCCTTTTGCTTTACTTTCGCTACTTGGAAATGTCTTCTTTGTATTCTTTCCTTTCGCACATCCTTTGCAGACCCCTTCATGTTTTGCTTGTATTTCTGGAAGACCTTCAACATCTTTTCTTGCAAGTGGTAGTGCTTTGTAATGCACATGTGCAAGCCTTCTATGCCATAGTTCATTTGGTTCTAATGTGTCATGAACCAAAGCTTGATCTGGTTGGCCCTTCAATTTGTATAATACTCCTTCTTGTTCTCCGATCACAATTGCATCATCAAAAGTCTTTCCTTTTGGCCACATGAGAACTTGGCCATCTACAAAAGCAACCCTCATTCCTTTTGCATCCAATGCAGATATGGAGAGAAGGTTCTTCTTTAGACATGGAACAAATAGAACATTCTTCATCTTCAAAGACTTTCTAGAGTCTAGTTTATAGAAGGATTCACCACTACCTTTTATTGGATACTGGTAGTCATCCCCAAGTTTCACCTTGTGAGGTGAATCATGTTCAGATAGCTTTACAAAATATTCTATGAATCCCGTCATATGCTTGGAAGCACCACTGTCTATAATCCAATCATTGCTTCCATGTGAAACTGTTCCTGTGAGAGCGCAGATCAGTAAATATTCATCCTCACTTGAAGATTCATCACTTTCTTGTCTGATTCTCTTTGAAGAAGGTTCATCATCCTCTGCAGCATGGGCATGATGTTTTCTCTTGTTTCCCTTCTTCCTTAGATTTCCTTTGTTAGGGAAAAATATGGATATGTGACCTTTTTCATCACATGTGTAACATCTAATGGTACTTAGATCTTTTCTAGAGTGTGAGGTCTTACCTTTGGAGTGATAATTGTTCCTCTTGTTTTTCTTGGAGTGAACTGTGAGGGCTTGATCTTCACTACCCATCTTCTCTTCTCGAGCTGCTATCCTAGCTTCTTCTTGAGAGCGTTCTTCCCATAGCTTGCTGAACTTGACCAACTTCTTTCTGGCACAGATTCCTTGAATGAAAGAGTCCCATGATCTTGGAGACCATTCAAGGTGGTCATCACAATCTCTGCATTTTCCACTTCTTCATCTACTGCTTCTAGCTGCTCTTTGATCTGAGAAACCCTTTTAAAGTAAGACTGAATAGTCTCAGCATTCTGGATCTTCACATTCTTCAATTGGTTTCTCAAGGTCATCTTCCTGTTAATGTTCTTCCCTTCAAACAATTTGGTTAGGGCATCAAACATAGCTTTAGGTGTCTTAAGAGATGATACATGTGGTATGAGATGATCCTTGATAGAATCAGCAATGATCCTCTTTTCCATAGCCATCTTCTTCTTATGCAAGGCCTTAGCCTCATCTCCCTCTGGGACTAGAACCTCCTCATTGATATAGGAGTCTAATTCATTCTCTTCCAGGACCAGGGAGATCCTATACTTCCAAGCTCGGAAGTTTTCATCTCCCTCAAGATTTTCATCAAGCTTGGTATGATGAGACATATTTAAATGAAAACCTCAAATGGAAATACAAAATATTTTATATCTTACCAGGTTCAAGATGTCAGATCTGAAACTTGAGCTGAAATCCTGCAGAGCTGGTTCAGGAGCAAATTAGGGTTTTGCTTTTCCAGAGTTCTGTCCACCCAAATGCCTTGAAATTTGTCCCTAACTTTGATTTTGGGGAGGAGATCAATCTAGGCCTGGGCTCACTGAAAAATTCCTCTTCTATAAAAAGCCCTAATTTTTGACAGCAGTGACAGGTCCAAAACTGAAAAACCTCAGAATTGAATTCTGCTTCGACAGAAAGATGTTTCCTAAGGAGGAGAGTTATTCCACCTTACTTTTGCTGAAAATATGTGGAGGAATATCCACAAACTAGGAAGCCCTAGTTCCTGTAGCTGCACAGTGTCTTCTTCTCAGGTTAGCTCTGATACCATGTTAGAATTTCATCATTAAGCTAGCATTATATTAGGATCTTTACTGAGAGAATAACAAGCACAGCAATCAAACACAAGAGACAATGAACATAGTGTTTATCCTTGGGGAAACCATAAATGGAAAAACCCCGCAACTTCCTCAGATATAGAATCAGCACCAAAACAGTAAAAGCCCCAAAACAGTAAGATACATTCCTGACAGTAGTAGTCTTCTTCTTGTCTAGTCCCAGTGTATTTCCTTCCTCACTAATGTGCTACACTTGAGTGAGTGAGTGATGTGTATTATAAATAGAGAGGCTCACTCTCTATTTATATTCTTTCGTTCACTTGAAGTGCACTCAATCATGTTGGCCTCACTTAAAAATTACTTACTAGAGCCAACATCTCTATGAGAGTCTAATAACCCTAGTGCCCCAGAACTATGGGGACTTTAACTCTTACACAATCGAGGAGTTACCCACTATGACTTGACATGACTTGTTTACATTATTGAACCTCCCGATCAGAACATCGGGGCAAGACAACATGACTCAAATACATAATAGATACATCCCAGAATAAACATCGGGTTACAATACATAAGATACATAGATGAATACATTCCGAAGTTGCAAATACATCAACATTCAGATCCAGCATTCAGTCCCCTAGACTCCCCACCAGAACGGTGTAGCAGAGAGGAAGAATCGGTCTCTCAAGGAGATGACCACCTGTATGTTGGAATCAAAGAAGTTGGCTGCAAATTTGTGGGCTGAAGCAATGAATGCTACAGTATATATTTATAATAGAGTGCTACACTCATCCATAAAAGTGAATACCCATTTCAAAGCATACTTCGGACACAATCTGGATGTGTCGAATCTGTGGGTGTTTGGGTCCACTGCATGGGCTTGAATTCCATTTGATAAAAGGAGGGATTTCCAACCGCAAAGCATAGAATTTATGTTTATTTGATATCCTAATGAATCAAAAGGTTTCAATATTCTAGATATCAAAACAAAATATATCATCATTAAAAGGAGTGTCAAGTTCGATGAGCCTCTTCAGGAGGTAGAATTAGTGAAGGAGAAAACTGTTGAATTTCCTTCCTATTCTACTCAATATTTGGATGATGTAATTGGGGGTGATGATTCTGATTTGGATACTTTGATTTATAATATCAGTGTATATAAAACATCATATGCTAAATCAAAACCTAAATTACATAATCATCTCCCAACTTGGGCCCGACAGACACTCTCCTCCGCAGGAGATAACATTGGAAATCTGGACGATCCAAGGAGAACCCGGTTTGATTTCCAAACAACAAGTATTGCGCTCTCTTGTCCTGATTATTTGATATCTGAATATTGTTATTTGATGATAAATTCAGACCCTAATTCTTACTAACATGCTCAAAAGGATCCAAGATGGCAAGTTTTCATGGATGGAGAGATGAATTCTCTTTAGAAAAACACCACTTGGGAAGTAGTTTCTCTTCCTATGGAGAGGAAATTGGTTCAATGCAAGTGGGTGTTTCAGAATAAGTTTTCAGCTGATGGAAGAACCTGAAAATATAAGGAAAGGATGGTAGAGAAAGGTTTCTCCCATGTCCAAGGTGTGGACTACCATGAGACTTTTCCACCGGTTGCAAAAATGGACTCCATCCGCCTAGTTTTGGCAATTTCTGCATCTAAGCACTGGGAAGTGTATCATGTGGATGTTAAGTCTGCCTTTCTACATGGGTAGATTCATGAGGAGATATACATGAAGCAGCTTAAGGGATCCATTTCTTATCTATCATTGGTTTGCAAGCTAAAGAAGTCACTATACGGGTTAAAACAGGCCCTAAGAGAGTGGTATTTCAAAATGGATGCCTTCCTTCTCTTGCAAAACTTCCAAAGGTGTAAATCAGATCCAAATGTATATATATAGTAGTATGATGGTCATTTGATTATTATAGTTTTATATTCTGATGACTTACTTATTACAAGTAGCACAGTTACTTCTATTTCAGTCATCAAAACTGCTCTCCACAATGCATTTGAAATGAGCGATTTGGGGCTCTTGAAACAATTTCTGGGGCTCAAAATTGAGAAAATTTTTGATGGGATAATGGTCACTTAGTCCAAATACATGCCAGACCTGTTAGTAAATTTTAACATGGATCCATGTAAGGATGATCCATTTGCTTTCCTTTCAGGGACTAGCCTTGAAGAAGGAAAAATCACCACCATGACCTTGTTGAAAACCTTGGTGAGGTATTGGGACCCTGTGTTGGAGACATTTGCCCACCATGCACACTTAATTTGGTCAATTTGTCCTTGTTAAACCAATATCATAATTTTTATTGACTTAATTGGAATCATAGGAGCACTGTATGACATCAGCATGAGCACACCCATGCCTACCTTCAGTCAAGGAGTCCAACTAAGCCTTCTCCTTCATTTTGGGAGGCCAACTGGAGCACTCTGGGAGTGATCTGAGTGTCATAAATGCACCTAATTGATAGCTGATCATTACAATCAGTTAAGCTAAGTAGTGAAGGAACCTCCATTCATTATGTTGATTATTTTATTAATATTTAATGAACTGGAGTCAACAGGGGTGCCTCCAACCACCTCTGATGGCTAACTTTACTTTAGTTAACCTCATCAGGGTTCATTGGAATTAATGATGCACTACCACTTGTTGGTTGGAATGCAGTGACATGTGTCTGAGCTACATTCAATTAGACTCAGTCATTCATTGCACTCCAACTTCAGTTAGGACTCAGTTGAGTTAATCGACACTTGATCAGTTGGTTAACTAGTGTGTTTATTGTGGCTTACAGTCAATTAAGCTACACCCACTCATTCAATTTGAATGACCTCCTTGGGAATTCGAATTGTCTTGGAATTCATGCACCTTGCATGATCATTGTATTTTATTATTCATTATTCATTGATTATACATAGTTGCTACTTCCATTGCAGCACCATTTTGCCAATTTTATGCATATTTGTCTATATTCTTTGTGAGATTGTGTTTTCAGTTCCTATACCACTGTGGAAAATTAATATGGTATCAGAGCTCATGGAGAGATGAAGCTCAGATCTCTCAAAAACATGGTTTTTGATAGATCTTGCATGAAAAATTGAGCAAAAAGCTCAAAATTCCATCATTGCACCAGAAGCCAAGGCTTACCACTTAATACCCCAAGTAAAGGAATTGTTGATCAAGATTTCTTGATAAACTATGCTAGATGTGATGAAAGCCTAAAATGTGTAGAATATCTAACCTAATGGTGCCCCTTTTTTGTGATTTGTAGGTTTTAACAGGTGAAAGCATTCACTCCAGTATTTTGAAATGGCTTCTTCAGTAGAACTCTTGACTTCGTTCAATTTCCATTGATGGAAAGGGGACATGGAGATCCAACTATGTGCTAGATGACTCTATAGGGTCACTATGGACACTGAATAAGATCCTACTTCTGTGATAGACAAAGCTAGATTCTTGAACAAGAAAGATGAAGCATTCGGATTCTTGTGCCTCTCTTTTTCCCGGTATCTTCTTTTCCATATCTCAGGATTGAAGACTCCAAAGGAAATTTGGGACAAATTGGAAACCTTGTATGGAAAACAGGATGATTTGAGAGTATACCAGCTTGAAAACGAGTTGATGTCTCTCCATCCTTCCAATTTTGAGACCTTAAATTATTTTTTCACAAAATTCAAGCACATTGTCTTACTATTGAAGCAATGTAAGGTGGAGAAGGAGGATGATCAGCTCATTCTCACCATACTCTCCAAAATTGGAGCTGATTATTCAGTTTTTGTCTCTACATTCCATGCGGGGAAGCTCAAAAACCCTAGATGGAATATGCCTACACTCAATGCCTTCATTGAGTCCCGAACAAGTGAACATGATAAGCTTGTCTAGATGGGAATCCTCAAATCCTCCCGTGATCAATCCCTCTATGTCTAAGGGCCCAAAGATCTGAAGGGTAAAGGAAAGCAGTAGAAGAACCCAAAAACCAAATTCAAAGCTCCTAAGCCTAAAGTTGAAAACCAATAGCATGAAGAGCCTTCCAGCTCGAATAAGAACAAAGGAAAATGGCATCATGGAAACGAAAAAGTCAAGTGTTCATACTGCGGGAATGGGTTCCACCCTGAACATGCCTGCATGAAAAAGAAACTTGGTAAAGCTACTTCTCTTCTTGAGAAAAATCACATCAATCTTCTAGAAATATTTCAGAGGAGAGATTAGCAAGATCGGGAACCACAACATGAAAGAGGTCATGCCCTCATGGAAAGCACTTCGAAGTCCAAAGCACTCTTGATAGATTCTAGAGATTTGAACCACATGATGGCTAAAAGATACTCCTTCTCATCTTTGGAGACTGGAAAATCCATTCCCATCCACATGGGAGATGACTCCACAATCATATCTGAAGGACAAGGTACTGTAGATCTTGAGCATGGTTATTTTTCCAATATTCTATATGTATCGTCTCTTGCATCAAACCTCCTAAGTGTTTATCAAATGACACATACAGGAGTGCCCAAGAGAGTCTCCTTTAGCCCATATGATGTAGAGATCACATAAATTGCATCTGAAAATCTTGTAGCAAAAGGCCTTGCAAACCATCATGCAAAAGCCTACGAGTTCTCCCATTTTGTGGCAGATGCAAAGCCCACCGCATTGCTGACTCATGGAAATGAAGTTAGTAGACTACGAAATGAGAGGTTCAGCCACCTGAAATTCAAATACTTGCATAAATTACAGAAGAATTCTATGGTTGAAGGCCTCTCGGTCATCAAAGTTACCACTGGAATTTGCAAGGGCCGTGTTGTTGGAAAGCACCCTGAGCATAAGTTCGATCGGGGGAAGTCAAGCCAAGCATCATGAATCTTAGGACTAATACATTGTGATATCATAATTCCCATGCCTATCACATCCATGAATGGATCAATGTACGTTCTGACTTTCATTGATGACTTTTCCAGATACACATGGGTCTTTTTTATCAAAAAGAAGTCGGAAGTCTTGGAAAAATTCACTGAATTGAAGACCTTGATTGAGAATGCATCTGGAGAAAAGATCAAGATCTTGAGATCTGATAATGGAAGGGAGTATGTCAGTAATGAGTTACTGCATATATGTTTCCAAAGTGGTATTCATCTACAGCATTCAGTCCCCTAGACTCCCCAGCAGAACGGTGTAGTGGAGAGGAAGAATCATTCTCTCAAGGAGATGACCACCTGTATGTTGGAATCAAAGAAGTTGGCTGAAAATTTGTGGGCTGAAGCCATGCATGCTGCAACATATCTTCAAAACAGAGTGACACACTCATTTGTGAAATTGAATACCCCTTTTGAAGCATACTTCAGACACAATCTGGATGTGTCGAATCTGTGGGTGTTTGGGTCCACTGCATGGGCCCGAATTCCACTTGATAAAAGGAGGGATTTGCAACTGCAAAGCATAGAATTTCTATTTATTGGATATCCTGATGAATCAAAAGGTTTCAATCTTTTGGATATCAAAAAAAAATAGATCATCCTTGAAAGGAGTGTCAAGTTCGATGAGTCTCTTCAGGAGGTAGAACTAGTGAAGGAGAAAACTGTTAAATTTCCTTCCTATTCTACTGAATATTTGGATGATGTAATTGGGGGTGATGATTCTGATTTGGATACTATGATTTCTAATATCAGTGTATAGAAAACATCAGATGCTAAATCAAAACCTGAAGTACAAAATCATCTCCCAACTTGGGCCTGACAGATACTCTCTTCCGCAGGAGATAACATTGGAAATCTGGATGATCCAAGGAGAACTCGGTCCGATTTCCAAAGAGCAGGTATTGCGCTCTCTTGTCCTAATTATTTTCTGTCTGAATATTTTTATTTGATGATAAATTCAGACCCTAATTCTTACTACCATGCTCGTAATGATCCAATATGGCAAGTTTCCATGGATGAAGAGATGAATTCTGTTCAGAAAAACACCACTTGGGAAGTAGTTTCTCTTCCTCCCATGGACTGCACTATTTATCAATATCTTATAGGTAGCTTGATCTACTTGAATCATTCTCAGCCTGATATCTGCTATGCCATGAATGCTGTGTAAAGATACATGCAGCAGCCTCATGATATTCATTTGAAGGCAGCCAAAAGGATCCTCCAGTATATTTAGGGAACTAGGACCTATGACATTTACTATGTTGTAGACTCCGAGCTAGAGCTGGTTGGTTACATAGATTCTGATTGGCCGGGTGATTCTATTGATCAAAAGTATACTTCCAGATATTTCTTCATGTTTGGTGGTGGCCCCATTTTCTGGTCTAGAAAAAAGCAGGCCACCATAGCATTGTCTTTAGTAGAGGCCGAGTATGGAGGAGTGGTGAATGCTTGCATCCAAGCTGTTTGGTTGCAAGGAATTATTTCAGAGTTTGATCTTGGTAGTGATTTTTCCACTGTCCTCTTTTGTGACAATCAAAGTGATCTTAAGATATCCACAGATGCAGTTACCAGGAAGAGGACCAAGCATGTAGAGATACACATGCACTACATCAGAGAGTTAGTGCATGACAAGACCATCATTCTAAAATACTGCCCAACTAATGAGCAGATTGCAGACATCTTCACCAAGATATTTTCAGAAAATAAGTTCACTTACCTCCATTCACTATTGGGGGTGAGTTCATCAGGGTGATCAGACTACTTTCAGTGTTCATCTTCTGGGGTTTTTTTTCCCACTGGTTTTTCCCTCTTTTCCTCACTTAGATTTATTATTGAGCATTGTTTGAGTTTCATTATTGTACAGGGTGACCTATGGCCTTAGTTGTTAGGGCCCTAGCATTTCATGCACTTTATGTTTCTACTTCTCTTGAGTATAGCTTAAGGGGGGGTGTTGGAGACATTTACCCACCATGCACACTTAATTTGGTCAATTTGTCCTTGTTAAACCACTATCCTGAGTTTTATTGTCTTAATTGGCATCAGAGGAGCATTGTATGACACCATCATGAGCACACCCATGCCTACCTTCAGTCAAGGAAGCCAACTAAGCCTTCTCCTTCATTTGGGGAGGCCAATTGGAGCACTCCGAGAGTGATCTGAGTGTCATAAATGCACCTAATTTCTAACTGATGGTTACAATCAGTTAAGCTAAGAGGTGAAGGCACCTTCATTCATATATTGATTATTTTATTAATATTTAATGAACTAGAGTCAACAAGGGCACCTCCAACCACCACTGATGGCTAGTTTGACTTCATTTAACCTCATCGGGGTTCATTGGAGTTAATGATGTGCCACCACTTGTTGGTTGGCATGTACTGACATGTGTCTGAGCTAATTTCAGTTAGACTTAGTCATTGATTGCACTCCTACTTCAGTTAGGACTCAGTTGAGTCAAACGACATTTGATCAGTTGGTTAACTAGTGTGTTTATTGTGGCTTACAGTAAGTTAAGCTACACCCACTCATTCAATTCGAATGACCTCCTTGGGAATTTGAATTGTATTGGAATTCATGCATATTGCATGATCACTATATTGTATTATTCATTATTCATTGATTATACGGAGTTTCTACTTCCATTGCAGCACCATTTTGTCAATTTTATGCATATTTGTTTGTATTCTTTGTGAGACTGTGTTTTTAGTTCCTAGATCGATGTGACAAATTAATACCTTGACCAAAATGTATTTGGTATTCAAGGTGAGACACTAGACATTACTGCATAGGATATATATTTCATCACAGTTTTGTCGCATCGTGGGGTAGCCATGAACCTAAGTGTTTTAGGTCATGGTGGTGATCCATTGAGTGTTCAAGACTATGTGAACACTTATTACATTCCTGGAGTGCAGAATTCAGGGAGTGAAGTTCCTATTGGGAATATTATGATATTTTCACTGAAGGTAATTGTGAGTACTATCACACGAGTTGCTAGTGTATCATATTTACATTTGGACACTCACAACCACATGCACCTAGCTATGGAATGTGTGTGGAATGTGGTATTTGATTGGCGTTCATGCCTTGTTATGAAAATGAAAAAACAACTCAGTGATTGTAAGTTGGGATAAAATAAGAAATTTTAATATCTAAGTATCTTAACTACTTTCTTATTTGAGTGTCTTCCAACGTTGATTCCTAAGATGAATATCCTGCATTCGCATCCACGCAAGAGTAGGATTAATAGGTGGGGAGATGTCCTAGTGAGACAGGGTGGTGGGGATATCAAGGGTTCCTATGAAAATGACTTTCACTCATGGTGGAGTGAGGAGGTGGAATATTTTGAGTAATTTCCATATGATGGACTAGATTTTCGAGGTGATCCAGAGATCATGCTTCCTCCTAGAGAAGCATGGGGAGAGATGTGTATGTTTTTTCTTTTCATATATTTAGTTTTTATGAATTTTTTTGTGAATAAGTATATACATATTTATCTTTATGATTCTAAATAAAAAATTTATGATGCATACATTAGACAAGTTCGATCGGATGGACACCCCAGGACCTATGTAAAACCGACTGATTGCGGTGGAGATGATGTCATGCTCATGAATATTGAGGGAAAAATGGATCAACTTACACATAAAATTCCTACCATTAGGATGAATAGGATACCCACAGACATGTAGGAACATGTAGCAGGAGTTCCCCCTTCCTAGTTACGGTTGCTCCGGAAGGTGTCGAGGATAGTCCTCTGTTACTGAGAGGTGGTAGTAGAAGCAACTGAGGCTCTGGAGTCTCCTTAGATTTTTAGCATCATGAGGGATTGTGATCCCATTTTTTATTTTATTTTATGTACCTATGACTAGATATATGGACCTCGACTTGATATTATGGACCTATTTTATACATATATATATGATGACTTATTTACATGTGTTTCTATTTGTACATCTGATTATTTTTTACAATATGTGACAAATGCCAATTGAGAATGTGATTTTCATATGCGTCATTTAATGTATTTTGATTTCTTTAAATGAGTTTGTATATAATGTAATCAAAATGTCTCTCAAGTAATATAAATATTAAGAACTGACGAAGTAAAGAAGGATGTCTCACTTGATAATCACCATTAAGCTGAGAAACAACTAACTGGGAGTCGAGCCTAAAATCAAGACAAAAAATACCATGTAAAGAAGCATATCCAAGCAGCTCAATGAAGAAATTGTATTCATATTGTTAGTGGAAGAACCTAAACAGGTGCCTCTAGAGGCATCTAGTTGTCCTATGGGTGAATAGATGAACCAAGAGGTCGAAGCGAGGTTGCAAGAGTGATGCCTTATGCCATCAGTGAATCCTATAAATATCTCCATAGAAATCTGAAATAAAATCATATTTACATAAGAAACACTAAAAATATAACCATTTACAAAGTTATACAAATATATACAAGAAAAAGCATGTAAACTAGGCATAATACCTGTTCAGGTAGATCCTATTTTGGGGTTTTGCTAACCTATACCCATCATAATATATAAATTCATATGCTCCCTTATTCAAGACTTTAGATACAATATACTATTTTAGCCACATTGACTTGAATTTCCCTGCCCCCAAAGGTTCCTTGTCTTGGTCATAAACTAAAACAAGGTCACCTTCGAAGAAGATCCTAGGTATAAATGACATGCCATACTAGATTTTCACTCATTGCTTGTGTACCTCATTTGTTGTAAGAGAATATTTATGTTATTCATCTAGATTTTATAAATACAACAAATTCTCTTCTAAAGCATAAGTATCAGGTAGTAATTGTATCTCAAGTTTCAATTATGGTATCTCGCATTCAATTGGTGTGACCGCTTCCACACTATGGATGAGTTGGAAAGGAGAAAAACCTGCAGCAGTCTTGATTGTGGTTTGGTACGCCCAAAGTGACAGATAAAACATGATTCAACCTAATAGAATTAATGGTCTACTTAAGAATGGTTTTCAAATTATGTTAATAGCTTCTACTTGTCCATTCGCTTGCGGGGAAAATGAAAATGAGTGATTTTGTTTGAAACCAAGCCTAGTTGTCAATTTAGTCATCATTGTTTTTATGTATGTGATTGCCATGGTCTGTGAAAATCTATTTTGGGATACATAATATGGTAATAATTTGATTAAACATGAAATAATCCGTAGTCTCACCATCAATTTTGAAGGTAGGCATTTCCTTCGCCCACTTCCTGAAGTACTAAATGAATACAATGATATATTTGTGCTACCCAGTCAAAATTGGGTTACATGTTATGAAATATACCCCCCACTTAGTGAAGGGTCCTACCGCAATAATGGAAAAAAGTGGAGCAGGATGTGATTGCATATTTCTAGTATAAATATGACAAGGATTACAATACCTAATAGCTTCCACACAATCTTTAAATATGGTAGGCCAAAAATAACCAGCATGCAAGATTTTACGGGTCGTTGCTAACCCAGATAAATGACCCCCACATGCTCCTCCATGGGATCCTTTACGACTAAAATTTCCTCTTCATGAGTAAGACATCGATGAAATAATGAGTATACCCCTCTTCTATATAGAATGTCGCTAATAATGAGGTAGGTTTTTGCATTGATTCATAGCTTTCATCGCCCTTCTCATGAGGAGGTTGTAGGAAAATTCAAAGTTTGAAGATATATCAAAATATATCCATACCAATGATCTGAGGTTGAGATTAAGTATATGTGTTCATCTGGGAGTGATTCATATTCCATCACAGTATTTTTTTCACTAGGGAACTCAGATATAAGCTCCATGAACAACAAGGACTTTCTGGACTTGGCAGATTGAACATCTAGGTCAAACTCTTGGAGTATGATGATAAACTTATTGAATTCCCCCCCAATTATTCATCAGGATAAAACATACTGGAAACTATTCATGTACATAACCATAGTGCTTTTTCGTAATAAGATATAGTGGTGCAACCTTTGAATGGCGTACACCGCTGCTAGTGCCAACTTATGGATGTTTGAGTAACAAAGTTCAGGCCCTGCCAAAGCTAGGCTGAGATAGTAGATGACTTACTCCCAGAGATGATCATATTCCTAAACCAACACTACACCAACTATAGAATATGATGTGGCCATATACAATATAAATTCTTTAGTGTAGTCTGGTTAGGAAACAAAGGAGTTGACAGTAATGCATTTTTAAGTGCCTCGAATGACTGTTGTGTGGCTTCATCCCACAGAAATGGAGTGTCCTTCTTGAAAATATGCATGAAGAATTTATTGATCTTGGCATAATTGACTATAAATCATCTAAGAATTTGGATTTTCCCAACAGACTCTGAATTTGTCTGATGTTTTGAGGAGGAGGGAGATTGAAAATTGCCTCAACATTTAAGGGGTCAACCCTAATAACCTTGTTGGACACAATGAAACTTAACAAACACACTGATTCGACACAAAATATGAATTTATGTGGATTTAAACAAATATTGTAGTGTCGACATCTTTCGAGTACTAATCATAGATGATTCAGGTGATCTTTTCTCTTTCGAGAATGTGCCAGAATATCATCTAAGTAGGGTTCAATGATATGCTTAATGTTGCGGAAGGAGAAATTAATTTGCCGCTGAAAATTGTCTCCAACATTTTTCAATCCAAAAGGAATTTTCTTGTATGCAAAATTACCCCAAGGGAAAATAAAAGCGGTCTTATGTTGATCCTCGGGTTTGATTTGGATCTGATTTATCCCAAGAAACCATCCATAAAAGAAAAGACTTCATGACCTACACATGTGTCAATTATTAATCAATAAATGGTGTAAGGTAGCTGTCCTTAGGACATGCTTTGTTGAAATCTATGAAATCTGTAGAAATGCATATAGTTCCTTTTTTCTCGTCTACTGGAACTAGATTGGATACCCATTTTTCCAATGAAATAGGGTATACAAATCCGACTTTCAACAACTTTTCAAGTTCAACTCTTATAGCTGTTGGTTTCAAAGGGTTAACAGGATGTATATTTTGCTGAACATGTTTAACATTGGGATGTGTCCTTATTTCATGTTCAACAATATACGGATCTATCCCTGGTATCTCCTCTTAAGACTCAAAAAACACATCGTGGAATTCCTTGAAAATGGTTGTATAAATGGCAATTTATTTAGGAAAAGAGTTTGCTCCAATGTAAACATTTTCCATGACGTCGGGTTTGGTGGAGATGATGATCGGTATTGTTGAGGAAATTTTCTCCATATTCCCCTTGGAGAACACTCCTTCTTTGGGTAACAGGTTCACAGGTTGATCAACACCTTCACTCAATCTCACGTGAAACTTAGAATTCTCTATTCTTCTTAGTTCTAGCATGAAATAGGACAGTGTGATGTAGATATTCTCAAAATTTGTTAGGTCTTGTCATAGAATCAAATATGGATTCATCTAAAAGTAAAATCATATCTAAGAAATCGTAAGAATATGTCGATTTCATTGTCCATGTGGGAAAGTATGCTTCATTTGGTTCATGTGAGACATAAGGAGTCAAGATGCAATCGACAACAACATCATATGTAGCTTGATAAGCCACTTCTGCTGTAGATAAGGGCACACTAGGTTCAACTTGTGAGGGTAGAATCCATGGGTCGGTTCAATCTAAAATCAAAGAAACCTCTCCAGATGCACTGAATTTTTTCCCTACAATGGTCATTCCAATATAAATTATAGGAGTGAGAAAATAAAAGGTTCCCATAAGTGAGGTGTACATCCCAACTCCTAAAATTTCACTCAATGGGCATGTCTAATCAATCAGTAGAACAATTTTATTCTGATGTGTCCTTATGAATTTTTTTGGTATAGAATAACTGATCAATAGTGATTATCTTCCCATCATGCGGGAACATGAGAACCCAAAATATTGATGATGGAATTGCACACATGGCATAGGCCTAGCTTCTACCTAAAATCAATTTGTAATCCAACGGAGCGTCCACTACCTCAAATTCGACTAAAACTATTTTCCTTGCCAATTGTATATCAAAAGAAGGTAGGATACCATGTGAATGGAAAGACCTTCCATCAAAATAATTCAACAAAGTGTTAAACGGTACCAAATCAAGAGATCCCATATCTTTTCAACATGATATGGCCATCTCACATGTAGATGAACCTTCATCTATAACTATACACCCAATGATTTTTTCAGCATGGACTACTTTGATTTGGAAGGAGACGTGGTAAGGTAAGTGAGGTTTAACATTATACAAGTCAAACTTGGACATTAAACCTATAGAATCCAAACTAGCGATAACAAATAGAAGTGAATTTTGTTGTGAAGGGAAACTTTGTAATACTTCCAAGGAATATATGGCAGAAGGAGTTTGTGCTAGTTCTTCTGCAACCGATTATTTGGGAATATCCCATGCGTTAGGATTATGTGTTTCCATTTTGAAGATACCTTTCGGTATCTTAGGAATAGGGTCAGCCAACTTCTCAATGGGGAGAGAGGATGGCTTTTCGACAGGTTGTTTGTCCTTTTGGGATGACTCAAACTCATAGTTTTTTTCTCTGGTCTGTAGTAAGGTATGAGATCGGACGATATTAATGTATGAATGATCAACAAAGGAAGCACTCTGGATTCCCCCAATGGACTTAGGGTCGCTTGAAGTTTCATTTTTTCCTTGTACGAATGGATCCTTAAGGATGGAAAGTTATTGCTTCAACAAATTATAAGCTTGCTCCATGCCAGGGGCATTGATAGGTTAGGTGATCTTCCTGGAAAAGCTTGCAAGGAAATTTAACTTTCTTCCTCTATTCTCCCCCCCCCCCTCAACATTGTTCATGGGTATAGGTCTATTTATATTTCCCTCTCCCTTATTTCCCTATTTTTTCTTCCCACCAAGTTGTTGAGTACCCTTTTGATTGGATTGTGCGTTGTAAAAATTTGTATTTTGAGGGGAGGGAGTGGAAGCATTAGCTTCCTCTACTACAAACTGATTTATGGATAGCTCATGTATTTTTTTCTCTAAATATTACACAGTATCTTATTCAAATGAACCCATAATGTCATCAGCATGTCGTCTAGGATTATGTCTCACATATTGATTGCTCAACCTCGGTGCATTAGGTATGATTTCATAAAGGATCCCAGATTGAGCATAAGCCGTATCAAGTTGATGGGACCTTAAAATGGATTCCTCTTTAGTAGTTAGCCCTAATGCAAAAACACATTTTGAAATATATGGAAATAGATATTTCAAAAACCATTCTAATAGAAACTCAGGAGGAATGTTGGCTTTAATCAGCGTCTTCCACCTTTGTCACTCCTGAATATGGTTAGAAATGTGCATGACCTTGTTTTTCCTAAATCTTTACAAAAGGTCTGTACCGACATCATACCAAATAGGAAGTTGGAAGTGGTTGAGAAAAACTGTCACTATATCAAGGAAACTATTGTAAGTAGTGGATGGAAGTTCAATGTAACATTTGGATGCTACACCAGTCAAAGTTATTTGAAAGTATTAGAAGAATCGAACCATCATTCTAAAAATTGGAGGAGCACCATAAATGTAAGGTAGTGACATTATCACCAGGATCCTCTCTAGTTTTTCCTTCAAGCTTGGGAATGTTTCAAGATAATTTGATCAGAACTGGTGTCTAGGTTGGGTCATGATGCACAGGGTCATTCATAAATCTTGAAGTATCTGGAAAGTTCACATATTTAAGAAACATAAGGTGAGGCCTATCCAGAGCTTGATTTTGAGGATCCTAGTGAGAAGAATTTCCTACACCAAAGTTCCTATGAGGTTGGTTAGGGTTTCCCCTAGCCATCAACTAGGAAGTGACAATGCTTTGGAAAGGGTTCCTACCGAAAGACAAGGGGCTCCACCCAAAAGGATGGTTTTGGTTTCCCCTATCCCCCAACTCTGAAGTGATAATGTTTTAGAAATGGTTCAACCTAAAAGGTAGTGACATGATCACCAGGATCCTCTCCAGTTTTTCCTTCAAAATTGGGAATGTCTGAAGGTAATTTGATCGAAACCAGTGGCTAGTTCAGGTCATGATGCATAGTGTAATTCATAAATCTTGAAATATCTGGAAAGTTTAAAGTTTCCAAAAATGGAAGGTGAGGCCTAAACAGAACTTGATTTTGAGGATCATGGTGAGAATAATTTCCTACACCAAAGTTCCTATAAGGTCGGTTAGGGTTGCCCCTAGCCACCGGCTGTGAAGTGAAATTCTTTTCGAAAGGGTTCCACCCTAAATACAAGGGGTTACTAACTTGAGGTGCACTATATTGGGCTTGTCTATTTCCAATTGAAATAGGTTTTGCATACATGGGAGTAGTGTTTCTTACACCAAATAGTGAAAAAGCAGAGCTTCGAACTGGTGCAGTCAGAATTTGGCCTGTAGTTTGAAAGTTGAATCCTAAAAAGGGATTTTGAATTCTCGAGGATACACTTAAGTAATTAGGTATAGGGCCTACAAATGGATATTATGGAGGGATATGTTTCCCATACCAAGCATACCCTTGAACAAACGAGGTAGAACCACTAGGGTTATTTTGAAATTTTTTAAATAACGGGGAGGATGTGAAAGGAACACTAGGTATAGCAGTGACCACCACATTATGTGACGAATTTGAATCACCAAGTGATTAATTCAAACCACAGGAGAATCTAGGAGCTTTAGTGAATCTCACAAATCAAATTTGGGTGCAAGAATCAGCAAAAACCATCAAATTACAGATAAATTACACACACAATGTGAACAAAAACAAGATTATTTTGGATTTTCTAACCATGAAACTTGTTATTATTAGGTATATAATACATCATATTATTTTTTGTGAGACTTTGGAAGCCAATTGTGAGCATACAAGTCAAAATTACCAAAATGGCATCAAAACCCCCTAGGTGGCCCAATCTCGTCCCAAATCATCCCAAACATCCATGAATTGATGAGTTGTCATGGATGATGTGTTTTGGACCAATTATTACACCTTGGATAGTGTGGGTGTGGAAAAATTTGTATTTTAGAGTCTCAATGCAACATTTAATGCACCAAATCAAGCAAAATTTGGCCAAAATCCCACTCTAGCGCTCCAAGTCAACTTGCATATCCACATTCAATGAATGGGAGCACACCAGCAATTATGAGGGTGCATATGTGGCTATTGACTTAGCTAGAATTCTCATGTTGGTGTGAAAGGCCCATTATGACTTGGCATATGTCCAACTAAGCATCCCTAGTCTGCCTTATAGTGTATTAAAGCTTTAAAAGCAATAAAATTGACTAATTAGTGTAACTAAGGTACTAATTGTGGATTACTGTTCTAACAAATTAGATGACTTAGTAGTAGCATTCACTAATACTAGAGGTGTTATCAAATAAATCTACTCAAGTGGACTCAAGCCAGATCTCCCTAGTCCAAGTGGATCTAGAACAATTCAAATACACAATAAAATCTACTTTCCTAGATCAAATAGAAATGCAAGACAACAGATAGATCACTTACCTATAGTATGCAAATCCTCTTCTCTCTTTTTTGATCCAAGCTCTAGAGCCTTCAGATATTCAGCTGAAAAACCCTATAAAGCAAGTGGAAACAAGCAAACAGTACATGTGTATCCAAACATGAATCGATCTAAGATAATAGTTAAGGAAGAAAGCTCTAAACATTATTAACGCAATAACATTTATGGAAATAGATTTGTATTAATGTAATCAAGGAGATACATATAATTACATAAAAGAAGGAATGTCACAACCTAGCCTTAATGCTGCAACCTTCCATCCAACAATCCAAGCCAAATCCTCCAAAGCAAGATAGTAATCCTCCCAAAGGATGATAGGGATTACCTAGAAATTCCACCAACATAAAAGTACCATAGTCCTTCCTCTCTTCACAATGGAGAGAGGGTTCAATTTATAAGGCTAAAGGGATATAGTAGGTTGAGTATTAGGAGGAGGGATCTAAGGTATCTTCCTCACAGGTTAGGAATTGAATGACACCTCACCTAGATGATAGGGATAATCCTTCACCTCATCCACCTTCGAGAAGGGGCTTGTGTTGGAGACACTTACCACCTTACACACTCATTTTGGTCAATTTGGCCTAGTTAAACCACTATCCTAAGTATTATTGACTTAGTTAACATCATAGGAGCACTAGATGACATCATATAGATCACATACATGCCTACCTTCAGTCAAGAAGGCTAACTTAGCCTTCTCCTACATTCGGGGAGGCTAACTAGAGCACTCCAGGGGTGATATGAGTGTCATTAATGCACCATATTGCTAAATGATGGTTACAATCAGTTAAATAGGGTAGTGAAGGTGCCTTCATTCATTAAATTGGTTATTTAATGATTATTTAATGAACTGGAGTCAACAAGGGCGCCTCCAACCACTTCTGATGTTCAGTTACACTTCAGTTAACCTCATTGGGGTTCATTGGAGTCATTGATGCGCTACCACTTGTTGGTTGGCTTGCAATGACATGTGTCTAACCTACTTTTAGTTAGACTCTGTCATCTATTGCACTCCAACTTAAGTTAGGGCTCAGTTGAGTCAATTAGGGTTTTGATTAGTGGTAAACTTGAGTGTTGAATGTGGCTTACATTTAGTTAAGCTAGACTCACTCATTCAATTCGAATGACCTCCTTGGGAATTCGAATTTCTTTGTCATTCATGATTGCAGGATGAAATTGTATTGTATTACTCATTCTTTGTGTGAATATATAGAGTGACTACTCATTTTGTAGCCCTATTACACCATTTTCATGACTTATTGTTATTAATCTTTGATGAGACTTGTGTTTAGTCCCTAGATTACTGTGGCAGATTAATAGCTTGAAGCTTCATGTTTTCCCTCAAAACAACATTGACGCACTTATTAGGAAGGGAAAGAGTGCTGGTGCACATTTCTTTAGGAGAAAGAGATCCTTCAATGCTTCTAGTATGAAGGGAAAGAGCACATACCTTCCTAAAGAGGGAAAATGGGAAGAAACAACTTCAATATCAATCAACTTTAGAAGAGAAAAATTTGGGGATTAGGAAAAGGATTGACACATGGATTAAGAGGACAATATTTCAGTGTAACGGGAGGACTAATACCTCTAGTACTCGATGAAACAGGGGTTGAATAAGTAAAATTTAATGACACTACTAGTGTAACGTGTGTGTTAGATATCGATGTACTCACATGTGGAGGAGATAATCCACCGACTAACATAGCCAAGGTAGGTATAAATATCCCCTGATGCTTCTCTTGTATTTTCCATTACAAAACCTAGAAGGACACTAATCCGAGGTTTACTAAACCGTAGTATTTGTACAAGGACTGAATCTTCTAAATTAGTGAGGGGTAGGTTAAAATTTCTCACAAAATCTTGACCTTGCAAGTATTTGAATTATAATGAGAGAAGATCAAGTAGAGTATATTTAAGTTCAGGTTCTCCTGGACTCTCATTTATACCAGCTGACTCAAAGGAACCACTTGTTTTAAATCTTATCCTTCGAGGTGGTGGTGGGGGATCCACTATAAGTGCTTGAAGGTTTTGTAACTTCCTCAACCTATGGAGAGATTGACCCCCCACTACTAAATATTTTAATCACAAACCTAAAGGATAATATGAACAAAATAAATCCAAATAGCACACTACTAAAAAATTCCTAAGTATCCAAATCAAGCAGATAGAGATACCTTCCAAAGGAAAGTTTGGGATGATGAGGGCCTAGAACAAACCAGTGAAGGGTTGAAGAAAAGTTACCTGGGGTCCCAATACAATTTATCTGGGGTAAGTGTTTTAATCACTAGTGTGATAAATTTTAACCATAGGAGAATCTAGGAGCGTTAGTCAAGCTCACAAATCAAATTTGGTGCAAAAACCAACAAAAAATATGAATTGAGAGGTAATTTACACACAAAAATGTGAACAGGAACCAGGATAATGTTTAACTGTATAACATTAAAACATTTTATTATCAGGTTTATAATACATTTGAAAATTTTCATGAGGATTTGGAATCCCAATGTGAGTGTACAAGTCAAAATGGCCAAAATGGCATCAATCCCCCTAGGTGGTCCAATCACACCCCAAATCAGCCCAAAAATCCACTAATTGCTACATGGACATGCATGAGATGATGTGGGTCAATTATTACACCTTGGAATGCGTGGGTGTGGAAATATGGGTGGTTTAGAGTCTCAAGGTGGCATTAAATGCACCAAATCAAACCAAAAATGGACAAAGTCCACCTCTAGCACTCTTAGTAAACCAAGTTGTCCACATTACATGAATGAGAGCACACCAGAAATGATGAGGGTGCACATGTGGCCATTTTACTGAACTAGAGTTCTCATGTGGGTGTGAAATCCCCAATTTGACTTGGCATTTGTCCAACTAAGCACCCCTAGTCCACCACATATTGTATTAATGCAAAAATTGCAATAAAATTGAATAAGTAGTGTAACTAAGGTATTAGTGATTTGGATTACTATTCTAACACCCTGCCTTAATAAAAAAACTAAGTACAACTCACAAAATGATGGAGGCCTTGGCAACAATGGCTCAAGTCACCTCAAATTACATAATTCAAAAATTACAATTTATTTGTCCATATGAACCGAGGAAAAGAAGGAAAACCTCATGGTACAAAATCTTAAATAAAGAATGGACATGAGGATGTACTTGTAACAAATAATATAAAATTACTATCCTTCTCTTACCCCATGAAAATATCTTAGGTAGGTGAGGGTCTTCTCTGTGAAATCCTTGGTAAAAATGTTGGCAGTTTTCTCGGTGGATGGGAAATACTGCAGTGAGATCACCCTGCCATGTAATAAGCCCCGAATGTAGTGCATGTGTATCTCAATATGTTTTTTAATCTTCCTATGAACTGGATCAGTATATATTTTTATGGCACTTTGATTTTCCACCCAAACGTTGTTTGGAGAATCAATTCTGACACCAAATTCCCAAAGAATCCCTTGCAACCAAACACACTGTGTAACAACATTGACTGCTTCCCTGTACTTGGCCTCTACTAATGAAAGTGAAATGGTGTGATGTTTCTTACTTTACCAAAAAATGGTACCTTTATAAATCATAAATATAAAACCTGAAGTTGACTTCTTGTCAGTGGGATCTCCAGCCCAGTCCAAATCAGAAAATCCAGCTAGTTGAAGTGAGGAACTAGCTGTGTAGTTCACCCCGAAATTCTTTGTACCCTGGACATACTGAAGAATTATTTTTCTGCCCTCCAATGGAGCTCATGTGGCTGTTCATATTTATTTTTACATCTCTTACAACATAATACAAATCAGGTCTTGTGTGAGTGAGATAGAGCAAGTTGCCCACTAGTTTCCTGTAGAGTGTAATATCTACCAATGGAGAATTCCCAAATTCATGCATTTTGATGCCAAAAAGAAAGGGAGACTTGGATTCATTACACTTAGCCATGTTAAAATTCTTTATCAAGTCTAAATCATATTGTGGTTGAATCAGCTTGATGCCCCTTTCACTTTTCTCAATTTCCAAGCCCAAAAATTGCCTTAGCAATCCTAGGTCGGTCATGGAAAATTCACTATGAAAAGATTACTTAATTGAACCAATTGAATTGGTGAAGATAATTGTAATGAGAAGGTCATAAAAATAAAGAACAAAAACCTTCAAAATACCATCATGTTGCTGCAAATACACATTAGGGTCTGATTTTCATCTAGTAAAACCAATAGAGAGCAAAAAAGCATCCATTTTTGCATACCGAGCCCTGGGGCTTTCTTGAGTCCATACAATGATTTATTTAACCTACATACCAATGAAGGATCCTCTTGGAAACCTTAAGGTTTATACATACATATCTCTTCCTGTATCTCACCATGCAAGAAAGCACTTTTAACATCCATGCGGTGAACTTGCCAACCCATACTAGCTTCCATTGCAAGAACTAGTCTTATGGAGTCCATCTTTGCAACCGGTGCAAAGGTCTCTGTGTAATAAACACCATGAACCTGAGAACAGCCCTTAACAACTAATATTTCCTTATGTTTCATATCTGAACCATCAGCAAGATGTTTGGTTCAGAAGAGCTACTTGCATTGGACAAGCTTCCTCTTGGGAGGAAGGGGAACCAATTCCCATGTCTTGTTCTCTTGGAGAGACTAAACTTATTATTCCATTGCTTATTTCCATCTTGGGTAATTGAAATCTTGCTGATATGTCTAAGGATTAGAACCAATAATCATATAACAGTGCTCAGCAAGAGCACTATCACTTGGAAAGGAAGCACTACTAGTTTATGATCTAGTATTCCTAGGCTCATGGGGATTGCCTGCCAATTCCCTTGAAGCTTGAATGATTATTCAGCCCACTTGGGCCTTGATGGTGATTAATCTACAGAAATATAATATTCATCCATATTTATATCATACATATCAGAAAAAACAGACCATGTGGTTGAGGAGAGGAGCATTCCCCCAATGCAAGCTTGAAATCAGGAATTGGCTTTTTTTTGAATTTCACACTTCTTTCAACAAATGTCTTGCAAGTGGAAGTTTCAAATAGTTTTTAGCCTTTAGTATCCTCAACATACCCAACCACAATGCACTCTTTTCTTTGTGGTTGCAAGTCCTTCCTCTTTTCAGAAGGGATTCTATCCCATGCTCTAGTTCCGAAGATCTTGAAATTTGAGACATTTGGCTTTTGGCCAAACCATGCCTTGTAAGGTGTCTTTCCTTTTACTGATTTGTGGAAGGCTCTATTTTGTATGTGTGCAGCACAAATAATGTCCTTATCCCATAGCTTGGTACTTATATCCCTTTCTTGTATCATGCAAGTGGTCATCTCCTTGAGAGATCTATTCTTACTCTCTACCACACCATTTTGTTTTAGTGTGTAGGGAGTTGAGTGTTGCATTTGGATGCCACACTCCTCACAAAGGTTCTGTAGGTTCTTGTTTACATATTGTTTCTTCCTTTCACACACCTAGGGGGAATGTGGCAGAAATATTCAGGCCACTCGGTGTGTCCTTGGGGGTAAGTCTTGAGTCAAGGCTGTCACCTTGTTCTTGACTCCTCCGTTTAGGCTCAACTCCTAATGAAGCCAAGGGAGGTAGACCCTATTAAGTTACTAAGGAAAAATTATTTAGTATGGTGATGTTAAATTGAATGAGTTACTTAGGAGTTTGAAATTTAACCATAGACAACCATAGATGACAAGATAAAAAATGAGAATGCTGAGACACAATATATATATATATAGAAAGAAAATAGCCAACGCCTTAAAATGGAGTCATAAAATAATCAATGCACTTGCATGTGCTTGGAGTGAATGTTTTGTGATTGCCTCTTGGTACGTTTTAAGTTAATGTGAAATATGAGTTGATTAAAATTAGGCGAGGGGGGGACTCTAGATATACCCGAGAGTACTTGGAGTATGTCCAAAACTAAACCTTCACAGCTACCCGCAAGGAATATGTGGGATGAATGGAGTCTCTGAGAATATTTTTCACAATGCACCCAAAGGTGTAACAGAGATCGACGCCTCGAGGTCACTTTTCTGGAGTTCTCGCTTCCTTTGGGTATTTTGCCACCGCTTACGGTTTGATCGAGGCATTGGATTTTCACCTAATGGTGGTTGATTGGGGAAGGTGAATACTAATTAAACTAGTCATTCACATTGATTTTGATTCTTCTTGGCTGATTGGATGAACCACATCCAAGTACAAAGCATACACATCGGAGTCTTGTCAATTTTAGTAAGTTTTAAAGGATTCATTTTCTTAGAAAGAAAAACCCTCCAAGAACCTCTTTCGATCCAAGTGGACCTAAATCGGGGAATAAAGGAGGGGGTTTATTTTAGAACAATTACTCACAGAAATTAATGATAAGCAGCAAGCAAAAACAAATCACAAGTTTTCTAATTATTCCTACCACACATCTCTTTCCCCTTGCGGGTCAATCAGGAAGTCGTGGGGTAAGTATTCAAGTTAATTTGATACCAAAATGTGGAATATATGATAAAGTAATAAAATCATGTTGTTATATATGAATTAAACTAATCTAAATCCAACATAAATAAGACAATTCGAAAAATAACAAAAAAGGCGTGAATCCCCCCAAGGGGGATGGGGAATGGGCTTGAAAGAACCTATTCGGAGAAACATTTTATTATATGATGTTACAATATCATTAAAATTATTTGAATCCTCTTGTTTCTTATATGGGATGAAACCAAGATCTTACAACTTTCCCAAAATTTAAAATTTATACTCAAAGGGGAGCCCCCTGGGGGGATTTGAACGATCCCAAAGCCACTTTCAAAAATAAAATTATCTTATTTCTATTATTCATTATAAATTAAAATGAGCATGTAAGAATGAAATATTCCCAAAATCACTTTGAAATTACCTTTGGTTCAGCCTACTTTAAACTAAACAAAACTAAGTTAAAACTAGCTAAAACGGTGAAAAGGGAACCAAGGGAAGCAAGCTTTCCTTGGGATCTTGGCTTGCTGTTTGGGAATCCAATGAGATATGGAATGATTTATGGATTTAATATTTTTAAAATAGAAACAGAAATATAATGCATGCAACCTATGGATTTTCTTTAAATTGCCATGTAAAACGGACGATTTCTCTGAACTAAATCTAGAATGCTTAATGAGACCTTTTAGAAATGAGATCTAGATTATGAGCTTTGAAATAATAGATATATGTATTTTTTAATTTAATATGACATATCTAAATGATAAAAAATATTGTAACCAAAGTAACCAGGTAAGATTTGGATTTTTATGAGGAAGAGAGAGAAAGAGTGCTGGAAGCCTTGAAGATCAATCATGGAGCTTTCCAATGGAATGTCGAGGGACTATGCCTTTGAGAAAGTTTTGGAGAAAGTGAAGAAACAAACTAGATCAGCACCCTCTCCAAGATAGGAACCTGCAACTAAATCCAAAGACTTGCCAAAATGCTTGTGAGATCCAGTTAATACATAAACAGAGATTTCAGAATAGCATGCATATAAACTTATAAAACATGTTGGATATAGATCTCTAAACATGCATCAAAAGGAAAGAGATGTCCAATAAAATTATTAAAAAACTCCTTTCCTATAAATATCATAATAAACTTATTATCAATATTTTGCAATGAATCCACAAACAATCAACAAATTATGAACATAGATACAGGTTACCTTAATAAAACATGGAAATGCTCATCCACACACACAATACCATAACACCATCTTTCCTCCAAAGATTCTCTTTATTTCAAATGAACAATAAGAACAGTACAATAGCAACTAGCCTGGAAGAGGTAATATGTGCTTTATTTATAGTGAAAACATGAGATCTAGCCTAGGGGGGCACAAATCCCAAGGAGAGAGACACTGCAGCTACATGTGGAGTGAATCTAGGCCTGATCTATGTTTGAACTGAGCATGATCTGATTCTCACTAAGTGAAACTATCAATCAAAGAGTTGATCTATTTGACACCTCAACTTGTTGACTGAATCATCCACCAAAACTCAATCAAATGGCCCCACACATGTGGAGGAGAGAGAGAGGGAGAAATTCCCAAGATTGCATGTTGTGGTGCACTCCCAGATCAGCCCAGATCACCTCCTTCAGTCAAGTAATTGTTATATCCAGTCAATCCCAATCCAATAAGACTGATTTCATTCAAATCAGAGTAAATCCCAATGATTTAGGATTTGGGGTTTTCTCCATTATTTAATTAATTCATCAATTAAATAATCAATATTTGGTTTTTAGGGATTTTTGACCTCAGTGATGGACAAATCACTCAAAACTTAGAATAAGTGGGTCTATGGATTTACATGGTGCTCTAAACTTGAAAATGAGCACCCCCATGACTAAAACTGATTTCCGAGCCCACTTTTATTACAAAACCAATTTTTCCAATTAGACTATTAAAAAATAGCCTAAGTTTTGTGGAAAAATTAAAATTAATAAAACTTAAAAAATTAAAAAAATTAAAAACCTAGGGGGACTTAGACCTGTTCATATGACTCGACCATAATGCCTAGCATGTTTATACATTACTCTAATAACCTCAATAGGACTAAATGCCAAGACGACCACCCCAACTTTGGAGGTATTGAGTGAAAAACTCAGAAATTATCAGTCACTTATTCAACAACCAATAATAACCAAGGGAAAAAACACCCTGGGCTGATCGGATTGAAAAATAAATTCTAAGAGACTAAGTCTTTTACAGACACTGTCATGCTATAACATTTTATTACAACTTCCTTATGGGGTATGAACATGTGATATAGTACAACAATCACTTGCCAGAAGCAATTCTGAAGGTCTTCTAAAGTTCAAACAAATCATCTTTGTCCGGTTCACCAGGCTCACTTGATAAAAACCACTAAGTACAACTTAGGTGGTAACATCTGGCTTCAACTGTGGGATGTGTGCTTGATCTGGTCATAGGCCAAGGAGATGATACGAGAACACCAAAATCTCTAGTTTATACACCCTGTAAAAACATCTCAACTTGACAAGAAAACCTCAGTAGCACAATCTTTATATAAAAACCAAATGAACCATTAAGCTGATTTATTTAAACAAAATAAAAGTAACTAACTAATGAAAAAAAGTTTTATTATTGCTAAGTACAAAACAAAAATGTGGAAAGTAAATGCTCTTTTTCAAGAAGCTTATTTTCCTACTCTAAGCATGATATAAAAAGGGTTAAGTGTAATAAAAAATCCAATGTAACCACCTAAGCATTTTATTAACATAAAAAAAAATTCCTTGTCTTTGGTTACCAGCCAAAGTAAGGATACTTTATTCAGAAAATGCAAATCTGTGTGATGACCCAGAATGGGCGGGCTGGATGGGAAATCATAGGCATGAATAATGTCAGAAAAATTCTTCCCAAACTGGTATGTGCTCATGCAGGATGCTTCTATCCATGACTGGATAGGACTGATATACCAATCAGTATGATGAGGTGGACTGACTATATCATCATATTGATCATCAAGGATTACCGAATGATAACTCATTGTATAAGCACCAAGTTGCTCCAAATCATAAGGAACCTCTAATATATGTGAAGAATATGGTTGATACTGGTATTTCACTGACTACATCACATCTGACGTTTCACAATACTGCTTCTCAATATCTTCATTACTGATACCTTTGTGCAGCTCTGCATGATATGACTCTGGATGATCATGTGAAAATTCTGAATGCTCCTCTTCCATACTAATATTTTTCGAGGTATCCACACTCCCTTCTATGGATGTATCGTAAATTGGACTTCCACAAATTTTTGAATAGACACTCCCCTTGTCGGACATATCATGGATGGGATTCTCAATAATATTTTCACAAGTTGGATTATATATGAAATTCCAATATTCATAACTCCCATCCATGTCATATGTGGGGGACTCTTCATCCATGGCATCATTCTCCTACCTATCCATGTCTTCCTTGTTGGTATCACATCCTAAGATATAACTACCATCCTGTTCATAATAATCATCCTTCAAAGTTTTGGTTTCAAATATATTACAAGAAGTTAATCCTTCCAAAACTTCATCCCTAAGTGATGAACATAGAGGAGTGTCATCATACACATCATAAATTTCTTCACAAGTGTCGATCTCTATAATGGTTTCGTCATGAGGGCTTTCTGGAAAAATATTAGCATTGCAACAAACTTGAGAACACCTTAAATCTTCAATGTTTCAGTTATGGTGACATGAGGAGAGTCTTTAACAATGTGTTCAATCATGGGTTCCTCATGAAGCTCTTCAATAGGATCATCTGGAGTGTCCTCATCTATAATGAAATTCATGGGATCCTTTAGCTCATTTAGGTAGGTGAGGGTCCTTTTTACAACCATCATCATATCTCCCTCACCATCATGCCACCTCTCATAAAACATAGCACATAAGTCTTCATGTGAGATAATGCATTTATCAGGAAGACCACAAAACCATGTCCAAGCCTTCCTTTTCAAAGAATGAGCAAACATTCGCATCACATTATCCCTATGAAGTATGTTGAGTTTTGTCACAAATGAAAAACAAATATGATGTGACAAACAATTGAATCACTATCTCCATAAAAATTTGGAGCCCAGGAATATCTTTCATCCTGGAGATAAGGTTCATAGTTAGGAAATCACAGGATGCTCGAGAAATCGATCACATGATATGCACTAGAAATTAGAGCACCATAATCTTCATCATCCATAACGGTTTATCAGTAGCATATATCAACCATGTATTTTATACTGAACCAAAGAATCCAAATAATGAGCATTTAAAGTTTTACTACGTCATATGAGCTCATCTACGCACAACAAGTCTCAACAAAATTATGAGAAAGCAGGGTTTTATCCCTTCAATGGAGTCACCATGTGAAAAAGAAAAAATAATCATTTAAAAATATTTCACTATTTTTTTTTTCTTTGTAAAAATAAAAACTGAAAAAAGTCAGTGGAGTCACTAGATGAAAATTAAATATATACTCTAAGCATTCATCAAACAAATAAAAAACAAAAGGAAAAAAAATCGTACTCCGGGAATAAAAAAAATATCCCTGGTAATGATGCCAAAAAGTGTTTTTTCCTTTCACACACCTAGGGGAACGTGGCAGAAATCTTCAAGCCACTCATTGTGTCCTTGGGGGCAAGTCTCAAGTCAAGGTTGTCACCTTGTTCTTGAATCCTCCGTTTAGGCTCACCTCCTAACGAAGCCAAGAGGGGTAGACCCTATTAAGTTGTTAAGGCAAAATTATTTAGTATGGTGATGTTAAACTAAATGAGTTACTTAGGAGTTTGAAATTTAACTATAAACAACCATAGATGACAAGATAAAAAATGAGCACATGAAAGTACAATGCTGAGATACAATATAAATATATATATATAGAAAGAAAATATCCAGTGCCTTAAAATGGAGTCATAAAATAATCAATGTACTTGCATTTGCTTGGAGTGAATGTTTTGTGATTGCCTCTTGGTACGTTTTAAGTTAATGTGAAATATGAGTTGATTAAAATTAGGCGAGGGGGGGACTCCAGATATACCCAAGAGTACTTGGAGTATGTCCAAAACTAAACCTTCACGGCTACCCATAAGGAATATGTGGGCTGAATGGAGTCTCTAAGAATGTTGTTCATAATGCACCCAAAGGTGTAATAGAGATCGACGCCTCGAGGTCACTTTTCAAGAGTTCCCGCTTCCTTTGGGTATTTTGCCACCGCTTACTGCTTGATCGAGGCGTTGGATTTTAGCCTAATGGTGGTTGATTGGGGAAGGTGAAGAATAATTAAAATAGTCACTCACATTGATTTTGATTCTTCTTGACTGATCATATGAACTACAGTGAAGTACATAGCATACACACTAGAGTCTTGTCAATTTTAGTGAGTTTTAAAGGATGCATTTTCTTAGAAAGAAAAACAATCCAAGAACCTATTTTGGTCCAAGTGGACCTCAATCAGGGAATCAAGGAGGGGGTTGATTTTAGAACATTTACTCACAGAAATTAATGATAAGAAGCAAGTAAAAACAAATCACAAGTTTTCTAATTATTCCTACCACGCATCTCTTTCCCCTTGCAGGTCAATCGGGAAGTTGCGGGGTAAGTATTCAAGTTACTTTGATACCAAAATGTGGAATATATGATAAATTAATCAAATCATGTTTTTATACATGAATGAAACTAATCTAAAGTGAATAGAAATAAGACAATGCAAAAAATAACAAAAAAGGCGCGAATCCCCCCAAGGGGGAAGGGGAATGGGCTCGAAAGAGCCTATTCGAAGAAAATTTTTATTATCTGCTGTTACAATATCAGTAAAATGATCTAAATCCTCTTGTTTCTTATATGGGATGAAACCAAGATCTTACAACTTTCCCAAAATTTAAAATTTACAGTCAAAGGGGAACCCCCTGGGGGGATTTGAACGATCCCAAAGCCACTTTCAGACAGCAGCTTCTCTTCTTTCTGTTATGCCTTCTAAAATAAAGCGAGCATGTTAGAATGACATATTCCCAAAATCACTTTGAAATTACCTTTGGGTCAGCCTACTTTAAACCAAACAAAACTAAGTTAAAACTAGCTAAAATGGTGAAAAAGGAACCAAGGAAAGCTTTCCTTGGGATCTTGGTTTGCTGTTTGGGAAGCCAATGAGATAGGCACTGATTTTGGATTTAATATTTTTAAATTAGAAACATAAGTATAACGCATGAAACCTATGGATTTTCTTTAAATTGCCATACAAAACAGACGTCGTTCTCTGAACTACATCTAGAATGCTTAATGAGACCTTTTAGAAATGAGATCTAGATTATGAGCTTTGAAATAATAGATATATGTAGTTTTTACTTTAATATGAAAGATCTAAATGATAACAAATCTTGTAACAAAAGGAACCAGGTAAGATTTGGATTTTTATAAGGAGGAAGAAAGAGAAAGAGTGTTGGAAGCCTTGAAGATCAACCATGGAGCTTTCCGGTGGAATGTCAAGGGACTATGCCTTTGAGAAGGTTTTGGAGAAAGTGAGGAAGCAGGATAGATCAGAACCCTCTCCAAGCTAGGAACCTGCAACCGAATCCAAATACTTTCCAAAATTCTTGTGAGATCCGGTTAATACATAAACAGAGATTTTAGAATAACATGCCTATAAACTTATAAAACATGTTGGATCTAGATCTCTAAACATGCATCAAAAGGAAAGAGATGGACAATAAAATTATTAACAAACTCTTTTCCTATCAAGATCATAATAAAATTATTATCAATCTTTTGCAATGAATCCACAAACAATCAGCAAATTATGAACATAAATACTGGTTACCTCAGTAAAACATGGCAATGCTCATCCACACGCACAATAACATGACACCGTCTTGCCTCCAAAGTTTCTCTTTATTTCAAATGAAAACTAACAATAGTACAATAGAAACAACACCTGAATCCCAGTTCTAACTAGCATGGAAGAGGTAATATGTGCTTTATTTATAGCAAAAACAGGAGATCTAGCCCAGGGGAGCACAAATCCCAAGGAGAGAGAGACTGTAGCTGCATGTGGAGTGAATCTGGTCCTAATCTGTGTCTAACTGAGCTTGATATAAGTCTCACTGAGTGCAACTATCAATATGAGAGCTGATCTGTCTGACAACTCAACCTGCTGACTGAAGCATCCACCAAAACACAATCAGATGGGCCCACATGTGTGGAGGAGGGAGAGAGGGCACAATTCCCAAGATTGCATGCTATGGAGCACTCCCAAATCATCCCAGATCACCTCCTTCAGTCAAGGAATTGTCAGATCCAGTCAATCCCAAGCCGATGAGACTAATTTCAGTCAAATCAGAGCAAATCCCAATGATTTAGGATTTGGGATTTTCTCCATTATTTAATTAACTCATTAATTAAATAATCAATATTTGATTTTTTGGGATTGTTGACCTGAGTGATGGAAAAATCACTCAAAACTTAGAAAAAGTGGGTCTATGGGTTTACATGGTGCTCTATGCTTGAAAATGAGCACCCCCACAACTGAAACTGATTTCCAAGCCCACTTTTATTACAAAACCAATTTTTCCAATTAGACTATTAAAAAATAGCCTAAGTTTTGTGGAAAAATTAAAATTAAAAAAATTAAAACCCTAGGGGGACTTAGACATGTTCATATGACTCGACCATAATGCCTAGCATGTTTATACATTGACACATAGACTCTAATAATCTCAATAGGCCTAAATTCCAAGCCGACCACCCCAACTTTGGAGGTATTGAGTGAAAAACTCAGAAATTATCGGTCGTTTATTCAACAACCAATAATAACCAAGGGAAAAAACACCCTGGGCTGATCGGATTGAAAAAAAAAAGTCTAAGAGACCGAGTCTTTTACAGATAGTATGATGCTAGAAAATTTTATTACAACTCCCCTATTGGATATGAACATGTGATATAGTACAACAATAAATTCCCATAAGCAATTGTTAGCTAGAATATTTCACCTCCTGCAGACAGCAAGGTGTTCCACTGGTCTGAATGGTTCAGATACAAAACAAATAGAGGACAGAGTTTGAAGACTCTCCCTAGACACTGTAGATATCTATAATACAAGGCTTTGATAGTCCACCTATGTACCTATAATCAAGATTAACACAAAACAGATCAAAGCAACCAGAATATGATCTACTAATCTATGCTAGTGACTAAGGAATCTAGCAACATACATGCGAAATCACAACACAACAACATATGTGGGACAGAAATCAACTTGCATTAAATAATATAAATAAGTTTACAACCAAGCCTTAGTGTTGACATGCATCTCCATAAAACCAAACATTCTCATCCCCAAAATCTCCGACTCTAGCTCTCTATGCTCTATCTAAATGATCTTGGGCCAATGATCAATCCAACAGCATAACAATACCTCAAGTGTTCCCTCCTCAACCATGGCTATGAGCTCTTATTTATAAGGCTTTAATGGATAGAGAAGGTTGAGAAATTAGTGGGTGAGGTGGCTTCTAAGATCCTAGGATGATGGATCTCGAGCTCAACCAACCCACAATAGCAGGGATAAGGTAGGACATGCGGCTTATCATCTAGAACCCTTGAGAAACTTCTCTTTTTCCCTTTTTACCCAGGGTACCACGTTTCTCCTTCTATGACAGAGTGGTTCTGGTAATAACCGCTTATGGACCAAGGACAATAAGCGGTGGCACCTCTTATGGGCAACAGATGATGGGCGGTGCGAACAAGGGTACCGCTCCTGGATAAAGGGGCATGCGTGGTGCTGGGAATTTGTATGAAATATTGATGAAAAACCATTTAGTTTCCACTCCAGAAGCTGGGATTCAGGGCAAGTAGGTATGTCAAATGTCTTATCACATGATGGTGACAGGATTTTGGTATAACAGGATGTCCCCCAAAGCCTGAGTCTTAGAGGGATACGATAAATGATATCTTTGAGAACAAGTCATTGCCACAAGATGAAAATGTCGGCTCGATCGGAACATGTTTTCAATTAGGCATTTGTAGTACATCAGTATGTTTACTCATAGACACAAGTAACCAAACTCATGGATGTAGACCAATACAAGGCAGATCCATGAGAGGAATAAACAAGCATGGCTACTAGAATATAGCATAGATCCATGTGATAGAGGACTCAAACTTGGACATAGCTACCAAACATACAACGTAGATCTATGTCATATTGACACAAATTTGAGCATAGCCACGAACATACAAATGTGGATCCATGCTAGATGTACAAAACTCCATCACAGCCTAGGTAAAAAGAAATGAGCACTTTAAACAAATACCCAGGGTCTTCATCTCGTCTTCCACAAATTACAATTCTATCCATGTGATTACAATGATATGAAGTCGAACATGGTAGAAACCACTTGATTACCAGCCAATGATGTGAACCGTTAACAAGTGTGAGGGAGATCACCATTAATGTCAATGATTCCCAAGGTACCCTAGTACAACCTACTGAGTGTGAATAGATGTCCTGATGTTGAACACCTAGTCGATTCTATCAATCAAAGGTCAATAATGTGAACCTATGTCGAGAGCGAGAGAAACTATCATTAAGGCATATAGATCTCAAGGTACTAAATATTTTTTCTAAGACTATTTCCTAGAATATGAGCTGATGTCGATGGGAAAAGTCTCATCGAAGGAGGGCCATGATGAGTCCCACATTGACGACACAAAACTCAGAACATAGTTCTGGAATGATGTGAATGTAGTAACCATATGACTAACTCAAAGATACTGACAAAAAGACTGTGTAGACTATAGAGGTAAAACTTCTTCAAATCTCCTTTGAACATAGGGAAGCATGACTAGACAGGAAAGATACACAATGCGATAGTGGAAAATGCATTATTTTGAAAGACTCAAAGGATTAACATGACTCATGAAAGTGGATCATCATGGAGATCAACTGAATAACCAATTGACTGACATGATTGTGCAGACAAGTGCCATGTTCAAAGGTAACAACAAACAACTACCATTATTTGCAAAATGATTCCCTTCCCATTTCCCCCATCATGATTGATGAGTGCCTCTTTTTGGTTTTATGAGTTCAAAGAGGGTAACAAACACTCGATATAGCTTGTCAAAAGACAAGTCCAGACTCATATTTTTTACAAACCTGAGAGAGGAGGGGTTCGTTCCCAAAACGGATCTCTCAATTTTTAATTTAATGAGTCCACTGAAAGAAAACTCGGTATCGTTCATGTTTAGAGAGTCTGAACGAATACGGAAGAAGAATCCAAGGGGGTCCTTTTTCATATGATTTAGTCTCTAAGGCCCAAAAAAGTGTAAAATCATACCTTAGAGAACTCTTCCAGTCATGATCGGCTGGAGTGATCCTTTTTTGTAAATAGTCCAATCCGAACCGAAAAAGAGATAACCTATCGTCGGACGGATGACTCTTCAAATAATTTAACGAGCATGAAGAAGACAAGATCGCTCAACGATATTTTGTATTTAGGGAGCCTGAAAATGGTTTAAAGAGAACTTCATGAGGTTTCTTTACACAATGTCATATTTTATGAGCCTGGAAAGAATTGAAAACAGACTCGATGACCTTTTCGTGTTTAAGGAACCTAAAAAAGAGGTGAAAAGAGGACTCCATGATGCTTCTTTACACAACGTTGTATTTTACGAGCCTAGAAAGAAACTTGAAATGGACTCAGAACTTTGATACTAGATTTTAACAAGCGTGACAAAGTGTCGTAATAAACGCTCGATGACATTTTCCATTTTGTGAAAGTACGAAAAATCCATAAACAAACTTTCCAAAGCTTCTTACTAAAGTTCTCTTATCCCACAGACGACTCAGAAACATGTGTTAAATGTATTCAAAACCAACGTTAATGGATTACGACAAATGAATTTTGACTAAAATACGATTTGATATCAAAACTATAGTAAGTCAGACCCAAAAATGTATATATAATCAAGTAAATAGTAAAAAATCAAAACATTTCACTATTTATCTCTAGCAGAGAGCACTTGGAGCATTTTTTTAGCCAGATCTTCCACAGCTGATATCGGGAGTTTCCACCGTCTGTTTTCAGCACTGTCAGTTGTAGGTAACATCTAAGACCTTTATCTTTCATTTCATAGCTTCTATTTTGAGATTTGGTGGGGGGGGGTTGGGCCTATTTGGAAATCCCTAAAACTCAATATGCAGGCACCATGGCTACCCCTTACGGGATACATGGTACCACCTGAGAGCCGTGCCAAGAACATAGCAGACAAGCGGTGCTACCACCTATCTCCAATGGCGCACAGGAGGTACCGACCGTGGAGGTGTCTTACGAGAGATTACTAGAACAAATACTGCAGATGTGGAATTCATAACAACAGTATTTCGAAGTGGGGGCACATATACTTATAGTGAAGGTATAGGATATCTACTTCCTAACTGGTCTATCGAGACGGGGTGCCCCCATCTCACTGACAGGTTCCCAGGGCGGGGACATTACCACCAGAGAGCTTATAGATCGACATTGTGCACCAGGTATAGGTACATCAAGGAAGAAAATCCCCATCAGGGAAGTGACAGACAGGGCTCTACGGATTGTTCTGTTCACCATGCAGAGGGTGGCCGGGAGCCAGAGTGTGCACCAGGCTTCCAGGGCACACATGATGTATGCCATAGAGGCCATGGCACCTATGGTGTTCAACTAGGTGGAAGCAATGCTTCCAATCTTCAAGGATCAGCTGACTAAATGTCGGTAGGGAGAGTTGAAGCAGTTCAGATTTGGTTCCATCTTAGCCTACTTCTTCTTCGAGCAGGTCCCATAGATGAGGCCCAATGTGACTTTCCGGAGTCTGAGAGCATGGGATCCCCATATGTTGAGGTGGTTTCAGTTCATGGCTCACACAGGAGCGGGTATGGGCAGAGTGAAGTTCGGTGATCCGTTCATCAGATGGTTATGGGATCAGATGCTCATGGTCGAGGACTATGCCTATGCAGGCACTGACTTTACAGGAGATCCTGACCTACCATTCCCACCTAGAGGGCAGTGGGGTGACATCGGTAAGAAGCAAGAAACCCTAAAATAGACAATGTTTTTATGTTTTTTTTTTAAGTTTTATATTTTTTATGATAAGTGATGAGACCTCTTTGTTCTCATGCAGATGTTGGATCAGCGAGGCCTGGAGGAGAATCTCCATTAGATAGGTGAGACGGAGCTCGCTTCGTACCATAGGGTGATGATATCACCGAGGAGCTAGAGGAGAACCTAGAGAGATTGACTCTAGCCATCCTAGATGCTGACATAGATGACCTCCTGACTAGATATCAGATATCTACAGCGGGAGTACCGGGTATATTTAGCAGGCTGCTACGTAGGGTGGTTCAAGCAATGATGTGCTATCATGAGCACCATTAGTGTATGAGAAATATATACTTAAAGCTGATAGCTTTAGGATTTTGTATGATGATTTTTCCTAAAAGTCTATGTGCTTCAGATGAGGTCTTGGGACATATTTTTTGTAAAAATTTTTCCTATATATATACAGACTTTTACATGGTGTTTATATGTTTTGAATGGACAAATGAATTTTCTATGAGTTCTATGTGTCTTTAAATGTTTATTTATAATGTACCATGTTTGATTTGATGTCATGAATGGGAAACATGCCAATATAGGATGTAATTATCCAATGAGTCAGCAACTACATTATGTTCCCTAGGGATATGCCTACAGGTAATGGTTCCAAATGATATTTCTAACAAATGTACCCTCCGGAAGAGGCGGAGGAGTACCGGGTTCCTAATGGTGTAGACATGGTTCAAATGACAAACCATGAGCTGTGAGTACAACAATACTACTAGATCACAGACATCTTGGGAGGAAGCTTCAGTCAGAAGACCGATAACTACTTCATACTCGACGATGTTATTAGTAGCGGGACCTATGCAAACTGCTCCTGAACTGACCAAATCTTCAGCTGGGGAATAGAGAACCCAAGCAGCCAAGGTGAGATTCAAGGTGTGGTGGCAAGCACCATCAGTGAAGCCGTAGAAAGCCATCTGCATGACCAAAACATGGTATAAACAGATGTGGACACTAAAACTCAAAACCATCTTGAAAATACTAAAAACACACTGAAAGTTAATCAATATACATATATACAAGATATTATCCAAGAATACCTAGGCATAGTACCTTTTCAGGTACAACCCATTGTGAGGTTTCCCCAAAGGGATTCCATCATAATCAATGAGCTCGTAAGCTCCTTTCTCTAACACCTTAGAAATAACGAAAGGTCCATACCACATGGACTCGAACTTACCCTTCCACAGTTTTTCATATCTCTAGTCATAAGTCAATACGATGTCACCCTCGTTGAAGACACGAGGCTGGAAATATTTATCGTACTATGCCTTAACGCATTTCTTATGCACCTCATTAGCTAAGGCAACATCTCTATGAGTCTCATCAAGGTTATTCAAACACAAAAATATCTCTTCCTCTGCGGAAGTGTCCGAGAGAAGTTTGACGACAAGTTGTAAAGATGGAATCTGACATTGGATCGGCAAGACAAATTCAAGTCCATAGACAAGATGAAATGGTGTGAAACCAGTAGCTGTTTTCATAGAAGTACAATAAGCCCAAAGAGCAGAAAAAAGAACGAGGTGCCAATTGGATTTATGATCTCCAACCATCCGACGAAGCATAGTTTTCAAAATTTTGTTAATGGCCTCTACCTTACCATTAGCTTGCAAATAATATGGCATAGAGTTTTCATGGCAAAAAGTTAGCTTGGCACTCAGTTCCTCCATCATCTGATTACAGAAATGAGATCCATGATCAGTGACGATGGACTGCGAAACTTCAAATCTAGCTATGATATGATTGAACAAGAAGAGAGTGGCAGTCTTACCATCTTCTACATATGTAGGCATGGCCTCGGCCCATTTTGTGAAATAATCCATGACTATGATGATGTAACCATGCCCCTCGGTTGAGGTAGGCTTACAATGCATGAATTCAATCCCCTATTTGGCGAATGGGCCAATGGAAATGACGAGGTGAAGCATAATAGGATGGGTGCACCTTTTAGGATAAAAATGTTGACAAGGTGGGAATTTCTTAACATCCTCATGATAGTCTTTGAAGACAGAAGGCCAAAAATAGCCAATGCATAGGATTTTATGGGCTGTAGCCATCCCAAATAAATGACCGCCACATGCTCCAGAGTGGCAATCATTCAACACGTGTTTATACTCCTCATGGGTGAGGCATCATCAAAGAATGGAGTAAATCCCACATCTATAAAAGGTATAATTCAAGATGAGATAGTACTTCACATGGTGACGGATATGGCAGCGGTCATCATGAGATAAATGCAGCTAAAAACGCTAGGTCTAGAGATAAATCAGCAAATCTCCATACCAAGGATCGGTAGTGCTGGTCAGGAATAGGAATTTATCTAGAAATGAATCACTGGGATCAGATTCCATTGTAGCATAGGCAAGATCACACATAAGCTCTGCGAAAACCAAGGATTTCTTTGACGTGGCCTTGGAAAACTCCATATCAAACTCCTGAAGGATAACGATCCAACAGGAGTACTTTCCCCCAAGTACCTGACGAGTCAGGATGTAGTACATCGAGTTCTAGTCTGCCAATACGGTGGTAGTGCGGAGCAAAATGTAGTGATGAAAATTTTGCACAGCAATGATTGTGGCCAATGCTAACCTCTCCACATGTGAATAACGAGTTTCAGAATATATAAGATTCTTACTGGAGTAATAAATCACATGCTCCTGACTGTGGAGATTGTCCTGCACTAAAACCATGGCAACGGTAGTAGAAGAGGCAACAATATACAAGAGAAAGTCCTTTGAATAATATGGGGGGTGTATCATGGGTGAATGAGTCATCCCAGAAGAATGGAGTGTTCTTTTTTAGGAGACGCATATAACCATGCATTTTCTCTGTGAAATTGCACACGAAACGACGGAGAAAGTTTTCCTTCCCCTGCAAACTTTGGAGTTCAAGGAGGTTGGTTGGGGCTGGTAGATTAATGATAGAGGCAATCTTCAAAGGATCTATCTGGATGCCATATTTGGATACCATAAAGCCAAGAAGATGTCCTGTCTCAATGCAAAAAACACATTTATGTGGATTGAGATGTATATTATAATGACGGCATCTCAGGAATATGTCTCTATGATGACCAGGGTGGTCATCTCGTTGCTGTGAATGAGCAAGGAGGTTGTCAAGGTATGGTTCAACAATATGTTTAACGTCATGAAACGCATAGGACATCACACGCTGGAACATGGCTCCAACATTTTTAAGCCAAAAGGTAACTTCTTATATGCAAAGGTTCCCCATGGGAAAATGAATGTCATTTTATGCTGATTGGAGGGCAATATCTCAATCTGGTTGTAGCAAGAGAAGCCATCCATGAATGAAAAAATGACAGTTCCAGCACAGTTGTCGATAATCTGATCGATATGGGGGGTAGGAAAGTTGTCCTTGGGACAAGATTTATTTAAATCCCTAAAGTGGATGCAGACTCTAATGGTGCCCTTCTTTTTATTGATAGGGACAACGTTCGATACCCATTCCGTCAGAGGTACAGGATAGATAGAACCAGCTTTCAGAATTTTCTCAATCTTAGCTTTAATAGTTGCGGCCTTTCGAGGATGGACTTACCTAAGTTTCTACCTGATAGGTTTAGCCATGGGATGAGTTTTAATCTCATGGACTACAATGGAAGGGTCAATCCCCAGCATCTCTTCATAGGACCAAGCAAAAATATCACGAAATTCCTTAAAAAGTGTCTTATATGCTTTTGATTCATCTACAGAGCAATTCTTCCCAACATGAACATGCTCAATAACATCATGCTTGGATGATATGTCAATTGGGTTTGTCTGAGTAATGTTGCAAAGGATTCCTTCAGAATCTGTATCTTGCAACAATATAGGACTTTGCGGAATGTTGACAATATCAATAGGAAACAAGGATGCAAAATCATGGCTACCCGAACTGTTGTTGGTGAGGAACATGGATCTATGATGTTGATCCTCCCAAATGGGTTGATCCGTGTTCATGATCTCTATAATGGACTCATCGGAAGGAAAAGTCTCAGATAGATAGTCTAAAACTGGAAGAGAAGGTTCTAACCAGTACGGTAAATGGTAAGGATCCAAAGCCACTAGATGAAGGTCATCAGTGTGATCATCGGAAAAGGTTTGAATGGTGTCATACATAGTTTCATAAGGACTCAATGAGGTGGACTCAACAACATTTTTTCCCTTAGGCTCATAATCAAATGAGGCGATCATATGTACTGTCGCGGTATCCGTGCTAGGAGGAGTAGATGGAAAAATCCCCATGAGGGATGCATCCTTCAGCATGCCTACCCCAATCGACTGGTAAGGAGGAGGGGACTAACCTAACATGGGGATGTTATTAGCCATGGACGTAGTAACATCTGGCGTACATAAATCAAGTTGATCAATAGTAACAATTCTCCCTAGATGCAGGAATTTTCCTCTTCAAAATACTGTTGAGGCAATAGCAGTCATGGCATAGAACCATTTCCTTCCTAGAAGGATGTTGTAATATAAAGGGGCATCTACCACTTCTACTTGGATGGAAATGGTTTTTCCCCCCAGCTCGACCGTGAGGGATGATATGAGACCATGGGGTTGGAAACCCCATCCATCAAAGGCTTTAAGGGTCGTAGGTGATGTAACAAGCTTGGGACAACCAAGACATTTCCAACAAGTCAGAGATAACACCAAGGTCAAAGATCCTTCATCTAGTACCGTTCAAAAGACCTTCTTTCCCACTACTTTCGTAATGATCTGAAAAGAAAGTTTATGTGGTAATTTAGGTTTATAGTTCTCAGCATTGAAATGAATCAAGTTAGTGTTATATGGGTCTAAAGCTCCTAACGCTGTCAACAAGTTCTTGCGCTGTGTGGGGCAACTTTGGAGTACTTCTAGGGTAGACATCGCACAAGGTGCCTGAGCGAGATCTTCAACCACATTATAGAATTGAGCAGCTCTGGAATTGGGATTAAAGATAAACTTCCAAAGAGTACTCTTAGGTGGGCGCAAAATCATGTCGAGAGTAGGCTTCTCAATAGATAAAGGGACAGTAGACGAGGATTCCAGAGAACTAGTAGAGGGAACTTTCCTTGAAGAAGATTGATCTTCTTTCTTATCTGTGGGTTTATCATAATTCTGAATTCGAGTTTGCAGATAGATGGTATCTGAGGACATCATGCAAATTTCCTCCGATGAACTAGAGTTACCCTAGTTATACATGTGGTTTACTAGTTGTTGTTGAGAGGGAAAGGGATCTGTAAGTACTGTAGGTGCAGGATTGGACTTCAAAAACTAGGAGATTTCATTCTGGCAAGGACACTCCTTTAAAAAATGGTCACCACCGCATAGTAGACAGGGATATTTAGCCTTCCTTTTCCCTTTGTCGTTGTCATTATTGGTTGGTCGTGGAGTCTGCTGTTGGTTTCCAGGTTTTTTATTTCTATTTTTACCTTTCTTTGTATTTCTCAAGGTTTGAGTACTTTGAATAGAATTGAACTCGGCGAAAACCTTAGGAGTCGAAGGAGTAGTATTTTGGGTTTGCTTGGTAGGTTTCACTATGGATGGGCACTGGATTAAACCAACAATCCCATCAACAGGTACTTTTGCTGGTGGCTTGGCAGGGTTAGTGCTGGGGCGAGGAGCTTGAGAAATCAGGTCATAAAGAGATCCATACTAGGAATAGACCAAGTCTAGGTACTGAGACCAACTAATAGCCTGCTCTTCGGTAATAGCACCACCCATAGCCACATCTCGGGAAATAGGAGGCAACAAGGAATTAGTGAACCAATCAGCTAACAACTGATTCAGAATAGGGGCCTTAATAAGCCTTCTCTGTATTCTCCACTCATGAATATGATTGGAAATGTGGGTGGAGGTGTTCTGTCGTAGAGAAGTTAAAATATCAGTGCCTATTTCATAATGAATAGGGAGCTGAAAGTGTGTAAGGAAAATGGTTTCCAATGAGCCAAAATCCACAAACGAATGTTGTGGGAGTTCAATGTACCACTTCATAGCCGTATCGATCAAAGTTTGTTGAAAGAGTTGTAACCGGCTGGAATCATCCATGAGGGAGTTCGAAGAACACCATAAATGAAAGTTCATAACATGGTTCCTTGGATCGTTTCCTTGCTTCCCATCGAATTTTGGAATATTCGATGGTAACTTTACCAGAATGGGAGGCCACGAGGGATTGTGTTGAATAGCATCATTAATCAAATTGGACAAATTAGGCAAGTCCAAAGTTGCTAGGAAAGGTAACTGTCGGTTTGGATGCACATACTGGTAGTATTAATATGGCATATAATTACCAATAGGACCATAGGTATACTGATAAACAATTTGCTGTGAGGAAGAACCACTAGAAGATCCTCCCACGGGGGGTTGATTTCTGGAATTAGGACCACTAGGAACACTAGTGCCTCCAGGAGGAAAACTGGCAAGGCCACCGGAACCACCAGGGCCACTGGGACCACCAAGACCACCGGGACCACTAGGACCACCAAGAGGGGGACTACCAGACCCTTCAGAGCCTCCAAAAGGTGTCAAAAACTCCAGAGCCACCGGAACCACTAGGTGGGGGGCCACCATACCCTATAGATCCAAAAGGAGGAAAGCCACCAGGTCCCCCAAGACCACTAGGACCACCAGGACTATAATGAGGAAAGTTTCTAGATCCTCCGAGACCATTAGGCCCCCCAAAGGGAGGACCTCCGTAAGGCAGTCCTCCTACACCTCCCGTAGTATGTATGGGTATCCCTCCCATAGCTGGCATGTAAGACCAGTTGCGTTGCCCCCATGGTGTAAAAGTGTTACTAGGGTATCGAATTCTAGCATAAGGCATTCCTGTAGGATTAGATGCGTGATTACCTATAGGTATTTGATAACCATAACCTCCAAAAGACTGAACGATTACAGGTTATGCCCCCAAGGGCTGACCTGAACTGGATGGGGGATTTACCACATTAGTATGGGTGGGAGGGACACAAACGATAGATGATTCTATGCTAGATGTCTGCCCTAGACTAGGTACAATTTCGGCATCAGATAACGTAGGTCGTGCCGAGGGTTTCCCCCCAGCATTAGAAAGTACTGACGAAACAGGAATTGAAGGTTGAGCCCTAGGTGTAGAAGACCTGGGAGGGTTTGGAATAGACATAAAATGAGAGTTAAGAGGGGTGGTAATTTGACCTGGGTTGTGGGTTGTTAATGGACGATCTATAATTGGTTCAATGGGTCTCATAGAATCGTCCAGTGAACAATATCCCACAGGAAGAGATTTGGAACATACTAGTGTAGAGCCTAATAGGTCATCAATCTATTTTTCTACCTCCTGTGCACGAAGAATAGCAGCACGGTATTTCCTGCATTCTTCTTCATCATCAAGAGAACTTACACTGGTGCCAAATGAGGCAATGGCCTATCCTATAGGTGTCTCCCAAAAAGGAGCATTGGGACCAAAGTACGGATGGGTTGTACCATCAACATGATCTTCCAAGGGAGAATGGAATGATGAATTTCCCCGAAAAGGTTGTTGGACCAAGGGAGGCGAGTGTGAAGAATATGGTACTCCACTTTCCACCACCACATTATCTCCCACTTGGGAGGTGGCAGCAACTCCTTGGTCAATAGCTTCCAATGGATTTTCTCTTGAAATAGGAATAAAATTAGGTGGAAAGCCCCATACTCTCCTGGACTGTCTTAACTCAGCCATTTTGTACAATTCCTATCTAACCTAGGGTCTGAAAATCTAGAAAACACACCAAAAGACTTCCCTACACAAACTATAGGTCAAAACAAGCAGACTTAAAATGACAGGAGGAGTTCAAAAGTCAGGTCTCTCACTAGGATTTTCAAGAAGGTTCCACTCACAATATACCTCGAGGGTACGTGCATAGTAATCTCCCCGAATGTTGTTTTCAGTGTATGGCTCCAAACAAGATGACCAAAGGGATTTTCTCAGATAGATAAGGTATCCTAGTGGGGTCTCCTGATATACTCAAGGTACGTGGGATCTCGAATCGGTAGTAGTGTTTTCTAATGCATAACCATAGACAAGGGGCCTTCTGATATACAATCGAGTACATGAAGTACCTTTCTATATACCTCAAGGGTACATGAAAGGCCGTTCGATATACCGACGGTATGTGGAAGAACCGCGTGAGCCCTAAGATGTAATGCTAACAAATAATGACAACTCCTACATTTTACGATGCTCGAACACGTCTCTAACCTATCACTCAATTTACTACATAAATTTTAACCTACAACTACCATTAATTTTAACTTGTGCGGTTAGGTGAATGCATGATGTTTTGACAGCAAAAGTAAAACCATGCAATATGCTTGTGCAAATGTTCACTTTACCGTTCAGTATGCCTACCTACGGGAGGGAACATAGTGTTTTATTTTTGTTTCAAGACCAAAAATCATTCCAATCAACAGTCACGAACATTAAATCAAATACAAGCAAATCTTTTCCAAACTGATTTCTTCTTTTCTAAAGAAAATGAGAAAGGTGAGAATCTCTTTTCCTAAAAGAGCAACATGAAGCACACCTATATGCCAATGCACTCCAACTTTTCAATTTTCTCAAAAACATTAGCAAATCTAACTTAAAACTACCATTTTTTTTTATATTTTGATTGAGATAGTCCTAAATGCATGAGAGATGAAAGATCATAAAGGTTCTGAAAGATTGTAAAGCCAATCATTGAACCCAAATATAACGTTCAATGATGATGTCCTAGTCTCATTCAAAACTTTTCTTTTTTGAAGGAAAGAAAAAGAAGTTTACTATGCCAATAAGAAACGAAACCTAGAAGCTAATCTAGTGTTCTTCTTTTAGTTTATGCAACGAAAAGAGATTTCAATAACACCTTAAACTTTTCATAAAACAAGAAATCCTTCTTCAAAACAACCAACAAGCATAGAAGTAGATGAACAATCAAAAGACTTAAACAAACTTTTGGAATACCACTCAAATCAATCTTAAACCATCAAACTAGCAAGCCACACACATCAGGATCAGTAACACAAACTTGATAATAGAACTGAAAGCAATCAAAATCCAAATTTTTTCAAAGAAAAATGAGGAAAAAATGTTTTGGAATGATGCCTATCTACCACCGCGCTTCGTAGGTGTTGACCGAGCGTTTCCAAGACAACACTACTTTTTGCAAATGGGTTACATGCAGTGGCACCACTCACTATTCATTTTGTTCAAGCGATGGCACCGCTCCTCATACACAGCATAGGCACGGTTCCCTGTAGATGACCAAAACAAAAAAAGAACGATGGATCAAGTCAAGAAAATCTAGATCAAGGAAAATACTGTTGAATTGAGTATGGAAACAGAGCATAAAATATCGAAATGACTTAGATCTGAATAGATCTGGAAATTTCAAACCCAAATGAAGCAAGTCAGAAAGTAGATCTGACTGAAGAGATCTAAATAAAACGGAGCCTGGATTCAGACAAGAGTTGTAGAATAAGGAAGATTAGAACAACTGATATACTAATTCCCTAGTGGAGTCGCCATATTTGTTAGCTGGAATATTTCACCTCCTACGGACAGCAAGGTGTTCCACTGGTATGAATGGTTCAGATCCAGAACAAATAGAGGATATAGGTTGAAGACTCTCCCTAGATTTTGTAGATATCTATAATACTAGGCTTTGATAGTCCACCTGTGTACCTACAATCAAGCTTAACATGAAATAGATCAAAGAAACCAGAATATGATCTACTAATCTATGCTAGTGACTAAGGAATCTAGCAACATACATGCAAAATCACAACAACAACAACATATGTGGGACATAAATCAACTTGCATTAAAGAATATGAAGAAGTTTAAAACCAAGCCTTAGTGTTGACATGCATCTCCATGAAACCAGACATTCTCATCCCCAAAATCTCCGACTCTAGCTCTCTATGCTCTCTCCAAATGATCTTCGGCCAATCATCAATCCAACAACATAACAATACCTCAAGTGTTCTCTCCTCAACCATGTCTATGAGATCTTATTTATAAGGCTTTAATGGATAGAGTAGGTTGATAAATTAGTGGGTGAGGTGGCTTCTAAGATCCTAGGATGAGGGATCTCTAGCTCAACCAACCCACAATAGTAGGGATAAGGTAGGACACGAGGCTTATCATCTAGAAGCCTCAAGAAACTTTTCTTTTTCCCTTTTTACCTAGGGTACTGCGTTTCTCCTTCTATGACGAAGCATTTCTGGTAATAACTGCTTATGGACCAAGGACAATAAGCAGTGGCACCACTTATGGGAAACAGATGATGGGTGGTGCAAATAGGAGTAACGCTCCTGGATAAAGGGGCATACACGGTGCTGGGAATTTGTATGAAAGATTGATGAAAAAGCATTTAGTTTCCACTCCAAAAGGTGGGATTCGAGGCAAGTAGTTATGTAAAATGTCTTATCACATGATGGTGATAGGATTTTGGTATAACAGGATGCCCCCCAAAGCATGAATCTTAGAGGGATACGATAAACGAGAGCTTTGAGAATAAGTCATCATGACAAGATGAAAATGTTGGCTCGATAGGAACATGTTTTCAAGTAGGCATCTGTAGTACATCAGTATGTTGACTCATAGACACAAGTAACCAAACTCATGGCTAGAGACCAGTACAAGGCAGATCCATGAGAGGAATAAACAAGCATGGCTACTAGAATACACCGTAGATCCATGTGATAGAGGACTCAAAATTGGACATAGCTACCAGACATACAACATAGATCTATGTCATACTTACACAAATTTGAGCATAGCTATGACCATAAAAATGTGGATCCATGCTAGATGTACAAAACTCCATCGCAGCCTAGGGAAAAAACAATGAGCGCTTTAAACAAATACCTAGGGTCTTCATATTGTCTTCCACAAAGTACGATTCTATCCATGTGATTACAATGATCTGAAGTCGAACATGGTAGAGACCACTTGATTACCAGCCAATGATGTGAACCATTAACAAGTGCAAGGGAGATCACCATTAATGTCAATGATTCCCAAGGTACCCTAGTACAACCTACTAAGTGTGAATAGATTTCTTGATGTCGAACATCCAGCCGATTCTATCAATCAAAGGTCAATGATGTGAACCTATGTCGAGAGTGAGAGAAACTGTCATTAAGGCATACAGATCTTAAGGTAATAAATATTGTTTCTAAGACTATTTCCCGGATGATGAGCTGATGTCGATGGGAAAAGGCTCATCGAAGGAGGGCCATGATGAGTCGCACATCGACAATGAAACTCAAAACATGGTTCTGGAATGATGTGAATGTAGTAACCATATGATTGAATCAAAGATACTAACACAAATACTGTGTAGACTATAGAGGTAAAACTTCTTCAGATCTCCTTTGAACATCGGGCAGTACGACAAAAAGACTTGGCAGCATGACTAGACAGGACAGATACAGAATGTGATAGTGGACAATGCATTCTTTTGAAAGACTCAAAGGATTAACATGACTCATGAAAGTGGATCATCATGAAGATCAGTTGAACACCCAATTTATTAACATGATTGTGCAGACAAGTGCCATGTTAAAAGGTAACGACAAACAACTGCCATTATTTGTAAAATGATTCCCTTTCCATTCCCCCTATCATGATTGATGAGTTCCTCTTTTCAGTTTTACAAGTTCAAAGAGGGTAACAAACACTCGATATAGCTTGTCAGAAGACAAGTCCAGACTGATATGTTTTATGAACCTAAGAGAGGAGGGGTTCGTTCCCAAAACGGGTCTCTCAATGTTTAATTTAATGAGTCCACTGAAATAAAACTCAGTATCATTCATGTTTAGAGAGTCTGAACGAATATGAAAGAAGACTCCAAGGAGGTCATTTTTTGTATGATTTAGTCTCTAAGGCCCAAAAAAGTGTAAAATCATACCTCAGAGAACTCTTCCAATCATGATTGGCTAGAGTGATCCTTTTTCGTAAATATTCCAATCCAAACCAAAAAAGAGATAACCTACCATCAGACAGACGACTCTTCAAATACTTTAATGAGCGTGAAGAAGACAAGATCGCTCGACGATATTTTCGTATTTAGGGAACCTGAAAAGGGTTTCAAGAGAACTCCGTGAGGTTTCTTTACACAATGTCATATTTTACAAGCCTAGAAAGAATAAAATACGGACTCGACGACCTTTTCATGTTTAAGGAGCCTAAAAGAGAGGTGAAAAGAGGACTCCATGACGCTTCTTTACACCACGGTGTATTTTACGAGCCTAGAAAGAAACTTGAAATGGACTCGAAACTTTGATACTAGACTTTAATGAGCATGACAAAGTGTCATAATAAACGATCGATGAAATTTTCCGTTTTGTGAAAGTAAAAAAAATCCATAAACAAACCTTCCAAAGCTTCTTACTAAAGTTCTCTTATCTTGCAGACGACTCAGAAACAAGTGTTAAATGCATTCAAAACCAACATTAAGGGATTATGAGAAATGAATTTTGACTAAAATACGATTTATATAAAAACTATAGTAAGTCGGACCCAAAAATGTCTATATAAGTCAAGTAAATAGTAAAAATTCAAAACATTTCACTATTTACTTCTAGTAGAGAGCACTTGGAGCATTTTTATAGCCAAATCTTCCACAGCTGATACCAGAAGTTTCCACCGTCTGTTTTCAGCACCTTCAGTTGCAGGTAACATCTAAGACCTTTATATTTCATTTCATAACTTCTATTTTGAGATTTGGGGGGGGGGGGGGGGGNGTGCTACTGCCTGTCTCCAATGGGGCACAGGTGGTACCAACCGTGGAGAACTTAAACAAATGATATGGGCAACAAATATTCATTCTTTTGATTTGCAATGATTCAAGGATGATTATAATGCATACAATTATTGTTTTTGGCAGGTCTAGGTGACTCAAAACATGGTGATATGGAAGGAAAGAACACACGATGATGAGAATGTTGCTGCTGAAAGAAATGTGGGTTGCATTGCCGCACTACGGGACTATGGACTCTTAAATTTCTTCTAGACCTCAAGCATGGTGTCCCATGAGAGATTACTGTAACACATACTGCAGATGTGGAATCCAGAACAGCAGTATTTCGAGGTGGGGGCACATATACTTACAGTCAAGGTAGAGGATATCTACTTCCTAACTGGTCTATCGAGATGGGGTGCCCCCATCTCACTGACATGTTCCCATGGCGGGGACATTACCACCAGAGAGCTTATAGATTGACATTGTGCACCAAGTACAAGTACATCAGGGAAGAAAATCCCCATCAGGGCAGTGACAGATAGGGCTCTACAAATTATTCTGTTCACCATGCAGAGGGTGGCTGGGAGCTAGGGTGTGCACCAAGCTTCCAAGGCACACATGTTGTATGCCATAGAGGCCATGGCACCTACGGTGTTCAACTAGGAGGAAGCAATGCTTTTAATTTTCAAGGATCAGCTGACTAAATGTCGATAGGGAGAGATGAAGCAGTTTGTCTTTGGTTCCACCTTAGCCTGCTTCTTCTTTGAGCAGGTCCCACAGATTAGGCCCCAGGTGACTTTTCGGAGTTTGAGAGCATGGGACCCCCATATGCTGAGGTGGGTCCACATCATGGCTCTCACAGGAGCGGCTAGGGGCAGAGTGAAGTTCGGTGATCTGTTCTTCAGATGGTTACGGGATCAGATGCTCATGGTCGAGGACTATGCCTGTGCAGGCACAGACTTTATAGGAGATCCTGACCTACCACTCCCACTTGGAGGGCAGTGGGGTGACATCGGTAAGAATCAAGAAACCCTAAAATGGACAATGTTTTTATGTTTTTTTTTAAGTTTTATATTTTTTTATGATAAGTGATGAGACCTGTTTGTTCTCATGCAGATGTTGAAGCAGCGAGGCCTGGAGGAGCATCTCCATTAGATAGGTGAGCCAGAGCTTGCTTCATACCACAGGGTGATGATATCACAGAGGAGATGGAGGAGAACCTAGAGAGGTTGAATCTAGACATCCCGGATGCTGACATAGATGGCCTCCTGACTAGATATCAGAGATCTACAGTGGGAGTACCGGGCAGATTTAGCAGGATACTACGTAGGGTGGCTCGAGTGGTGATGTGCTATCATGAGCACCATTAGTGTATGAGACATATATACTGAAAGTTGATAGCTTCAGGATTTTGTATGATGATTTTGCCTGAAAGCCTACGTGCTTTAGATGAGGTCTTGGGACCTATTTTTTGTAAAACGTTTTTGTATATCTATATATCTATATATATATATATATATATATATACAGCCTTTTACATGGTGTTTATATGTTTCAAATGGCCAAATGCATTTTATATGAGTTCTATGTGTCTTTAAATGTTTATTTACAATGTACGATGTTTGATTTGACATCATGAATGGGCAATATGCCAATCTAGGATGTAATTAGCCAATGAGTCAGCAGCTACATTATGTTCCCTAGGGATATGCCTATAGGGAATGGTTCCAAATGATATTTCTAAAAAATGTACCCTCCAAAAGAGGTGTAGGAGTACCGGGTTCCTAATGGTGTAGACATGGTTCAAATGACAAACCACAAGCTGTGAGTCCAACAATACTACTAGATCACGGACATCCTGGGAGACAGCTTCAGTTAGAAGACCGATGACTGCTTCATACCCGGTGATGTTATTAGTAGCGGTACCTATGCAAATCACTCCTAAACTGACCAAATATTTAGCTAGGGAATAGAGAACCCAAGCAGCTGAGGTGAGATTCAAGGTGTGGCGGTAAGCACCATCAGCGAAGCTGTAGAAAGCCATCTGCATGACCAAAACATGGTATAAACAGATGCAGACACTAAAACTCAAAACCATCTTGAAAATACTAAAATCACACTGAAATTCAATGAATATACATATATACAAGATACTATCCAAGAAGACCTAGGCATAGTACCTTTTCAGGTACAACCCATTGCGAGGTTTCCCCAAAGGGATTCCATCAAAATCAACGAGCTCATAAGCTCCTTTCTCTAACACCTTAGAAACAAAAAATTTCCATACCACATGAACTTGAACTAACCCTTCCCTAATGTGTCATATCTCTTGTCATAAATCAATACTAGGTCACCCTTGTTGAAGACACGAGGCTAGACAGATTTATCGTACTATGCCTTGATGCATTTCTTATGCGCCTCATTAGCGAAGGAAGCATCTCTGTGAGTCTCATCAAGGTTATTCAAATACAAAAATCTCTCTTCCTCTACAAAAGTGTCCGGGAGAAGTTCGACGGCAAGTTGTAAAGATGGAATCTGACATTGGATCGGCAAGACAGCTTCAATTCCATAGACAAGTTGGAATGGCATGAAACCAATAGCTATTTTCATAGAAGTCTGATAAGCCCAAAGAGTAGAAAAAAGAACAAGGTGCCTATTGGATTTATGATCTCCAACCATCCGACAAAGCATAGTTTTCAAAACTTTGTTAATGGCCTCTACCCAACCATTAGCTTGTGGATAATACGACATAGAGTTTTCATGGGAAAAACCTAGCTTAGCACTCAGCTCCTCCATCATTTGATTACGGAAATGAGATTTGTGATCAGTGACGATGGACTGTGGAACTCCAAATCTAGCTATGATATGATTGAACAAGAAGAGAGCAGCAGTCTTACCATCTTCTACATATGTAGGCATAGCCTCATCCCATTTTGAGAAATAATCCACAGCTACGATGATGTAACCATGCCCCCCAACTGAGGTAGGCTTACAATGCATGAAGTCAATCCCCCATTTGGGAAATGGGCCAATGGAAATGACGGGGTGAAGTGGAGCAGGATGGGTGTGCTTTTTAGGATAAAAATGTTGATAAGGTGGGCATTTCTTAAGAGCCTCATGACAATCTTTGAAGATAGAAGGCAAGAAATAGCCAGCGCGAAGGATTTTCTGGGCTGTATCCATCCCAGATAAATGACCGCCACATGCTCCAGAGTGGAAATCATTCAACACGTGTTCAGCCTCCTCATGGGTGAGGCATCACCGAAAAATGGAGTCAATCCCACATCTATACAAGGTATCATTCAAGATGAGATAGTAATTTGCATGGTGATGAATACAGCAGTGATCATCGCGAGATAAATTCAGCTGAAAACGCTAGGTCTAGAGATAAATCAGCAAATATCCATACCAAGGATCGGTAGTGCTAATCAGGAACAGGAATTCATCCAGAAATGAATCACTGGGCTCAGATTCCATTGTATCACAGGGAAGATCACACATAAGCTCTGCGAAAACCAAGGATTTCTTTGATGTGGCCTTGGAAAAATCCAGATCGAACTCCTGAAGGATAATGATCCAATGAGAGTACTTGCCCCCAAGTACCTGACAAGTTAGGATGTAGTACATTGGGTTCTAGTCTGCCAATATGGTGGTAGTGTGGAGTAGAATGTAGTGAAGAAACTTTTGCACAGCAATGACCGTGGCCAATGCTAACCTCTCCACATGTCAATAACGAGTTTTGCAATCGATAAGATTCTTACTAGCATAATAAATCACATGCTCCTGACCGTGGATATTGTCCTGCACTAAAACCATGGTGATGGTAGTATCGGAGGAAAAAATATACAAAAGAAAGTCCTTTGAATAATCTGGGGGGTGTATCACGGTTGAATGAGCTAGAGCGTGCTTAAGATTATCAAAGGCTCGTTGGGCCTAGTCATCCCAGAAGAATGGATTGTTCTTCTTGAGGAGATGCATATTACCGTGCGTTTTCTCTATGAAATTGCACATGTAATGGCCGAGAAATTTTTCCTTCCCCTACAAACTTTGGAGTTCAAGGAGGTTGGTTGGGGCTGGTAGATTAATGATAGAGTAAATCTTCAAAGGATCTATCCGGATGCCATCTTTGGATACCACAAAGCCAAGCAGACGTCCCATCTCAACGAAAAAAACACATATGTGGATTGATCCATATATTATAATGACGGAATATCAGGAATATGTCTCTAAGATGACCAGAGTGGTCCTCCTATCGCTATGAATGAGCAGGGAGGTTGTCAAGGTACGGTTCAACAATATGTTTAACATCGTGAAATGCATAGGACATCGCACACTAGAACATGGCTCTATCATTTTTCAAGTCAAAAGGTAACTTCTTATATGCAAAGGTTCCCCATGGGAAAATGAATGTCATTTTATGCTGATCGGAGGGCAATATTTGAATCTGATTGTAGCTAGTGAAGCCATCCATGAATGAAAAAATGACACTTCCAGCAAAGTTGTCGATAATCTGACCGATATGTGGGGTAGGAAAGTTGTCCTTGGGACAAGCTTTATTTAAATCCATAAATTCAATGTAGACTCTAATGGTGCCCTGCTTTTTATTAATAGGGACAACATTCGATACCCATTCCGTCAAAGGTACAAGATAAATAAAACCATCTTTCAGAAGTTTCTCAATCTCATCTTTAATACTTGCGGCCTTCCGAGGATGGACTTGCCTAAGTTTCTTCCTGACAGGTTTAGCCATGGGATAAGTTTTTATCTCATGGAACACAATGGAAGGGTCAATTCCCAACATCTCCTCATAGGACCAGGCAAAAATATCAAGGAATTCCTTAAAAAGTGCCTTATATGCTTCAGATTCATCTACGGAGCAGTTATGCCCAACATGAATGTGCACAATAACATCAGGCTTGGCTGATATGTCAATTGGGTTCATCTAAGTAATGTTACAAAGGTTTCCTTCAAAATCTGTATCTTGCAACAATATAGGACTTTGCGGAATGTTGACAATATCAGTAGCAAACAAGGATGCAAAATCATGGCTGCCCGAACTGGTGTTGGGGAGGAACATGGATCTATGATCATGATCCTCCAAAATGGGATCATCCATGTTCATGATCTCTATAATGGACTCATCAGAAGGAAAAGTCTTGGAGAGATAGTCTAGAACCGGAAGAGAAGGTTCTAACCAGTATGGTAAATGGTAAGGATCCGAAGCCACTAGATGAAGGTCATTAGTGTGATCATCGGAAAAGGTTTGAATGGTTTCATACATAGCTTCATGAGGACTCAACGAGGTGGAATCAACAACATTTTTTCCCTTAGGCTCATAATAAAATGAGTTGATCATATGTACTTTCGCGTTATCCGTGCTAGGAGGAGTAGATGGAAGAATCCCCATGAGGGATGAATCCTTCATCATGCCTAACCCAATCAATTGGTAAGGAGGAGGGGATTGATGTAACATCGGGATGTTATTAGCTGTGGAGGTAGTAACATTCGGCGTACAAAAATCAAGCTAATCAATAGTAACAATTCTCCCTAGATGCGGGAATTGGAGTGTTCGAAATACTGTTGAGGCAACAACAGTCATGGCATAGAACCAATTCCTTCCTAGAAGGAGGTTGTAATCTAAAGGGGCATCTACCACTTATACTTGGATGGAAACGGTTTTGCCCCTCAGCTCGACCGTGAGGGCTGATATGAGACCATGGGGTTGGAAACCCCGTCCATCAAAGGATTTAAAGGTCGTAGGTGATGTAACAAGCTCGGGAGAGCCAGAGCTTTCCAACAAGTCAGAGATAACACTGAGGTCAAAGCTCCTTCATCTAGTACCATTCGAAATACTTTCTTTTCCCACTACTTTCATAATGATCTGAAAAGCAAGTTTATGTGGTAATATAGGTTTATAGTTCTCAACATTGGAATGAATCAAGTTAGTGTTATCCAGTTCTAAAGCTCCTAATGCTGTCAACAAGTTCTTGCGCTATGTGGGGAAACTTTGGAGTACTTCTAGGGTAGACATCGTGCAAGGTTCCTGAGCAAGGTATTCAACCACATTATAGAATTGAGCAACTCGGGAATTGGGATTAAAGATAGCCTTCCAAAGAGTACTCTTAGGTGGGCACAAAATCATGTCGAGAGTAGGCTTCTCGATAGATAAAGGGACAGTAGACGAGGATTCCAGAGAACTAGTAGAGGGAACTTTCCCTGAAGAAGATTGATCTTCTTTCTTATCTGCGGGTTTATCATAATTCTGAATTTGAGTTTGCAGATGAATGGTATCTGAGGACATCATATGAATTTCCTCCGATGAACTAGAGTTACCCTGGTTAGACATGTGGTCTACCAGTTGTTGTTGAGAGGGAAAGGGATTCGTAAGTACTGCAGGTGCAGGATTGGAATTTAGAAACTATGAGATTTCATCCCGATGGGGACACTCCTTTGAAAAATGGTCACCACTGCATAGCAGATAGGGATATTTAGCCTTCCTTTTCCCTTTGTCTTTATCATTATTGGTTGGTCATGGAGTCTCCTATTGGTTTCCAGGTTTTTTATTTCTATTTTTACCTTTCTTTTTATTTCCCAAGGTTTGAGTACTTTGAATAGAATTGACCTCGGCAGAAACCTTAGGATTCGAAGGAGTAGCAGTTTGGGTTTGCTTGGTAGGTTTTGCTATGGACAAGGACTAGATTGAACCAAAAATCCCATCAACAGGTGCTTCTACTAGTGGCTGGGCAGGGTCAGTGCTGGGGCGAGGAGCTTGAGGAATCAGGTCATAAAGAGTTCCATACTGGGAATAGACCAAGTCTAGGTACTGAGTGCAACTAATAGCCTGCTCTTCGGTAACGACACTGCCCATAGCCACATCTCAAACAATAGGAGGCAACAAGGAATTAGTGAACCAATCAGCTAACAACTGATCCGAAATAGGGGCCTTAATAAGCCTTCTCCGCCTTCTCCACTCATGAATATGAGAGGAAATCTCCCTGCTTACCATTGAATTTTGGAATATCCAATGGTAACTTTACCATAATGGGAGGCAATGAGGGATTGTGTCGAATGGGATCATTAATCAACTTGGACAAATCAGGAAAGTCCAAAGTTACTAGGAAAGGTTACTGTCCGTTGGGCTGCACATACTGGTAGTATTGATATGGCATATAATTACCAGTAGGACCATAGGTAGACTGATAAACAGGTTACTGTGAGGAAGAACCACTGAAAGATCTACCCACGGGGGGTTGATTTCTGGAATTAGGACCACTAGGACCACTAGGGCCTCCAGGAAGAGGACTGGAAGGGCCACCAAGACCACTAGGACCACCAAGACCACCAGGACCACTAGGAACACTAGGAGGCGAACTACCAGAGCCTCCAGAAGGTGGTAAACCTCCAATGCCATCAAAACCACTAGGTGGAGGGCCACCAAACCCTCCAGATCCAAAAGGAGGAAAGCCACCAGGTCCCCCAAGACCACTAGGACCACCAAGACCATAAGGAGGACCTTTGTAAGGTGGTCCTCCTGCACCTCCCGCAGTATGTATGGGTATCCCTCCCATAGCTGGCATGTAAGACCAGTTGGGTTGCTCCCATGGCGTAAAATTGTTACTAGGGTATGGATTTCTAGCATAAGGTGTTCCTGTAGGATTATATGGGTGATTACCTACAAGTATTTGATAACCATAACCTATAGAAGACTGAACAATTACAGGTTGTGCCCCCAAGGGCTGACCTAAACTGGATGGGGGATCTACCACATTAGTATGGGTGGGAGGGACAAAAATTGTAGATGATTCTATGATAGAGGTCTGCCCTTGACTAGGTACAATTCCAGCATCAGATAACATAGGTCGTGTCAATGGTTTCCCCCCGGCATTAGAAGGTACTAACGAAACAGGAATTCAAGGTTGAGCCCTAGGTGCAGAAGACCTGGGAGGATTTGGAATAGACATAACATGAGAGGTGAGAGGGATGGTAATTTGACCTGGGTTGTGGGTTGTTAATGGATGATCTATAATCGGTTCAATGGGTCTCATAGAATCGGCCAGCAAACGATATCCCACAGGAAGAGATGTGGAACGTACTGGTGTAGAGCTTAATAGGTCATCAATCTGCTTTTCTACCTCCTGTGCACGAAGAATAGCAGCACGGTATTGCCTGCATTCTTCTTCATCATCAGGAGAAATTACACGAGTTCCAAATGAGGCTATGGCCTATCCTATAGGTGTCTCCCAAAAAGGAGCATTGGGACCAAAGTCCGAATAGGTTGTATCATCAACATGACCTTCCAAGGGAGAATGGAACGATGAATTTCCTTGAGAAAGTTGTTGGACCAAGAGAGGCGAGTGTGAATAATATGGTACTCCACTTTCCACCACCACATTATCTCCCACCTAGGAGGTGGTAGCAGCTCCTTGGTCGATATCTTCCATTGGATTTTCTCCTGAAATAGGAATAAAATCAAGTGGCAAGCCCAGTACTCTCCTAGAATGTCTTAACTCAGCTAGTTTGTACATTTCCTATCTAACCTAGGGTCTAAAAATCTAGAAAACACACCAAAAGACTTCCCTACACAAACTATAGATCAAAACAAGTAGACTTAAAATGACAGGAGGAGTTCAAAAGTCAGGTCTCTCACTAGGATTTTCAAGAAGGTGCCACTCGCGATATGCCTCGAGGGTACGTGCGTAGTAATATCCTTGAATGTTTTTTTCAGTGTATGGCTCCAAAAAAGATGGCCAAAGGGATTTTCTCAGATAGATAAGGTATCCTAATGGGGTCTCCTGATATACTCAAGGTACATGGGAGCTCAAATCGGTAGTAGTGCTATCTAATGCATAACCGTACACAAGGGGCCTTCCGATATACAATTGAGTACGTGAAGTACCTTTCTATATACCTCAATAATATGTGAAAGGCCGTTCGATATACCAACGGTACATGGAAGAAGTGCGCAATCTCGGGATGTAATGCTAACAAATAACGATAGATCCTATGTTTTACGACACCCGAACATGTCTCTAACCTATCACTCAATTTACTACGTAAATTTTAACCTACAACTACCGTCAATTTTAACTTGTACAGTTAAGTGAATGCATGATGTTTTGGCAGAAAAATAAAACCATGCAATATGCTTGTGCAAATGTTCACTTTACTGTTTAGTATGCCAACTTACGGGAGGGAAGAGAGTGTTTTCTTTTTGTTTCAAGACCAAAAATCATTCCAATCAACAATCATGAACATCAAATCAAAGACAAGCAAATCTTTTCCAAACCGATTTCTTCTTTTTGAAAGCAAATGAGAAGAGTGAGAATATCTTTTCCTAAAAGAACAACACGAAGCACACTTATATGCCAATGCACTCTAACTTTTCAATTTTCTCAAAAACATAAGCAAATCTAACTTAAAACTACCATTTTTTTTATATTTTGATCAAGATAGTCCTAAATGCATGAGAGACAAAAGATCATAAAGGTTCTGAAAGCTTGTAAAGCCAATTAGAGAACCCAAATCTAACACTCAATGAAGATGTCCTAGTCTCATTCAAAACTTTTCTTTTTTGAAGGAAAGAAAAAGAAGTTTACTATGCCAATAAGAAACGAAACCTACAAGCTAATCTAGTGTTCTTCTTTTAGTTTATGCAATGAAAAGAGATTTCATTAACACCTTAAACTTTTCAGAAAACAAGAAATCCTTCTTAAAAACAACCAACAAGCATAGAAGCGGATGAACAATCAAAAGACTTAAACAAAATTTTGGAATTCCACTCAAATCAATCTTAAACCATCAAACCAGCAAGCCACACACATCAGATTCAGTAACACAAGCCTGATAACAAAACTGAAAGAAATCAAAATCCAAATTTTTTCAAAGAAAAATGAGGAAAAAATGTTTTGGAATGATGCCTACCTAGCACCGTGCTTCATAGGTGTTGACCGAGCATTTCCAAGATAGCACCACTTCTTGCAAATGGGTTACAAGTGGTGGCACCGCTCACAGTCCACTTTGTTCAGGTGGTAGCACGACTCCTCGTACACAGCATAGGCGTGGTTCCCTGTAGATGACCAAAACAAAAAAATAATGATGGATCAAGTCAGGAAAAACTAGATCAAGGAAAATATTGTTGAATTGAGTATAGAAATAAAGCATAAAAGACCGAAATGACTCAGATCTGAATAGATCTAGAAATTTCAAACCCAAATGAAGCAAGTCAGAAAGTAGATCTGACTGAAGAGAGCTGAAGAAAATAGAGCCTGGATTCGGACAAGAGTTGCAGACTAAGGAAGATCAGAACATCTGATATACTAATTCCCCAGCGGAGTCGCCAGATTTGTTAGCTGGAATATTTCACCTCCTGCGGACAGCAAGGTGTTCCACTGGTTTGAATGGTTCAGATCCAGATCAAATAAAGAACAGAGGTTGAAGACTCTCCCTAGATGCTGTAGATATCTAGAATAAAAGGTTTTTATAGTCCACCTGTGTACCTGCAATCAAGCTTAACATGAAACAGATCAAAGCAACCAAAATATGATATACTAATCTATGCTAGTGACTAAGGAATCTAGCAACATACATGCGAAATCACAACAACAACAACATATGTGGGACAGAAATCAACTTACATTAAAGAATATGAAGAATTTTACAACCAATCCTTAGTGTTGACATGCATCTCCATGAAACCAGACATTCTCATCGTGAAAAGCTCCGACTCTAGCTCTCTATGCTCTGTCCAAATGATCTTGGGCCAATGATCAATCCAACAGCATAACAATACCTCAAGTGTTCTCTCCTCAACCATGGCTATGAGCTCTTATTTATAAGGTTTTAATGGATACAGTAGGTTGAGAAATTAGTGGGTGAGTTGGCTTCTAAGATCCTAGGATAAGGGATCTTGAGCTCAACCAACCCACAATAGTAGGGATAAGGTAGGACACGAGGCTTATCATCTAGAAGCCTCAAGAAACTTCTCTTTTTCCCTTTTTACCCAGGGTACCATGTTTCTCCTTCTATGACAAAGCGGTTCTGGTAATAACCGCTTATGGACCAAGGACAATAAGCGGTGGCACTGCATATGGGCAATAGATAATGGGTGGTGTGAACAGGGGTACCGCTCCTGGATAAAGGGGCATGCACGGTGTTGGGAATTTGTATGAAATATTGATGAAAAACCATTTAGTTTCCACTCCAGAAGCTGGTATTCAGGGCAAGTAGGTATGTCAAATGTCTTATCACATGATGGTGACAGGATTTTGGTATAACAACAATTCTGAAGGTCTTCTAAAGTCTGAACAAATCATCTTTGTTCGGTTCACCGTGATCACTTGATAAAAAACACTCAATACAACTTAGGTGGTAACACATACTCCTTCTCATTATCAATCCTAAGGAATTTAATCTTATTCCCACTATGATTTTCTACCAATTCCTTCCAAATATTCAAGTGTTCAAACACTTCAGACTTCAATTTGAGGAAGTACACCCAACAAAATCAAGAGGAATAATCTATGAATTTGAGTACATACCTTGATCAATCATATGATGGATTGGGAAATGGACCAATCAAGTCTGATGTACCAACCCAAGTGGTTGTGTGGCTCTCCTTTCCTTCCCCTTCTCATAGCTTTGCTCAAGATGCTTCCCAACTACACACCTAATGCAGGCTCCATTTGATTATCTGATTTGGGGAAGTCCTTCCACCATCTCATCTCTATGTAGTTCCTGGAGGTACTTGTAGTTCATGTGACCAAACCTCTCATGCCATAGCTTTGAAACCTCATTGGCATGTGAGAGAAGTTCTTGGTCATTGGAAGTGGGGAGGAAGTTAAAAAACTTGTACATCCTCTCATGGTGGTCTTCATACCCAATTGCAATGACTTGGTCTATTGAGATTTCTAAAATCTCTACCATGTCTAGAGTGAAGGTCACTCTCTTTGCCTCTCCTATATGGGTCATTTGATAGATTGACAACAAATTTTCACCAACATCTAGTACATACAATACATCATTGAAGTAACCATTCTATAATTCAATCCTATTATTAAATTGAGCACATAGATCTGTGGACAAACACACAACTCACAAGATAGATCACACAATTTATTCAACAATTGAAGAATGAAACAGTGCAAAAATGGGTTCCAACTATGAATGATTTCATTAATAAAAAAGTAATTAGATAATAATTACAATGAAGTACAATGGTTAAATAGCCACAAGAAATTTGAATCCATGTGAGTAAATTCAAATTGATCAGACTCTACTTGACTGAATGGTTAACTAACCTTGTCTAAATCATTATCAGAGGACTGAATGGTTAACTGACCTTGTCTAAATAATTATCGGTGTTCATCAGAGTTCTAAATCACAAATCAAGAGTCTAATTTAGTGTTAACTATGCCTAACTGACTGAGACAGGCGAGAAATGCACCTCTCCTGCATGCAACCATGCAAACCTAGTGCTAACTAAATGAAGAGGACTATAACTAAATGTAACTGACTCCTAACTGAGCTTGACTAGTCACCAACTCAACTCAACTGACCTTGGTTGGTATAAGCACTCCTAATGGCTCCTAATTTGTAGGGATTGATCTAGGAGGCTCCTAAAATGATGCATGTAAGTGAAATCAGTAGAAGTAGGCCTCAATTAGTGTTCCCCACACTTTAACAACTAGAACATGTGCCCCAATTAGGCCAAGTGGAGCCAATGGTGCTAGTGACTAAAAATAGACTGGATGGACTCCTGATTTAGACATGACTCATGATTTAGACATATGACCAAATTGAACAAGGGAGGATTACTAATCCTAACACCCCCTTGAATGCTAACTTGGAAAATTTGTGGGCCCTGGTAACTAATACCATAGCCCACGCATTACATAAAGTAAAGTAAAGTAATTGCTCAATACAAGGAGCTGGGGAAAAAACCAGATGGGAAAAAATCCCCCCCTTTAACTAAGCAGATAGAATTAGGATTCAAGTTTGAAAAAATTAAAAATGTGTTGTTGCAATCTCTGTGATGTAGTGAAGCATCATGCATGATGTTCTGTGCATAGGTATCCCAGGGCCTAACATGTAGACTTCCCCATCTTCTCCCAAAATGATGATGGAAGGAAGGAGGAATGTAACCTTTGTCTCTTGCTAGATGAAGAGGTATATGATCAAATATATTATTTTGAATGTAGTGAGACTTATCCCTTGCCATGTAGCATCTTATAGGGATTCTATTGCATCTCCCTGAAGGAGTTAATATTGCATGACATAGCGCGAGGGTATTTCCCTTCTGAGTGTCAGATGGATTTCTAGTCATCTTCCTAGCTTCTAATTTGGAAGGAGGGACTGGATCTGGATTTGAACCACCCTGAATCTAAATCTCATAAACTTATATAGCTAGATCTCCAATACCAGTGGAAACTGCAAAAGAAGTAGATGAAACATTTTTACCTTCTCTGGAAAGTGGCTGCTAAGAGTGCACTGGTTCTGAAAATGGCATGAAGTGTGAGAACTCATATGCCTTGGAGGCATGATTTGTAGAACCCTTCACTATGATGTTCCCAGTAGAGATATCTATGATCTCTACTAAGTCAGGACCAAATATGACTCGCTTTGGAGAGCCAGTATGAGTCATCTTCTATACAGATAACAATTTTGTAGCTAGGGAGGGAACATAAAACACATATTTGAAATTTCCATGTTCAAGCTTGATAGAGCCCTTCCCTTTGGCTTGAACTTTACTTCTATTTCCCATCTGAATGCTAGGACCATTAAAATAATGCAAGGAAGAGAATTATTATATGTATGTAACCATATGATTGGAAGCTCTAGAATCAATGAGGAAGGCATGTGTTGTGGAGCAGGTAGCCTTCAGTGCATGACATGTCTCTTCATATTCTTCAGTTTCTTCCTTGTGGTTATCCTTCCTTGCACTAGAAGGTACATTAATGTTATGCTTCTTTAGAAGAAGATCCATATCATCTATTATTCTTCTCATACAGGTGCTTTCTGGATGAAAGCCCCTTCCATAGTAAGAACATAGTGTCTTTCCTTTGCCATTCTTCTTGCTTCTCTTCAAACCTGAAGGATCTTTTGACTACTCTTTCTCTAAAGGAGACTCATACTTTTTCTTCCCTTTGTCATTTTCTACCTTAGTTCCTCCTGCAACAAGTGCTTGATTTCCGGAAGATCGAATGATCCCCATTTGGATCAACTTGCCATGCCCCTGAGTGAGAGATTCAATGAAAGAGTTAAGAGTAGGCATATTCCAGTTTGGATTAGAGAACTTCATAGAATGAAATGTTGATACAAAGACTGAATAGTCTACACCAAGATTGGAGAGAATGGAATGGATGATTTGATCATTCTCCTTCTCAACCTTGCACAACTTCAATTGGAACACTAGATTCTTGAATTTTGTGAAGAAGTCATTGAGTGTTTCAAAATTGGATGGATGAAGAGAAATCAGATCATTCTCTAGCTGATAGATCCTCAGATCATCCTTCTTATCAAATAAGGAGGAAATATTATGTCAAACCTCCTTGGGAGTCTTCAATCCATTCATGTGGAAGAGAAGGTCTCGAGAGATTGAGAGGCACAAGCATCTGTAGGATTCATCAAGCCTATTCCAATACTTTTCTTTGTCAACGTAATGAATTGGATATTTCTATGGCTCCATTGTGAGTTTGGAGAGTATTTTAGAGCATAGCTGCATCTCCATGTCCTCCTTTCACTGGTGATAGTTGAAAGGAGTGAGGAGCTCCATTAGAGGGGCCATCTAGAATGCAATGGAGAGGACTTAGCTACTATAGAGAATGTTGTGAAGGAGACGGAGCTGCTTATAGAAAATGCAATGAAGAGGAATGATAAACCTATAAATGACACAATCAAACAAACAAAATAAGGTCAACAGTCTGCACTTTTGGAATTTCCTTCACACCCAGCATAGTTGATCAAGCAATCTTGATCAACAATTCCTTAACTTGGGATATTAAGTGGTAAATTCTTCTCTTCTGGTGCAGTACTGGAAGGAGCAATTCTACTAAAAAAAATGGTCCGAGTATGGATCTATAGTGGGAGAAGTGCCTTGTCCTTCCAAGTTTCTCATACAATATTAAATTGATCACCTAGATCTGTGGACAAACACACAACTCACAAGATAGATCACACAATTTACTCAGCAATTGAAGAATGAAACAGTTCGAAAATGGCTTGCAACTGTGAATGCTTTCATTATTAAAAAAGTAATTAGATAATAATTACAATGAAGTACAATGGTTAAATAGCCACAAGCAAGTCAAATCCATGTGAGGAAATTTGAATTGATTAGAATCTACTTGACTGACTGGTTAACTGACCTTGTCTAAATCATTATCAGAGTTCATTAGAGTTATAAATCACAAACCAAGTGTCTAATTCATTGTTAAATAAGCCCAACTTACTGATGTAGGTGAGAAATGCACCTCTCCTGCATGCATCCATGAAAACCTATCACTAACTAAATGTAGAGGACTAGAACTGAATATAACTAACTCCTAATTGAGCTTGGCTAGTCACCAAATCAACTCAACTGACCTTGGTTGGTATCAGCACTCCCAATGGCTCCTAATTTTTAGGGATTGATCTAGGAGGCTCCTAAACCGATGCATGCAATTGCAATCAGTGGCAGTAGGACTCAATTAGTGTTCCCCACACTTTAGCAACTGGAACATGTTCCCTAATTAGGCCAAGTGGACCCAATGGTGCTAGTGACTAAAAATAGACTGGATGGACTCTCGATTTGGACATGACTCCTGATTTAGAAATATGACCAAATTGGAAAAGAGAGGATTAATAATCCTAACACCTACCAATCCCATTGGTTTGGATTTCTGAATCATCCCCTATTCGAACTGTTGGGCCAATGTTTGAATCCATGGAGGAGAAGAGCTCTCTCTTGGCTCCCATGTTCCTGAAAGCCCTCAAATCAATGATAAAATATGAATAGTTAGAGGTACCTACTATCAAAGCATGACATTTCTTCTTTTTTTCATTCAAACTGGAGGTGCCATCCTTCTTCCTTGCATTGTTAGGGATTGGAATGTTGTTCTTCTCCAGCAGTTGTGCCATCTAGCCAATGGTCTTTTTCATGCATGAGCTCGGTGGATGCTATCCCTTGTGGAAATAGGTGTATTTGGTCTTCTCTTTTCCCTTCTTGTCATTCTCCTTGGAAGGATTCAAACTTCCATCACTGGATTTGTTTTTTTTTTGTTTCTTCTTCCCTAGAAGCTTCGAATTGTTGGGCTTGGGATTCCCCTTTGAGTAATTCAAAAATCCCATGGATAAGGATTGATACTTGGTCTTTATGGTTCCCATTTGTACTATATTGTCTTTCTCCTGAGTGAGTGACTCTATGAAGCTAGCCAGACTTGGCATTTGCCAGTTTTGAAGTGTTAACTTGCTGGAGTGAAATGTTCTCACAAAAACTGAGAACTCTAGCCCCAAATTCGAAAGAATTGACAAAATCGTTTGGTCCTCTTTCTTATTAATGGCACATTGATTCAGTTGCAACACACGTGATTTAAAATTGGTGAAGAAGTCTTGGATTGTGACAAAGTGCATTGGGCTCAATCTGATAAGCTCATTCTCAAGCCGGTGTCCACGTAGCTCATCAGTTTTCCCAAACAATGTCTCTAGTTTTACCTAGACCTCATTGGGTGTTGTCAAACTGTCAATGTGGAACAATATGTCTCTTGATATGCTCAGACACAACAATCCATATGCCTCATCCAATCTGTTGAAGTACTTGGCTTTCTCAACAACAAAGTTTGGCTCCACCTCAGTGGCCATGGTAACTTTGTAAAGCCCTCTTGCTCTCAACTGAATCACTATCTATAGAAACATGTGGGTATATGTTAACAATATGTGGGTAGCTTCCATTTCTTCCTACACAATTGGTGATGAATTTTTACTAGATGTCCTGCAAACAACTGAATTTTATCTGGAATTTCACTAACAAACACAGCTCAAGACACTTTGAATTGATATGAAACTCAATAATATCCAACAAGATCTGATACCATGTGATAAATTTTAACCACAGGATAATCTAGGAGCGTTAGTGAAGCTCACAAATCAAATTTGGTGCAACAAGCAGCAAAACCCATGAATTGAGAAGTAATTTACACACACAAATGTGAATAGAACCAGAGTAATTTTTAATTGTCTAACATTAAAAAATGTTATTATCATGTTTATAATACATTTGTAAATTTTTGTGAGGCTTTGGAATCCCAATGTGAGTGTACAAGTCAAAATTTCCAAAATGGCATCAATCCCCCCTAGGTGGGCCAATCACGCCCCAAATCAGCCCAAACAGACACGAATTGTTGACTAGACAACTATCATAAATTTAGATATATGAACATATATATATATTGAAACTTAAAACAAAAGTACAATATTCAATATCATTACTCATCAATAACTGAAACATGCATAACATAGATGTGGAAGGAAACATATTTATTTATTAATGAATTTTATGGAAAAAATTCATATACCTATGTTTGATATAGCTTCCTTGAAACCTATATCTAATACCTCTTTCTTCTCTTATCCAAAATAAATCCTCCATCATAACCTTTTCTCCAAAAGGTCCCCAATTCCTCTAGCCACTCTCCTCTTTTTACTGTCCATTGGGAGGAGGAGTTACGAGGTTAAGGTAGTTGAGGGAGTTGGGTTGGTTTCCAAATCGACCCAAACCACCTCATGATTAGTTTATTTTTTATTTTAATGATTTTTAATGGAATACATGGGTGGAAAGAGAGAAACATACATATGGTACGTGGGTTTCCTTAAGGAAACTCGCATATGCAACTTGTGGCACAAATACGTGGGTTGTATGTATGAAACTTGTGTATGGTTCATGGATTTTCAATGAGAAAGTTGCATATATCTCTAAAATGCATAACCAAAATATGTTAATGCTTGAGTGAACATCATGTACTTTAGGTCAAAACCTCCTATAGTTATAAGGCCCTTCAATCCACCTTTTCCATTTTTTTGTGACAATACATTGAGTATCATTACATGGAAAAAGTGTCATTTCAAGGTATAACAACCCATCACCCCCCCCCACATCACTCTCAATTCCTGAGTACCCAATCTATCTACTATAAAATAGTTCAAATCAACACATCAAGATTCATGCATATATATACAATAGCATAACAAAAAGTTTGTAAAGACACATATGTGGTTTTGCACATAAAGAAGCATATATAAAACATGCATTAATGTATATTAACATTCATTCATTCATTCATAGACACAAAATAATCCAGATCAATAAACTGTATCATAAAAAATGTTTTTACATAATATGAAACAATATCGTTCTAATTATATAATAAGTACAATCATTTATTTCTTGATCTACTAGAAAATAGTTAAAATTAACACATCAATATTCATGCATAGACACTAGCATGTCAAAAAAGTTCAAAGACACATATCTGTGGTTTTGTACATAAAGAAACATATACCAAACATGCATTAACATATATTAACATTCATTCATTATATCATTCATTATATCATTCATTCATTCATAAACACAAAATACTTCATCTTAATAAATTGTATTAAAAAAATATCTTTACATATTATGAAACAAGATCCTTATAGATATATAACAAGTACCATAAAAAAATACATTTACATAATCTCAAACAACATCATTCTAATTATATACCAAGCACCATAATTTATTTCTCGGTCTCTTTTTCTTTTTTAGGAAATCAACAAGCATGTCAAATGTGCCTTCTTCCACTTCAACTATCTTGGGATTTGTAGTCTTAATGGAAACCTGTACAGACTTTGATGTGACTGCAAGGAGAGTGGGGAATTAACTGCAATAATAAATAAATGATAGATTGATATTTTTAGTTATTATTATTGCAAGTGTTTTATCAATAAAATTAGTAGTAGGGTGTTGTTTACTTGTTTTAGTAGTGGAGAAAAGTGGATTAGTATTAGGCATGGCCATATGTTCCTCTTCGTGTATGGCCTCATCATATACATTCTCTGCAGTTGAAACAAGAGAGGTTATAATTAATACACCATTTGAAAATACAAAATATTTATTGTAATACATACTACAATTTTTTTATAACACATGAAATATCTCCAGTACCGAGTTGAACACTAGTTGTAAGAGGCACTCCATCGTCACGGGGATCATGTGCTCCACTACTTAAGACATTTGTATCTACATTGGTTGCATACATAAAAGAAACAAATTACACCACAAATAATAAATTATAAATAATCTTTGTTGTTTTTATTTACCTGAGTGTCAAGTTGGGTGTCGGTGTTAGGATTATAATCCTCCCTTGTCAAATTTGGTGAATTATGTCTAAATCAAGAGTCCTTTTAGTCTATTTTTAGTCACTAGCACCATTGGGTTCACTTGGCCTAATTGGGGCACATGTACCAGTTACTAAAGTGTGGGGAACACTAATGGAGGCCAACATCCACTGATTGCACCTGCATGCATCAGTTTAGGAGCCTCCTAGATAAATACCTACAAATTAGGAGCCACTGGTAGTGTCGATACCAACCTCCATTAGTTGAGTTCAGTTGGTGACTAGTCAAGCTCAATTAGGAGTCAGTTACATTCAGTTATAGTCTGTTACATTCAATTATACTCAGTTAGTGCTAGGTTTGCATGGATGCATGAAGGTGAGGCACATTTACTCACCTACCTCAGCGAGTTAGACTAGTTAACATTGAATTAGACACTTGAGTTTGGATTTTTAACTCCGATAATGATTTAGACAAGGTCAGTTTTAGAGTCAAGCAAATTCGAATTTCCTCACATGGATTCGAATTACATGAGGCTATTTATCCATTGTACTTCATTTTAATTAATTATCTAGTTACTTTTGATTAATGAAAGCATTCACAATTGCAAGCCATTTTTGCATTGTTTCATTCTTCAATTTCTGAGTAAAATTGTATGATCTATCTTGTGAGTTGTGAGTTGGTCCACAGATTTATGTGCACAATTTAATATGGTATCAGAGCCTCAGTAGGACAAGGCACTTCTCCTACTATAGATTCATACTTGGATCAAAAACAAAATTGAGAAAAATTGCTTCTTCCAGTACTGTACCAGAAGCAGAGAATTTACCACTTAATATCCCAAGTAAAGGAATTATTGATCAAGATTGCTTGATCAACTATGCTGGGTGTGAATAAAATTCCAAAAGTGTAGACCGTCGACCTTAATTTGGTTGTTTGATTGTGTGATTTACAGGTTTATCACTCTCCTTCACTACATTCACTACAAGCAGCTCAATCTCCTTCACTGCATTCGCTACAGCAACTCAGTCTCATTCACTGCATTCAAAATGGCCCCTCAAAATGGAGATTCTCACTCCTTTCAACTACCACCAGTGGAAGGAGGACATGGATATGCAGCTTCACTCCAAAAGAATCTTCAAACTCTCAATGGAGATAGAGGAAAAGCCAGCTCATTATGTTGACAAATAAAAGTACTAGAATAGGCTTGATGAAGCATATGTATGCTTGTGCGTCTCAATCTATCGAGATATTCTCTTCCACATCAATGGATTGAAGACTCCTAAGGAGGTTTGGGATAATATTTCTTCCTTGTTTGATAAGCAGGATGACCTGAGGATCTATCAACTAGAGAATGAGTTGATTTCTCTTCATCCATCCAACTTTGAAACACTAAATGAATTCTTCACCAAATTCAAGCACCTGGTGTTCCAGTTGAAGCTTTGAAAGGTTGAGAATGAGGATGATCAACTCATCCTTTCCATTCTCTCAAAACTTAGTCCAAACTACTTAGTATTTGTATCAACCTTTCATTCAGTTAATCTCACTACTTCGAATTGGAGGATTCCTACTCTTAAGGCCTCCATTGAATCTCTCACTCATGAGCATGACAAGTTGGTCCAAATGGGGATCATTCGATCTTCCAAAAATCAAGCACTGGTTGTTGGAGGACCTAAGGTAGTGAATGATAAAGGGAAGCAAAAGGATGAGTCTCCTGTGGAGAAAGAGCAGTCAAATGAGCCTTGAGGTTTGAAGAGGAGGAAGAAGAATGGCAAAGGAAAGACCCTTTGTTCTTACTGTGGAAGGGGATTTCATCCAGAAAGCTCCTGTATGAGAAGAACAATTGATGAAATGGCTCTTCTTCTAAAGAAACATAATGTTATTGTACTTGATAGCGCAAGGAAGGTTGACCATAGAGAAGAAACTGAAGAACATGAAGAGACATGCCATGCACTGAAGGCTAGTTGTTCAACAACACATGCCTTCCTCATTGATTTTGGATCTTCCAATCATTGGTTTTGTTACCAACTTTTCTGTACCATAGTTGGGTTACCTGAGGAGCCGCCAATTGACAGACTTGTTCAAAGTCTGACTCCAGTGTATCAGTTGATCCGTCTGCTTGTCTAGCCAATATTGGCTAGTCACTTTTTGATTTGAATAATTTTGACCATGGCCCCACGGGGTTTGTAATAAAATGTGCTATTAGGATATTTTTGAGTGGTTCGGTCTCCTAAGACGTAGAATTGAAAATAGGGTATTCCAGGGAGTTTTTTGCCCCTGACAATTATGCTTTGCCTTCAGCC